>WEIV01009902.1:0-35014 GCA_013390005.1 Calyptomena viridis | reverse complement strand
GGGCGGGGCCGCCGGGCCCCCCCCGCCCGCACGTGTGTCCCGGCGCGGGCAGCGGCCGCACCGGAGATCCCCGTGTTCCCGGAGATCCCGGAGATCCCTGTGCCGCGGCCATCCCGGTGCTCCCGCAGATCCTGATGCCCCGGCGATCCCGGCGTTCCCGGTGCCCCGGCGTTCCGGGTGTTCCGCTGCCCCCTCCAGCCCCGGTGTTCCCGGTGCCCCGGTATTCCCGGTGCCCCTGTGTTCCCCATGCCCCGGCCTTCCCAGTGTTCCCGATGCCCCCGATGCCGCGGTGTTCCCGGTGCCCCCGTGTCCCCGCTCCCGGGAGGCGGCGGCACCGCTGCTGCGTGTGCCGAGGTCGGGGAGAAACAAATCACCCCCCAAAGCGACAGAGACACCAACACGGACCCGGGGAAACCGGCGGCCGCGGAAGTTTGGAAACGTGGGGAGAAAAAGTAACTGAGAGTCACTAAAATGTGGCTCTGGGGGAGTGTTGGTGCTGCAGGGAAGTTTAGGGCTGGTAGGATGCCATCCTTGCAGGTGTTCAGGGACAGGCTGGATGGGGCTTGGGGCAACTCGGGATAGTGGAAGGTGTCCCTGTCCATGGCAGGGCGTGGGACTGGATGGGCTTTGAGGTCCCTTCCAACCCAAACCGTTCCGTGACTTCCCAGGCTTGTGCCAAGCATCTGCAGCCCATGGACGCAGTTGCAAAACGCTGAGCCACGATAATGGTGTGTGTGTACCTGCCAAGGCAGAGCTCTCCTGAAGGGCCGTGGTCACTTCCCTGCTGAATGCTGAGCAAGTAGAGGCAGGCTCATCTGATAAAGGGTGCATTTACCAAGATAAGGGAACGGCAGAGCTCCGGCACAGAGCCACTGCTATTGCCTGCACAGTCCTGGCCTGCTCCACCTCGGGAGGAATCCGAGGGCAGGTATTTTGTGAGAGGAACAGGCAGGAACAGCTCAGCACTGTGTCCGTGACATGGGGGTCCCTAAAAGCAGATGCTTGGGTTGTCCCACTCTGTGTGGTCTTCTCTGTGTTTGGCAGCTGAGCCTGCAAACCTGGGGATTATGACCAGGATCACGGAATCACAGACTGGTTTGGGTAGGAATGGACCTTAAAGACCATTCAGTTCCAGCCCCCTGCCATGGGCAGGACTTGCTCACTGATCTCGAGGGTTGCTGTGGTGCTGCAGCCCTGGCCCACCACAGAAAATGGAGCACTGAGTACCAAAGGATCACAGCTCTGGGCTCTGGGCCTCTCACAGCAGAGCTTGTCTTTCCTACAGGCACTGAACACATTCAGCAATAACCATCAGAAGACATGGGAGTGATGTGTTTGTCCCTTGCTGCAGCTCAGGGAACCATAACCAGCCTCAGTAACAAGCCCTGGATCAGACAGTTTGTTCTTTCTCTGCCCTGAAGACCCAAGCTGTTATTTTCTGAACAAAGGGTGAAAAAAAAATGAACAGTTTTTCATCTGTCCCATCACTGACCCTCTGTCCAAGGCAACTGAAATAATTAGAACTTACTGCAGCTGATTGCTAATGAAAAATGATGTTTGGGGCCAACCTGCTGTTCATTTGAAGTTCAGGCTCCAAGAGTACGTGGACGGCTTCATGCCCGTGGATTGCCTGACTCCTGCATGCTCTTTCAGATATTCAGTACATTCCTGCAGTGGGTGGTGAGCCACAAATCAGGGTCAGAGGTAATCCCCAATTATTTAGCCCTTTTACTGTTCTCGTGCTTGCCAAACAATTCTCCATATCAGGATTTGCTCATGACCTTAAGGGACGTTGCCAAGGATTTAGGAGTCCCCCTAAAAGGAGGATCCAAATGAAGTTATTACATTCTTGGGCACCAAGTGAGATTGCTCGAGAGTTGAGTTACATTTTCCTGGGGATCAGTTTTCATAGCGAGGGCTGATGCAATCATCAATTTGCTTTCTCGCTTGTATTTGCTGAATTATTTCTACACGGAGGGTTCCTTTACAATCTATAATTCAGGCGGTAGCAAAATGTTTAAAAAGGCTGAATTTCCTGAAGGCATTCGTGGAGCAGCAGGTCTCCTGAGCGCTCCTCCAGAAGGGCTGGGAGTCACAGGACCACGGCCAAGAGGATTTGCAGTTATTTACAGAGGCAGGAGAAGGAGAGAGGGCGTGGGGGCTGGTTTGAGGGATCCGAGCCCCAGGATCTGCCCCTTCCCCGGGACTGTCCCTTCTGACTGCAACAATTTGGGGGGAAACATTCTGAAAATCCCTGGCACCACCGTCTGATCGAAGCCTATGTGGGCAGCACCGGGAGGTAACAGATGGGTTGTGGAGTCGAGCTTACGATAAGGTTACTGAGGGTGGTTTTGTTTTAAAATGTCTCTTACTTAATATATCCATGAAGGCCAGGCATGTGCCCGTGGCCTGTAATCAAATCGCTGCCTCCCTCTCTCTCATTTCCAGCAATCTCGTTTCGGGTTTCTGGCACCGGAGGTGACAGCACAGCCATGGCCGGGCTGGGCACCGGCGCTGTGCCGGCTGGGACCTGCTCACCCTCGGCATCCTCGGCCCCCAGGCCTCCATCTGGAACTCCCATTGCCCTTTGCAGGAGGAAAAGTTTCCGTGGGAGCCAAACTGTCTCTAAGAGAGCAGAGGAGTGGGGTGTTCTCCCCGTGCTCAGTAAACGTGGCAGCTCTGCAGCCGTGGCACCTGCCCTGGGTGGGTGGGAGGCACAGGGTGGGCAGCAGGGTGCTGTCAGCCAGGGGGGACGGTACCTCCATCAAACAGCCACCCTGTGGGGTCCGTGTCCTGCAGGGAGGAGGTCAGGGTGGGATGCATCCAGCCAGCAGCTCCCGGGAGACCTGCCCGTGTCATTTCCCATAGTGTCCAAGGCAGGCACAGGAGATCCCGTATTCCTCAGCTGAAGGGACTCGGTGGGGCCTCACAGGGCAGGGTCTGAGGAGCAGTTTGATGCCCAGCAGGGCTGTGGTAGTTGCAGAAGCCCGGATTCAGTGTGCAGCCTGGTGGTCCCCGCTGTGTGTGACACCGTCGGTGGCACAGCTGGCCGTGGTCCCTGCAGGGAGGGCCGGCATCATCCCGAGAAATCCAGATTTAATATTGCAAGATGCGCACCCATCGCTGCTTAATTACATCGGTTTAGGCTGCCATGGGCTCTGCTTGGATAAAGCACTGGGAAAACCCAGCGAGAGCTGTTTTCTCTGTGCCCTCCCCGCGGCACCACCCTGGAGCGCTGCCGGGCACGTGAGAGCTGCGGGAATGAGGGAATGACGCTGGCATCGCTCAGCGAAACTCGCCTGAGGACTATTCAAATGAAAGCCATTCCCCTCTTTGAGAAGGGATGTTTGCCAGCAGCCAGTGCAGCAGTGGGAGGAATATGTAGGTGGAAACTATTTGGAAGTGGCAAAATTTGTGGACATTAATAAGAGACTTTAGCCCACTTTGATAGAGTGTTTAATAAAACATGCCGGCGTCCCGGTGACTTCCTGCCCTGCCAGGCCCGGGCTCACGCTGTTTAACCAGTTCCCTGCTGGGGTTGCACCATCTCGTGAGAAAGAACCCCGGGCAAGCACAGCTGGGCACACCCCGGGGCCCAGCCTCTGTCTGCCCATGGCCTAATCGTGGAATCAGGGAATGGGGGGTTGGAAGGGACCTTAAAGACCATCCCATCCCACCCCAGCCATGGGCAGGGACACCTTCCACTATCCCAGGTTGCTTCAAGCCCCCCGTCCAGCCTTGAACACCTCCAGGGATGGGGAATCCATGACCTAAGAGCCATTTCAGAGGTGACATCCCAGCTGCTGCCCTGGCTGGGTGGTCTCTGCAGAGCTCAGGTGGGGCAGGGGATGGCGCGGGGTGACCCCCAGTTTGGAGGGGCTGGGAGGAGCAGGAGTCTCTCCTCCCGGTGACGCGTTGTGTGGTGGATGCTCCACACAGAGGGATCTGATCACATCCCTCCTGCCTCACATCAAACAGTGAGTCAGCGCTGCAGCCCCATCAGATGTCTCTGCTTTGGCTTTCATATCTGGAAAGCAGAGAGGATGGTGCTCTGAGTATGCAAAGCAAGGAAGGCAGGGTGCCTTCAGATCTGCCACTTGGAAAATACCATGGTATTTATTTTCCACTGGCACCCACATACCCCGGCAGGAACCAACACCACCAGGCCTGTAGTCTGGGGAGATGTTGATCTTTCTGGGGGATGCAGGTAACAACAGCTATGGGGCCAAACTGCATCACATCTGAGTCAAATATTAACATACAAAATATCCTGGACTTGCTAACTGGGTTGAAAAAATTACACACACACCCCTAAAAATAATAAGATAAAGCTGGAACAGGCAGAGGAAGAGCCTGGGAGAGTGTTCCTCCTGCAGTTCATGTCAGGACATGAATGCGTTAAACACTGACCTCTGAACCTCGAGGCTTTGAGACAAAGTCTGTGTGACCTGAGTGCTCCAGGATTGGGTTGGGGGGACTCGGTTCCTGTTGTAAGTGCCATCAGCACAGTGGCAGAGCTCGGGCTGCTCATCAGGGTGTGGGGCAGAGGTGGAGAGCACAGCAGGTCTGTGTGGGGAGCTGGGAGGGCTAAAGTGCTGCCCAGGGAGGTGGTGGAGTCACCATCTCTGGAGGTGTTCAAGAGGTGTCTGGATGTGGCACATGGGGACGTGGTTTAGGGGTGATGATGGTGGTGCTGGATTGATGGTTGTACTTGATGATCTTGAAGGTCTCTTCCAACCTTGTGATTCTCTGTGGTTCTGGGAAGGGGCACACAGGGAACCCAGCTGGACTTCTCCTGGGATGCCTCTGGCTCCTGTGACTGGAGATGAGGGACAACTCCATGTGCTGCATGTGGACTTGCTTATCCAAGTCTGGTCTTTGTGTGATCCCATGGGATCGAGCACCTGCTTGCAAAGGAGTGGGATGCCCCATGGCTGGCTGAGGGCTGCAGTTGTCCACATTGACCAGGGGCTGCTTAAGGTGGTGGATGTCTGGCTGTGTTGGGAGAGGAAAAGGGATTATTGGTGCTCTAATTCATCAGGACTTAACAAACATTTGGCCCCTTGGAATAAATGAGAGGCAAAGTAAATGAAGGCAGAAGGGGAGGTGCAGGTGCACGAGCTCGTTCACACCATGCCAGACAAGCCATAGGCATGAGATTGTTTCCTAGTCAGGCAGACTTAAAAAACCCTTGGACACGAATATCATTCAGCTCTGGGGCAGTCTGGAGCAGCCGTGGGAGAATGTAACCCGTCATTTTCTAAATAAGAAGCCAAACCTCTGAATCCAGATCCTCCTCCTCCCAAACTCCCGGTCTGATCCCATGTGCATCACGAGCCAGATGTGGCTTGGGCATTACTGCTGATGCAAAATTCAGCTGAAATAAGCACAAACAGGAATTAAACAGAATAGGAAATATTCACGGTGGATTTGTGCCTAATCAAGATTACACACAGTTCTGCTGATTGTGTTCCTCTAGCATGGGGCAGGACCCCTCCTGGATCCCTCCTGGACCCCTCCATGCCATGTAGAGCCACCTAAACAGCACCTGGAGGGGAACACGCCTGTATTTAGGTATAAAATTCAGCCCACCAGGACAGAGAGAAAGGCAAAGGACACCCAAGGCATCCTAGGAGCAGCAGTAGTTGACAGGAATGTCTCTCATAGTGCCCTTCCCTCTGTATCAGCAGGGATCTGGCTGAGAAGTCCTGGAGCAAACCACAACTGAGGGTGTTGCTGTCTTCCCCAAATACTTTCTCTAATGAGGTTTTTAAATAGTTTTGCCCCGCCTACACTGGCAGCCAGAGCACTTTCATCTCCAGGTGAATGGGAACCGAGGTGGGACTCAGCTGTCTGCCGGGGAGGCTCATTTCCATATTGCAGGAGGCGGGAGGCAGGGAAGCGCTCCTCTCGGCACAAATATTCACCTCGTGCATCAGTGTTTGAAATGCAAAGAGCACTTTGGCGGTGTGGGTTGGCAGGACAGGGGCATGAGAACGGCAATGAGCCAGCAGGTACCCGCTGGAAAAATGAGGTTTGTGAACAGGACTCAATTTGTTACAACCTGCGCCGAGTAACCACACACCTTTCATTCTTAGGTGGCAAAGATCACGTCTGTCCTGGAGGGTTTTTGGTGGGTGTGGAAATACTTTCCACAGAAATGCATCTCGCCCCCTCCTCCCCTGCGCTGGCGCTGACGGAGGCGAGTGCTCACCCCCCTCCTCACCCCGACCCAGGAGGAGCCCCACACTCACACAATCACAGGGTCGGATTGGTTGGAAAAGCCCTCCCAAGCTGAGTCCAAGCTGTGCCCCATCCCCTGTGGCACTGAGTGCCACATCCATCCTTCCTTGGACACCCCAGGGATGGGCACTGCACCCCTCCCTGGCAGCCCCTGCCAAGGCCTGACCCCCCTTTCCAGGCACAAATTCCTCCTCCTGTCCAAGCTGCCCCTCCCCTGGCCCAGCCTGAGGCCGTTCCCTCTCCTCCCATCCCTTGTTCCCTGGGAGCAGAGCCCGACCCCCCCAGTCCCCCCGCCTGGCAGGGATTGCAGAGAATTCCAGGTGCCCCCTGAGCCTCCTTTGCTCCAGACTCGCCTCATTCCTCTGCTGGGTTGTCCCTCACAGGGATGACAAAATCACAGAATATCCTGAGCTGGAAGGGAACCACAAGGACCATCCAGTCCAGCTCCTGGCCCTGCACAGGACACCCCAGCAATCCCACCAGAGTAGGCACCACATTGGCCTCCCACAGCCCCTCTGTGGGGCTGAGAGTGGGGTCTGAGATGTCAGACAACACTTCTTCTAAGGGAAAAGGAATAATTTCATCCCAAAATATTCATGTGGGCTATATCCCAGTAATCTGTGGAAATAGAAGTGGCCACACAAGCTCACTACAACTGTCCCTTCTCATTTTATAAACTGCACGTCCATAGAATGGAAATAAAGTCCCAGCCCTGGAGAGCTGTGAACATCTGCAGCTGCTGCCCAGATGTGGTTGCCCGGAGCCTGTGCAGAGGTTTCAGGGGAAAACCCCCATCTGCCTCTCACAGAACACCAAAACAGAGGACAGAGGTTTTGCTTCACAAACCTCTACCAAGGAGACATTAAGTGCCTTTGATCTCTAGATAGAAAAATGATCTTTTGATTTCAGATTATGAAAACGAATAACCATCTGCTAAGAAACAGCTCCGGCCCCACGTTTTATTGAGGCCAGATGGTGTCCAGGGTTCCTACGTATGAATTCAATTAGCTGCTTGTCTGCGTCAGTGAGTCTGTATCCACCCAGTCATGTTTTTGGAACAAATATTGTAATATTCCCATGGATCCTCCAGACAGTGGGAGGTGTTTCCTTCACTGTGAAGGTTTTGGGAAGTGGTGACTTTGTCTCATTTTCATCTTGCCCTGCTCTGCATTTCCAGTCCCTTGGTTCTCAAGGCTCGCAGCTTTCCCTGGATCTCTGAGCCAGCTGTGCTCAGGAAAGACATCCCTGATTCCAGTTTGTCCCTCAGGGCTGATGTTTCAGCCCCAGGGAGCCTCTGCCATCCACCTCTCCTACACTGGGACTGAGTTTACAGTGTTATTTGGAATGTAACCCGTTCCTAACCTAAGCCAGACCTGCTCCAGTCTCCTTTCCAAGCTGCTTCCCAGAGGTTTACACAGGGCTCAGCTCTGCTGAGAGCAAGGTACCTGTTGCACCACCTTGCAGCCTGGAAGGGTGGCAGGATGGGAAGACCTTTCCCAGGGTGCAGAGGGTGGGAATGACCAGTTGCCTGACCAGGATGGACAGACTTCCTGCCCGGACAGCCTGGCTCTGCAGAACTCAGCTCCTCTCCTCTTTCCAATCTAATAATCTGGAACTCCCTGTTGTTTTTTTATAAAGGTGTGGCTCAGCATCACACGTTACACTCACCAAGCTGCATATTTGCACTGATTTCCCTCTTTACAGTGTTGGAAGTGGGTAAGTCCTGTTGTGGGAATGGGCTGGGCAGCAGCCCCAAGGTTGTGATTCAGGGCTGGAAGGGCCTCACTCACAGCCCACATCTTCCTCTGCATCCTGGGAACTCACCTGCACAAGAGCCAGCCTTGAAAAAGGCTCCTGAGCAGGAAGCATCCCTGGCAAAGGGATGGCATTTGGCTTTTTATCTTGACTTTTTGGGGAGGGATGGGGCTGTCAAGATAAGCTGCTATTTGTAGGCACATTTATCCAAAGGTTTTCTTTTTCTCTTCTCCTTCTGTGCACATACAAGTGCACACAGACACTGCAGATCTCACCATCCCCAGGCTGGGCACAGGGTCTGGAATCAGGGTCTGCCACCACCTACGATCTCTTCTTTCAGGGTTTCTCACCCATGATCTGTGTTTGACTCTGGTTTTACATCCTGGGGGATGCTGTAAGGTCCATCCTCTCCCTGCCTTTCCAGCCACGGAATCAATGGTCCATCTGGGCATGCTGTGCCTGGGAATCCCCGAGGGGCACCTTTCTGGGCTGGCTCTGCTCCTCCTGCTGCACGGCTGTGATTAGAGCCTTATTACCAAATTAGAGGATTATAAGCATAATAACACACAGAGAAACTACTAATTTCCAACGATTTCTGCTTTTAAAAATAAAATGCAAGCCCTTTAGCAGATGGGTTTTGCAAAGAAGAGCTCTGAAGAAGCAGCCATGAGGGAAGAGCTGTGGAGAGGAAGGATGGGAAAATGGAGCAGGTTCTCATTAGAGTGCAATGCGTGTGATAATTACTTGAGGAAGCACCAGGGAAGGCAGGGCTCATTTCATCCAGGATCCCACAGGGACTGCAGGCTCCCTGTGTGCAGCTGCTGTGGGTCTGGAACGGGATTTTACAGCTCTGCCCAACCCAAACGTCCCTTGCTCCTTCCTTCCCAGGAATTCTCGGGAACTCGTATCTGATCCAACACACCACTTGGGGTTTTTTCTTCCTCTTGTTGCTGAACTGCTTGAGAAAGCAGTTATTGGTCCAAAGCCAGGACTTCATGCAGCTGGTTTGATACCCATAAACACAGATTAGTCAACTTTACACTGTACTCATCAGCCTCCATTGACAAACTCACACCCGTCCCCACCGTGCCGGTACCACACGTCCTGGTTTTCCATCCTCACACTGTGTCTGATTCAAGGGACCCACCAAAGCTCCTTGGATCTGCTGAAATCCTTTGGGATTCCCTTACTGCAGCAAGTGGCAGCTTTTTGGACTCCCAAACCTTGGTGCAGAACCTTCCAGAAGCACTAAATCCACCCACTCCCCCCACGACCATCACACATTACCAACGTCACCCGTTTCAAACCGTTTTGAGGAAGGTTAAGGGTTGGCTGGTTGTAGCCAAAGTTGTGACTAATATTTTTTGGGGAAAGTACTTGATGTCAAAACAAGTGAGTAGTGAAGTGGAGACATGTGGTGCAGAGATGTGGGAAGGGAGGGAGGGGCTTTCTGGTGCCAAATTTCCCTGTTCCCTAAAGGGAGAACCCGAGTTGTCTTATTTCTTAATGTAGAATGAGACAGAGAAGGAAAACTTCCTTCTTTATTTCTTTTAGATCCTCGTATTTCTAGAAAGCTGGTGAATCACCCCCTTATGATACGTTGCCATGGAAAAGGGTCCCTTGTGTTGCACCAGTGGCCATGGGCCAACCCCCTGGTGGGTTCCAGAGCTGCTGGAGCCACTAAAACCCCTCATGGTCACCCCTGACCCCTGTGCAGCCCAGGCTGGAGCTGCCACTGCTCCAGAGTGATCCCTTTCCCTCCTGCTTCCTTCCCACAGCCAGAGGCTGCAGGTTTCAGGCTTTCCAACCTTTTTCCCAGCCAGAGTAAGGTGTGCAGACACCTGGAAAAACAGTTGGTGGGGTCCAGCCCCAGGGACAGGACGATGCCTCCAGACTCATTCCTGATGAGCTGGTCAGGTGTTCTACGGAAACGTGTGGGCTCGGTGACTTTGTAAGTGAAATAAACCCAATTATTTTTAGTCATTTAGAGCACGCAAAGGACTCAGCCCTCAAAACTGCTTTGCTTCCAGAAGTTATTCAAGCCCTATGGAGCCACATATATTTGCTTATTAATGAAGTGACTGTGCTGGCCAAGCCTTCCTCCTCTCTCCTGCCGAGTGTGGCAGAGCCCTTCATATCCCGGTGCCTGCGGAGCTCATTTCCTATTTACATCCCCAAAAAGCCCAGTTCAGCACAGGCTGCTGCCTCTGCAGCCAGCGAGGTGCGTTCTGCAGGTGTGGGTGGGTGACTCACCCTGCGTGGCAGCACCCACAGGTTATCTGCCTCCTCCAGCTCCCGGTGCTTCCCCGGCACAGGCAACTCCAAGCACACCCAAATAAAGTCCCAAATCAGTCCTGTCTGGCCTCACCCTCCTTCTCAGCAGAGGGTTTGGATGGTTTCCACATCTCATTTGCTCTTCCTCCCAGAGGAAGTCCGCCCTACCAGCAACTCCCTGGGAAGGCCTGAGCCAGAAGGTCAGACCTCGCCTGCTGTCCTGCTCTCCTGATGACAGTAACCTCCAAGTCTCTCCTACAGCCCAGAAAGGCTTTCCTCTTCCCCACACAGCATTCCCTTCAGGACCATCCCTGTTCCCCCCTCCTGGCCTCATTAACCCCTTCTCAGCCCTGACACTCTGTGCTCCTGGCTGCACAGCCCAGACAGTGGGAGCCCCAGGTGAGCTGCAGAGCTGAGGGGATCACAGAAGGGCTGATTACCTGTCCCCACTGATAACTGCAGTGAGGCAGCCAGGAATAAGGAACTGCACATGGAAATGAAACATCCCCCAGCATCCCATGGCATCCCGCTTCCAGCAGCACCTCTTGTGATAGCTAAAGGGGGAATGGTTTTAAATGAAAAAAAAAGGAGATTTATATTGGATATTAGGAAGAAATTCTTCCCTTGGAGAGTGGTGAGATACTGGCACAGGTTGCCCAGAGAAGCTGTGGCTGCCCCATCCCTGGAAGAGTCCAAGGCCAGGTTGGATGGGGCTTGGAGCCACCTGGGATAGTAGAAGGGGTCCCTGCCCATGGCAGGACAGGGGCTGGGAAATGAGATGATCTTTCAAGGTTCCTTCCAAGCCAGACCATTCCATGATTCTATGAACAGCTGGCTGAAGCCCGTCAATTTTGGCTATTCTTTAAAAACTCATCGGAAATACTAAAATACACTGATTTTGGTTTGCCATCCCTTGGGAGCAGTGGTATTGTTCCCAGCCAGCAGCGAGGAGCTGTCAGGATGCCCAGACCATGACATGACTGGCTCAATGCCTCTGACAACCCCAGTTTCTCTGGAAATGACGGGGCTGGGCTGGACATCCCGGTGCTGTGGCTTTGCCAGGCTCCAGCCCTCTTGGTGCAAACGTGCAGCAAAAAGCACTTCCTGGGGACAGATATTCTAAAAACTGAATGTTATCACTGCCAGCTAACCACGACCAGGCTTCATTGCAGATAATCTTCACAGAGAGGTACAGGGACCTCAGGACCAACCCACCCGAGCAGAGGTTGCTCCATTAATCACTTTGGCTCCAACTCAGCGTCACCAAACCGAGCGAGGTTTGAGGTTCACTTCTCCATCTGAGGCTCCGTGTCACACTGTGACTGGATACTGTGCTGAAATGCAGCTGCCGGAATTATGGAGGTGGAAGACCTTTATTTAGCCCAATCTTCCATCGTGAAACCTCCTCCAGACTTCCAGCAACCCCCCTCCCAGAGCGCTGAGTAACAGGACCAGCACAGCTGCCTGCCGTGACCTCCCCCAAAGCCTTGTGTATTTTGGATACCAGACTATTTCCATCAGAAATTAACTTCCTCACCAGATTAGTGGGAGATCTTTGGGTTCAGGTTTTTTAGATGCTTTGGGTTGTTTTTTTTTTTAATACAGATAAATTCTGGTTTTGTTTGCAATGAAAACTCTGAAACCTCCTTTAACCATAAACCAATTTGGGAGCACGTCCTTCCGTCTCTCCGACACTCTTGGCTCTCCCTTGGCCTCAGCCATGGATGTCATTTTAGGCATCACTTAGCAACGCTTACGAGCAGGAGTTTGTGCTGTGCTGGAGTCAACAGCCAACTTTCCATTAAAATTAAATTAAAAAAAAAAAAAATTAAAAAAATCCACTTTTTTGGCATCTCGTTCCCACTACTCACACGGTACTGATTTGAGGTGGAAATTCCCTGGCAGGAGCTTCTCTTTCCATTCTGCATGTTGTTGAGAAACATGGTGAGGAGGGGCTGGGGAGATGAGCTGGGGTGTGCCAGAGCTGCAGCCTCAGCCTGGACTCACTCAGACTCCTCAGACATAACCCTGGGGACCGACAGGACCCCATGAGGTGCCTGTTGTTGCTGAGCTGCAGGAATGGTGTTCCCTGACCTCCTGGACAGGGATGCTCCTGGGCTCCACGGTGGGAGAAGCCATGGGGCAGTTCTGTGAAGAGGTAAAAACACATACACCCCACACCCCACACCTTCCCTGCCAGACCACGCTCAGCTCACACAGTGGAAGCAAAAGCCTTCATCCTTGGTCAGGAGAGCATGGAAACACATGGATATGGCATTCCCACAGCAGGAATCTGCTGCCTCTGGGGCAGGCTCCAGCTCCCAGCTAAGGACAGGATGCAGGTGGCCAAAGGAAGGCCCAACCTCCATCCCACCCCACAGGGCAAACAACTCTTTGGGGAACTTCTCTCAGCTGGCTCAGGAGCACCTTTAACCACATACAGCTTTCCCCGTGCATCCCCACTCAGAGCTGCCACAGAGCTCTGGTGGTGCCACCAGGGCTGGCAGGAGGTGACAGACAATCCCCAGTGGGACATTGATCCCTTGCCACCATTGTCCTATCTTGTTTCTTTCCAACAGCAAGATGTGGAAAACCCCTGGAGACTGACACTGGCCACGTCCTGAGGAGGAAAGCAGTGACTCAGAGGAGAGGGGTTCCAGGTCACCCTGGTCATGGGGGACCCACCAGCACCCCTGTCCCTGGGGAAGTGGGATGGGGAAGCACAGCAAGTGGGCACTGGTTCCAGTGGGCACACAGAGGCACTGCTGGAACAGCTTCCAGAGAGTTGAAACCAACGCTCATTCTCATGTCTCTCACGAGGGTGTGTGATGTGTGTACATATATACCTCTGCCTAGATGCCCCCCTCCCTCAGCATTCAGAACATAAGGCTTTTCCTTACTTTTACTGCTGGTACTATCACTCAGTTGTCATATTTTATCTCCATGGACAGTTTCTATATTGAATTCTCTGCTCTTGAACTTTATAGGCTGAAAAGCCGTGTGTAAGTTTAAAACTCTCTCTCTCAGTGCCATTAAAATTACCTAGAAATAATGCAACCAGGATTTAATCTTTACCTGTCCTTGGCCAAACACATCCTTGTGCTCCACCAGGATGTCTGAGCACCTGCCCTGAAGTGACACCACGACACAGTTCTGCTGTTGGGCTGATCACTGATGGATTTTCACTGCTTGGGTAAATTAAGGAAAGAAGGGAAATAGTGAAATGAATAGAAGCAAACCCATGGCTTTGTTAGAACTGAACTACCCCCCTTTCATCAAAAATGTGATTTCTGCAGCCTGGCTGGCAATGCCTTGTCACTTCAATGTCACATTATGGCCCACAACACCCAGAAAACCACAGCAGTACAAATCCTGTGCTGTTCCCTGTCTCCCTTCCCCAAGGCAAAGAATTAGGAACAGCAAAAACAAAATCATGGGACTGAAATAATAAGAATTAGGGAAAAAAAAAAAAAAAAAGAAAGCAATCACAAGACCGATGGTTTGGAGCCGGGTGGTGTAGGGAGGGAGCCCATGGCCATGGCACCACGGGCAGCACATGCACCCTCTGCCACCACCCTGACACAGAACCTTCCCAGCTGGGATTTCTCCCTCATTTCTGCATTTTTTCCCAGCTCCCAAAATCTGCACCTGAAAAGAAGGCATGGAGGGGCCAATCTGATTTACTGAAATTTATCCTTTTTTTTCCCCTATAAGGAAACATCTTTTTTCTCCCTCCATGAACATTTCAAACCCTGCACATTTTGGGGATGAAAGCTCCTCTGTGTGTCTACAGCCAAAGAGAGACTTTGACTTCCCACCTGCCACTCCGGGACTGATGCAAGCAGGAGAGTGAGCAAGCTGAGTCCCATTTCCTGGGAGATGGTTCAGCCAGATTTAGGAAAAACTGAGCAGTCTCCTGTGCCAGGCCCCATGGCAGATGCTGGGGGAAGGCAGGGATGGAGCTCAAAGCCTGTGCTGAGGCTCACTGCCAATGATGCAGCACAGAGTCCGTGCTCAGCTCTCCCAGGCACCCCAAAGCCTTTGGGTCTGCACAAATATTTGACCTGGGTCCCCTCACCCTGCTCCGTGCAGGGAATTGAGGTGTTGACCACACCTCGAAGTCCTGTAGCTCCCCAGAGACTATGGAGGGATCTCTATCAGCTGTTCTCCTGCCCCTGCCTCGTATGTCAGAGGAGAAGGTGGTTCAGTTGTGTTGTCCACTTCCCCTCCATGGCTGGAATCAGGGAGAGGGACAGGGTGCCACCTCAGCCCAAACATGGCTCACCAGGAGGTGACACCACTGGGGTCTCCTGTGTGACCCAAGCCCGTCACATGTGCTGGCACATGTGCACAGTGATGTGGCTCCCTGTGCATTCCAACAGCAGGACAGTGGGATTCCTGCATCAAGAAAGGGGATTCTGTGACCTTCAGAAGAGATATGACTTTCATTACCTTAAGGGCAGGGGTTTATGGTGAGACAGGAACTGTGAGTGCCCTCTCCCTTGGGATGCACGTGGAGACCGACTATTCCTACCTACTTCATCTCCCTCCCTCCATTACCCTTTATCCATCAGTCCTGAGGGACATTGTCCAAAACTTCAGGCTAAGGCCTCTAAATGTTCCTTGGCTCCACCACGGTGGAGCTCATCCCTGGTAAATTATCTTGCTAAATCCCTTGGGCTGCTATTCCTGCAACAAGAACAGCCCAAAGAACCTCAAATGTGCTGCAACAGAAGGCAACCTGCACATTCCCGGAGTGCCTCTTCCTTCGGAGGTGTCAGGACTCTTCACTCATGTTGGCAAACCCAAGTTTGCAGTAACCCAGATCGCCTGACTCCTGGTCTTGTGCCTTGATCACAAGATGATCTTTCCCTCTGCAAGAGCACTGGGAGCGAGGGATGAAACATCACTTGTGTTGCCCAACACCTCCCCCACGGACATGCTCCACTTAGACCTTGGCACATGGAGAAGAGCCAAAACCTGGGGCAACAACGCACACACTTCCTGGGCAGCCTGTGCAGGCTCTGCCAGGAGCTCCCATCCCCAGCTCTGAGCCATCAGTGGGGTTTCACTCCCTTCCTGGTAATCCCTGATTTACAGCATAGATTTGGGACTGAGGTGGAGCTCAGGCAGGCAAACCTGCACCATGAGCAATACCAGTTTTGGCTTTGGGAAGTCTTGTTTCAGGGGAAAAAAACAAGGTAACACCCTTGAAACTAAACACAACCTTCTGTATTCCCCTTTTTTTCTTCTTCTGGGGCCAGTGAGACCCCACTGAATTTCTGAACAAATGCAATGCACCAAATTAATTTATATGAGAACTGGCCCCAGCCTACAATAAGCATTCAGTATCAGGATAAGTTTGACTCAGTGGAGCACCTTTATAAACTGAAACCCTGGGAATTCATCTCTCCAGGATATCCCCATTTCCTGTCCTGCCCCAGAGTCCACTTGGAGCCTTTCCACCAGCTGCAGTGGACTTTGGATCAGATCAGCTAAACAGGGTGGTGACTCAAACTGCAGCAGACCAGTCAGCCCCAGGTCCTTAGGGGTACTTAGGCACTTAACTGGGGACAAACTGGGGAGAACTGGGGAGCCCAGCCCCGCCCTCCCTCCTCTGTGGATCCCATTGCTGGTGCTGCACAGGGACATGAGCTCTGCTTCTCATGGCCCAGAGCTGCTCAGGCTCTCTGTGTGTCACAGACACACCTGCTCTTTCTTTAGTTCTAAACTCTCCCAAGATAAAATAATGATCTATAGAGCAGAAGCAAAGCCAAGGAATGTGGTGTTGGTACCAACACTCCGGGTCGGGTGCTTTGCCTGTATTTACACGCTCTGGGGAGTCATTCCCTGTCTTGCAGAACTGCTTCCATGCAGTGTTAATATTTCCCAAGCACCCTGGAGCTCACTCCACATTCTTTCTCATTAGTGAAGTGACTTTTTCTTTCTGTCATCGATAATGACCCTCACTAGAACTAGACCATTTGATATATAATAAATTTGATAATTTGAAAATACAAATCTTTTATTGATCACATTTTCACTGATCCAAACTGAACTGTCTTCTTAGGAGCCAGACACCACGGCTCTGCATTACCCTGCTCTCTCCTGCTTGGCTTGACCCATTTTCCCCCTTTCTTTCCCATGGAATCAAACCCTGTAACTAACCTTTAAGGGTTCCTGAGTCTTTATTTTGTTCCTATTAACCTTCTGTTTCTCTGGATAATTCTGCAGCCAAGAGTAGGTGTGACTCCCACGGCACAAGTCTCGCTGTGCTGTTGACTCATGTGCTGTGCTCGCTCAGCCAGCTCCTGTGATGGGGAGGCTTATGCAACGTAGCGAGGTCTCCTGGAGCATATGCTCTGACTGGAGCTGTGAGATTTCGGCGTGTTCTCCCTGCTGGATGAGACCAGCAGCACTGGTGGGATGTGCAGTGGGCACACGCTGTGCCACGAGCCCTCCCTGTGCCCTGAACACGCACACGAGTCACCAGGCCCCCGCACAGCCCCTCGAAAAGGTGCTTTGGACAGATCCCACCCCCTTCTCTAGACCTGAAAGTCAGATATCTGCATGGAGATGCTGCCTGGCTGCAGATCATGGTGGTTCTGCTGCCCTCCCAGGCACAGGAACTCCCAGCGAGGAGCCCTCCCTGGTTTTTTAAAGGCCACTGGGTTCTGTACAGAGATTATATAAAGTGAACTTAACAGACGGTCAGATTTGGCCTGTCATGTTGGGAGGGCTCTCACACAGATTTTTTTAGGAGGGAAACTAGCAAGACATGTGGTGAAAAACACCCTATAGCTTGTAACTCCTGTCTCTGAGATCCAGCCATCTGTTCCCACGAACTTCAAGTGAGAATCAGCCACCATTTTGGAGACAGACACTCAAAAAAGTGAGAGGATTCAGCCATCGATTCCTTGGGCAGAAACCAGCTCTGATGCCCATCTGAAAGGCCAAGACACAAACTGCAAACCTCTCTGTTTGAGACCAGCTTCCCTGCATGGGGGAGCAAAAGCTGGGCTGATGGCTATAAAATTAATAGAATCATGGAATGGTTTGGGTTGGAAGGGGCTTTAAAGCCCATCTCATTCCACTCCCTGCCATGGGAGTGGATTCCACTATCCCAGGTTGCTCCAACCTGGCCTTGGACACTTCCAGGGATGGGGCAGCCACAGCTTCTCTGGGCACCCTGTGCCACTGTCTTCCCACCCTCACAGGGAAGAATTTCTTCCCATATCCAACCTACATCTTCCCTCTTTCAGTTTGAAGCCATCCCCCCTTTTCCTATCACTACCTGCCCATGTAAATTCCTGACATGTTAGTTCCTCGTGTAGGTGGGAACAAGCCAGGGTGGATGTGGGGACACCAACCCCCAGTGGGACCCCAGGACCAGCAGCAGGCAGGAGACACTGGGATCCCTGGCAGGCAGCTGGGGCTGAGCTGCGCAGGTCAGAGCAGCCTCTGCTATTTCCTGCACGACTCGCTGCCACCAGCACAAAAACTCACAAAATTCATAAATACAAAAATAAAACCTCCTTAAAAGCCCCGCTGCAGAAAGGAAAAACCCATCCCCTGCTGCCCAGCCCGCTGGGTTGCAGAGCCAGGTTCCAAAACCTGGATGAAACCCCAGGTCTGGGGTGAGGTGTCACCACATCACCGCGGCCCTTTGCTGGAACTCCTGCGAAAGGCGGCTGAAACATTAACCTGGGCTGGCCATGGCACCTTTCCCAACAGGAGATGAAAGCCAGCAGCTGCTGATATGGAAACCAACTGTTGGAGCCGCCGAGCTCTGACACATGCGATCGCGGGAGCCACCGGCTCCTGCAAACGTGCTGCAGGAAATGACTAAACATTTAGTGCTTGTTATTGAGCAGGATTCCTGGAGACACGTAGGTGGTGTGGACAGCGTGGTATGTGCATTAAAGTGCAGTTTAGGTCAATGATTCTTTGAAAGGACCATTCTTCCTTTCCCCCCCTCCCCGCTCTCTCCCTTCAGGGACATTGGCTATTCAAAGATTAACTTTTCCAGTTCTCTTTTCCAAACAGCTCCCATCAGCCCCAAATAAAATTAAAAAGGGGGAAAAGACAGTGGGAATTACCCTGGTTTACTATTGAAATCTCTCTGCAATTTTTTTCGCATTTTAGCTATTTTTAATGCTAAAAAAGAATTCCAAAGAAGCTTTAGAGGGAAGGGTGCGTGTTCAGACAAAACCAATCGTATTTCATGAGGTGTCTGGGTCTCCCTTTTAACAGGTGAATCCAAAACGAGAGCCAGCCCCAGGGAGACCGGCCAGGTCCGGGCTGTGGGAAGTGTCAGCACAGCACAGCTCATGCTGTGGCATGCCAGGGCTGTGATCCACCTTTTCCATGGACCCTCTGGTGCCCAGCAGTTCCTGAAGCACCTCCAGGAATGTGAGGTGGTGCCTCCAGCACTGCCCCAGCACACAGAGACCTCATCAGCAGACACGAATATTCTGCAAAAGCTGCCAAAAGCTCTGCTGCATAAATCCAGCATTATCTCATCGATCATATTCACATTATTGCAAGGAAAACTAGTGCATCCACCACACTCAGTGATCCAAAGGCTCCCTGCCCTCTTGGGAGGCATGGAGACATAGGGGAGATAAGGCTGCCATGGAAAAGTGTTGCATCTCCTGCAGTGAGAGCAGAGCCACAAGACCCCCAGGTATGGAGGGACTCTGACACTATTTTTAGTGGGAGTCAGAGAAATCCCAACCTAGACTTGGTGGCAAATCTGCAGTGGGACTGGGGGAAGGGAGCTGGGTTTGCCAGAGGACGGGCCTCTTATGTAGTCATCAGGAGAGAAAAGGTCTCTTTGCTGAAGAAAGTTAAATAAATTATTGATGACAATGCAATTTCCTACAGTGAGAAATTCCAATGGCCCTTTCCAAACAGGAACGAGACCAGGCAGAATGCTGGTCTTCTCAGGTCACCTACTTTTTTTTTTCCACCCAAGGACAAGCTGAACAAAATCCCAAGAAAAGCTCATTTGTATCCATTTAATTATTTAATCAATAGCTCTGCTTCCAAAGCTCCTCCTCACCCTTGCTCCAGCAAAGCCTGCTGTGTCTCAGATCCTGGGATATCCAGGGGACAGCAAAGCATCTTAGGTGGGGATTGTTACAGAAGTTGAATTTAAATAAAATTCAGTTAAAAAGGTGCTAAATTGAATAGACAGGACAAGGGGAAACAACAGGTGGAAGCCTTGCCAAGGCTGACCCGTGTTTGGGCACAAAAGCTGGGTTTGAGGAGGGTGAGTGCATGGATGAGATGCCCAAGTTATCCCAGTGCCCTTCCAAAAGCTCCAAGGGTCCTGCAGCTGCCAAGTGGGCAGCGAGCAGGGCGGGCAGGAGGGAGCTGGGGGGATTGTCTTGTCCCAGGACATCACCTCCAGCAGCCTCGTGCCCCGGGTGTGAACCCGTCCCCTCCTGACCCAGCAGATCCCAACACTAGTTGAGTCATCCTGACATTTCACGGCGCAGACTGGCCGGCTGCTGCTGCCTGGGGTTGAACCAGGAGAGGGGTCACAACGAAACATAAATCCCAATAGTTCTTACAAGCTTTTTACTTTCTTTTGCAAGTCTCTTCTCCAAGTGTTTCATAGCTGTGGCTGACTCCGAGGTGGGGCTAACGGAGGCCAGGCAGAGCTTGTCCATCAGTGAATGTTCTCTGGGAAGTTTTCAAATTATTGGAAGATCTCAGCTGAACTTGAGATGTGCCTCTAGAGGCTTCCATCAGCTGGGATGCATGTCTCCTTGCTTAGACAAGAGAGCTGGAGAAGGACTCTGGACAAGGGCATGGAGTGACAGGACAAGGAGGAATGGCTTCCCACTGCCAGAGGGCAGGGAGAGATGGGATATTGGGAAGGAATTGTTCCCTGTGAGGGTGGGGAGGCCCTGGCACAGGGTGCCCAGAGAAGCTGTGGCTGCCCCTGGATCCCTGGAAGTGTCCAAGGCCAGGTTGGAGCAACCTGGGATAGAGGAAGGTGTCCCTGCCCATGGCAGGGGGAGGGATTGGATGATCTTTAATGTCCCTTCCAACCCAACCCATTCTATGATTCTGTGGAGTGAAGATGGGTCAGAGCCATGGTAAAGGGATTGTGCTGTTGCACAAACCACAGTTTCAGTGGAATTTCCTCATGGCAATGGGCTGTGGGGACACGTTGGGTGTGAATCTCACAGGAGAGTCAAGGGGCAGGAAAGCCCAAAGTAAAATGCAAAAGGGCTCAAAACAAGCCCTTTGATGATGCAAAACAACACAAAACACCCATTACTTTTCTCACATCTCACATTTCCTTCCCCACCTCTCCCCTGCTCCCTAGTTTTGGTTTGCTCCTGATTCATGTTGCTGCTGGGATTGGGACCAGACCGTGGCACAACCAACCTCTCAACAGCAAGCTTTTCCTTGGCTGATTTTCCAGCATTAAACTGCCTCCCAAGGCCATTTGTTCTGAGGTATAAAGCCTTTTTTTTCTAGGGGAATTGATCTGGCAATGCTTTTGGGACTGCTGCCAGGGAAAGAGTGTCCCTATTGCTCCTTCATTAGCATCACAGCTCCCGGGACCTTTGCTGCCTGTCTCAGGATCTTGGCTGCAGTTCCCAAGCCTGAACAATCTTTCCAAATGCAGGGAAATCCCTTTGGATAAAGGGAGAGGGACAGTCACAGAAAAGCTTTGACTGCCATTCCTCAAATGTATTCCTTCATGCCCTTCCAGGGCGCCTCTGTGCTGGTTCTATCAGGCTTCAATCTGGCCCAGGATACAAAGGCCAATGAACTCCCAGTTTTACAAGTGCAGCTGCAGAAATCACTGTGCACCAAAACCAGAATATAGGAGATCTTAAATTTTTTTCCTCTTAACCCACTTAAAGGCCTTAAGCAGCAAAAAAAGCATTACTGGAGAGAAAAGAGAGATGTGCAAATACTGAGTATCATTAAAATTGGAGCACCTCATAGAAATGTGGTAAGAAAAAGGAGCTTCTGCATTACTATTTCTCTTAGGACAGGGAGCTCTGGTGATCACTGCAGAGTTCCTGTTCCCGGCAGATCCTCATCCTGATTTCTGGATTAGAGGAGCAGCACCACTCTCTCATCTTCTCTGTCACCACCCTGACCTTTCCTAATTGTCGCTCAGTATCTTGCCTGTCACTGCCATGTACTTTTCACTCCAGACACTCTCTCTGGAGCAGTTATTACTCAGAGATGTAATTGCTCAGTGCTCCCTCAAGTCACAAACACGTCAGAAGACATCTAAAACTCCAGCTTCTCTGAGACTCCAAAACATGAAGACAAATAAAGCCTTTTCTCAGGAAAACTTAGGGAAAACCATAGCTATGCTACTTGCTGTTTAAGCCACAAAGTGGTCTCGATTCCTTATTTTAAACCAGGACGACATTGCATTGACAATATCATTGCCCTTTTGTAATGCATCAGCTAAAGACCTCAAGTTTGGGGTTCACAGAATCATTTAGGTTGGAAAAGACCTCCGAGATCATCGAGTCCAACCTTTAAACCTTGTTTTGGGACCAGGGATGGTGTGGAGCTCACGTGCTTCCCGATAACGACACTTGACCACATGACTGAGCAGCACGGATCCCACGCTTCACAGACCTCTGCTTTCATCCCAAAAACATAACAGGGGTGGGATTTGTTTACACTGGGTGGAAGGATGTACGAGAGCCAAGCCGGCGACCGCAAGTGTTAGAAACTGGCAGAAAGGGCAGCAGCTGTTCTGATGCAAAAGTACATGTTTGCCTCAAGACTCTGGCTAGAAAACCATCAGAGAAATCCAGACTGATTCATGCTCTGCACTCTCCCCAGATGACTTCCGAGGGCCACGCCAGCTCCTGCAGCAGCCACAGCCCAGGCGGAGCTCTGGCTGCCCTTGGCCAGCTGTGCCACGCGGGCCATCGTCCCGCAGCTCTGCCCGTGAAACACGGGCTGCTGTGCCACAGACATTTCTCTTTAATCCAACTGCAGCAGTGAGGTAAGATATTAAATGATGGTTTAACTACAGCATCAACAGCTGAATCACAGCGGCTGAGCAGCAACCAGTGCCAGACAGTCACTGTTCCCCGGTGCCTGGGGAGCCCCAGGGAGCAGGTGAATCCAGGCAGGAATGCTCAAGGCTCCAGCACCTGCACTGCCAAATCCGCCCAGTGACAGTCCCGTGGCAGGGCCAGGAGAGAAATGCCCACGTACTCCCTATTTGCAAGTGGGAGTAAAACAGTGTAAGCCTCATCTCTGTGACTTGATGCAGAACAAACCTCCTCATTCGAGGGGCAAAAGTCAGGGAAGTGGGAGAAGTTGCCCTTCAAGACGTGAAGTCTTGGAAATGTGGGCTGAGGTTTGAGCTCATGAGAAGGAGACTCCGTAAATTAATTTACAATCTCCAAGCACGCCCCTCCCTCAGCCAGAACTTCAGCCTTTGGAGGATGAGGAAAAGATGGAGAAACACTTCTGTAGTAGTTTTTTTGAGCTTCCATTTCAGGTTTCTATGTTTGCACGTGATATTAAATGAACATAATATGATGCCTTTTCACTGTCATCTGTCCTGATTTCAGCTGAGGTGGAGTTAATTTTCTTCCCAGTCACTGGTACAGGGCTGTGCTTTGAATTTAGGATGAGAGTAATGCTGATAACACACTGATGGTTGAGTTGTTGCTGAGCAGTGTTTACATTAAATCAAAGACTTTTCAGCTTCTCACCCCAGAATAATTTCCCCTAAAAAGTTCAGAAACATGACAATTATCAGGGATTGATGGGGTGGTTCAGATTTCCCAAGATTTTCAGCTGTGGCTGTCACGTCTCAGCTCTCAGTGGAAGGTGGTTTTCCCCCCCACTGGTCATACATCCCAGTATTTCATTGCTAGCAGCAACACTTTTGGGTGCTTCTCCTAATTCTATCCAGGAGTACTGTCAGACCCAGCACCAATCCTAGATATAACCAGTATCAACCAGCAGTACCTTCCAAATGGCTTGACTCGTGCCTGTGAGTCAGGACAGGAATCCTCAAGAGAAAAGGCCAATCCATCAGGCTTTGGGATTTTGGGCAGTCCATCCTGGGATGGGACAGGCTTTCCCTCTGACAGGTGGCCTGGTCAGACTTCAGCTCCTGGGAGGATAAGCCCCTTCACAGGGTGAACAGGGCAGAAATGGGCTCCTCTGTAGAGAAATAGCAGCAACTCTCCCAGAATGTTATGGCTTTACAGAAACGATTGTAAAAGACTCCTTGGGAATTTTGGTTTGAGTAAAACCTGCTTCAGGCTTGCTGTGTTGTGCTGGTGGCAGAATGACCTGCAGAGCTCTGTGTGTGACAGCAGCACAGTGAGCAAGACCACACTGGCACCAGAGGTGAATTTTATGCCCATGTTGTATTCCCAAGATATCCTCTTTCCCTTCAAGTCATGAACAGAGTTTGGGGGAACTAGCTGCTGTTTTTTGGGGGTGGCAGCCTATTTTTTCCCACAGTGCTTATAACAAGACCTCTACTCACAGTAACACCAGCCAACTCACTCACCCAGCCAGGGCTGAATGCCTGAGCACATTGCTCAACCAGACCACAGGCAACAAAGCCATCAGCTGACAACCCCCCAAACCCTCCAGCACAGCCCTCTGAGCGGGATGGGAGAGGGCCAAACACCAGTCCCACCAGCAGATCAACTGCTTGGCAGCTGCTCTACCTTCCCTATCTGATGGGGTTTGCCCAGACAGCTCACACAGACCTCCACAGACCACCCCATGTGAGGGCTCCAGCACTGGGGGCCGAGGTCCCAGAGTCCAAGGGCTGCAAAGCTCTGGTTCTGTGCTTTGGTTTGGAGGGACACATTGCAGGGGACCCACGGCACAGCTGCCCTGGTCTCCTCCAGGGGTGAGCTCTGTGCCCCACAGATGCCACATTCCCTGGCACGAGGCTGTCTGACTGCAGAAAGCAAATGCTTGAGAATCCAAACACTGAAGGTGCCACGTGCATGTTCCCACATAACCATGTCTCGTTTGGGTTGCATCCTATGGAATTTGGATGACTTGCATTAAGGAGTCCAATCCATAATAAAGAAATGCAAGAATTTCTCTGCTTTTGTCTCCCTCATCTTCTTCAGCCTTGCATCAGCCTTTTTCCCCCCACTCTCCTGCATTAACATCAAACTCTTGCCCTGCAATTATAGCACAAAACCCCCCAGCAATGCAGTGATTTCTCTGGGCTCTCCAGCCTGAGTTTACTGCCCACGCTGGATTTATGCTGTGCTTGTTTATTTGATGGCTCAGTTAGGAAACTCAGTGGGAACTATGCATGGAATACACACGGATCACAGCAAGTCCTGGCAAAAGCACCTGGGAACTCTTTGGCATCCAACTAGTGCAGTGTCAGGCATTCACAAGGAAAACAGGAGGATATCACTGTCTTTCTCTGTGAGAAGAATGCCCCATTTCAGCAGGGCCACACACAGAGCTGGGTGTCCAGCACCCAGCCTTGGCCCACTGTCACCCACGAGGTTCCCAGCCCTGGTTTCAGTGTGGGCTGCAGCCCTGAGGACCAGACTTCACCTCCTCCATTTCAGTGAAAACCACAGCATAGAATTACAGAATCCTAGAATGGTTTGGCTTGGAAGGGATATTAAAGCCCATCCAGTGCCACCCCTGCCATGGGCAGGGACACTTCCCACTGTCCCAGTGGCTCCAACCTGGCCTTGGACACTTCCAGGGATGGGGCAGCCACCGCTTCTCTGGGCACCCTGTGCCAGGGCCTCCCCACTCTCACAGGGTCGAATTTCTTTCTAATATCTAACCTAAACCACCAAGGATGTTGGTCCCATGTCTCCAGCCTTTGTAACTAGTCCATAGTTAATCACATCCAACTCACAGGCTTTGTTAGCACTGACAGTCCTTCTCCTCCACTTTCTGTCCCTTCTGTCACAACATCCACACTGTGTTTGGATGCTGTAGGAAGCATAAAGGACACGTCTCTTAGTTTTGTATAAACACAAACTCCCGTGGGACTCCCTGGCTGGTTTAGTTTTGTTTTACACAACACAGACCGGCTCAACCAACACAGAAAAACACAAAAATATCTGACCCACAAGTATGAAAATCCAACAAGAAAGAAAGTCTCCATCCACCTTCCCTGCTCTGAGTTCAGATGGTGGCCAGGCAGGCACAAGAAGAGGTCTCTCCTCTGGTCACCAGCCAGCATTAGAGAAGAGCCAAACCCAAGCACCTGGTTCCTACCACACTTGTACCATTTCTGCTCCCACCTCCAAGGCCCACAACTTACTTTGATGCTATTCTGAAATCTCCTTCTCCCAGCTCCAAACCAAGACTTGAAATTATTAGAGGGAGTAATGCCTCTCAGGGCAGAATGCAAATTTAAAACACTTGTCCCAAATAACAGGAGGTAATAATTAGGCTCCAGCACTTCCCAAGCAGCATCCCTCAGCTACACCCTTTCCTGCACTGCTCCACTGATGTAGGATATGTGCCATGCCATGCCCTTAAACACAGGCTGCTTTTCTTTATCCGTGTCATCAATCAGCTTCTCTCTCTGGCCTATGAGCTTTGCTCTCTGCTTGTTTCAACCTTTTGCTTTCGTTGCTGCCCTTTATCCTGGTCCCACCTTTTTTTTTTTGGTTTTCCCCTCAAGGTGCCTGCTTCCTTAAATAGTTCTCTCTCATTCCTCCCTTTCCTTATCATCTTCTCCTTCTCACAGTTAACCAGTGTCTCCTTCCTCTTCCCCAGGCTTTCCTGCAAGGCCATTTGCATACTTTCTCAATCACATCAAACAGGAGATTTCAATTTAGCAGCAATCAGGGAAACACCTCAGACATCCACATGGCATCAAAGCCTCCTGCCACGTCTGTTCCCAAAATCCCACTGAACTCTTGGTCTGTGAAGTAGAAGCTCAGATTCACCTTGCAGTGAGGTTTTGGGGTGCATGAGGCACCCCCTGGCACTGAGCCATTCCCAAAGCCACCCCTCTGCTCCGGGTGACCGTGTCTTGTCTGACCACATCCACACCACCCCACGTCTCTTCAGGCCAGGAAGGGCAGCTCTGCTGCTCTTGCCATGCAGAAAAATGAAGTGAATGATGCTGGATGAAACAGGGTGAGGCTGAGCTTATGGCTGTGGCAGGATCAGATGCCTGAGCCAAAATAACAGGGACACAGGTTCCCTGCCCCACTAGTGCTTGCGCCCTCAGGGAGAAGAAGAAAGTTAAAGAAGATGAGTCTTTACGTGGCTTTTAGGAAGTAGATATTTTCATTATAATCCGATTACAATTCCTTACAAATACACTTTAAAGTCAGCTCTGGAATCAGGGAATGGTCACGGATCTCCTCAAGCACAGGATTTGTGTTTAAGAAACTTTATTGTCACGGTACATCTACCAAAAAAGTGTCCAGCTGGATTAGTGCTACAAGAGCCTCCTGTTCATGTGATTCATCCTGACTGTCATGCTAAAGACAGGCTGAAACTGAAATTCCAGGTAAAATAAGTCAACCTGGAAACAGGTGTTTTCAAAAAGGCAGATGGAATCAAAATGAGTATGGTTTTACATATCACTTTTTCACTCTCAAATTGTTTAAGGCAGAATTTGTAGGAAGAAACATCTCCAGACCCTCTAAATGAGTCTCAGCCAAGAGTTCACATGCTGAGAAAGCAGAGGGGAAGCAACCTGGTGCCAATTACACCAACCCCAGGCTCCAGGACTTGTTTTTCAGGCCAGCCAGAAAATTCATTTGAGTGATGGATCAATTGCTAGATTTTTTTTAAGTTTTCTAATTCATCTGGAAGTTTAGTTGCTCTGACTTTTGAGACACCTGTCTGCACTTTCAATCCTTCTGCGGCCACCATGGGAGCTAGAAATTGCTTTGTTTCAAACCAAGAGCAGAGCTCTTGGGGCATCACCCATCAGGTGTCGGGGCTCTGGACATGCCATGAGCCTCACAAAGCTGGGCAGTGCTGCTACAGCAAAGGTGAGAAGATCAGTGTGCCGAGGATGTGCCATCACTGCCCGTACTGGGGGCAATGAGTGGTGTCAGGTCTGTCCTGTGCTGGACAGTTCCCCAGAAGAGCTGGAAGGGTGATGAGGAGAGGGCTGGTCTGCACCCTCAGAGCAGCGAGGAGGGGACATGGGGCAGCACTCTGGTCTCAGCTGCAGCTGCACAGGGTTTCTGAGGGAGGCTTGTTCCCACAGTCCCTGCTGCATCCCTACTCCAGGACCAACCTCTTCCCACCCAGCTCAGGGCTGACTTCACATCCTTCCAGGCAGGAGTCCCTTCCCAAAGCTTCGGGAACTGCTGTAACGCGGCTGCTACCGTGGTGCTTCCCAACATCCGGCCACCCTGCTGCCCAATTCCTCCTCGTGGCTCCCTGTCTGGGATCCTCTGGAAGACAACTCAGCCAAAGGAGCGTGGTGGCTGTGCCTCCGAAGGCCCCCCAAAGTCCCCAAGCCCCAGGAAGGGAGCGCACGGGAGCAGCGCGCACAACTCCGGCAGCAAACACAGCGCACAACTCGCTCTATTTTAATCCCGTCAAGGGTCTTCTTGGAAGCGAGGCAGAGCCCGGCTGTGCAGAGTTAAGAATGAATCCCTATTTTTAGCTGTCCTCGGTGAGGTAAGTGCTCGTGAGTCAGACGCCGGCGTGGGATGTTGCATAAGCCGGGCCTGCGCCGCAGCTCCCGGGGGTGCGAGGAGGAGGATGGAGGGAGCCTTCCCTCGCCGCTTCCTGCCATTGTCATGTCAAGACAGACCCTTCACGGTATTTAAATACAGGGCTTTTTCTTCCCTCCCCCCCCCCCCCCCCCCCGAAAAATTTAATTAGAAACAGCAGTAGGCTGGTTATGTAATGTGATTAATTGCAGCATTAGAGTGAAAAAATATAGGGCATACAGGTCTTAAAGATTCACATGCAAAGTCATGTGTGGGAGTGAGAGAGACAAGGGTGAAACACAAGACTTATCTGTTTGATTAGGTGCTTCTCATGGGGCAGTGATTTATTCCCTGAGTAATTTTGTCAGCGGAATCTGCAGGTAACTAAAGCGAAAAAAACAAATAAAAAAAGGAGCAAATAGACATCCAGGAGACAATGGATGAAAACTGCTTTCACAGCACCTCTAAAGGTTAGCGCTGTACCTGAGAGCAGGATGTTCCCTCAGCTGCAGACCTGCCCCGTAATAGCACTCACTCACACCAATAAAAAGGAGGTTTTCCACTGAGTCATGATGAACGAGCTGCAGACACATGCAGACACTGCAGGGAACTTTCATTACGCTGGAACTTTATGCAAGGGAATATGTGAAGCTTCAGGAATTTTTTTCCCCTGCCTTTTGTGAGGCTCTCCACAGGAAAGCCCCGGCGCCCAGGCTGGCATTCCCTCGCATTCCCTCCCACCGGTGACCTCCAAACGCCGACACAGGCTGTAAATGGTGCTGCTGTTGATTAAATCCAACCCAGTTCAATAATGGCAAGAAGTCACCGGGGTGTTTGATTGCTCAAGTGTCCTATATGTCCGTGTCTCCATTGCAAAACAACGGCTGTCTGGGTCTGCCTGAGCAGCCTCGCCACAAAACAGAGCCCAACCAGGCTGAGCGAGTGCTGCTGCAACTTGGGGAGGCATATCTGGCTGGATTTTAGCATTGCAGTTTTTCAGAGTCAAAGAACTGCTGTTAATATTCATGGAAAGGAAGATGAAAAGGCACCGGAGAAGAGAGCTCGTGGCAGGGTACCAAGGATGTCTCAGCAGGTTTTATCCTGTGCTCTTGCTGGGAAGAGGAAGGTTCACAGCCTAAGTGCAGCTGTTCTTACACTATAGGTATTCTCCAGGATTGCCTTAATGCCAGCTACCCCTAAACTCAAATCAGAGACTCTGGTGAATGAAGTATTAATTTAAGGCAGCCTGAGCATCCTCTGAAGTGAAAGCTCTCCCTTAGTGAGCTCAGTCTAGTTCTACAAAGCTTAATTCCTGGCAGCCTTAGCTGTAAAGCTGGAAAGACAAAAACCTGTAGACTTGATCTCTCCTAAATAAGAACTTCATTTGCTAAAGCCATGCAATGGTTTCAGAGGCTTCAGATTTGTCAAGCAGCAAAATGCCAAGATTAATTTAAAAACAGCTTTAAAATTGCCTCAAGTTTGCATCTTGTTTCTTGCTTTACTAATAAAAAAAACACTAAATGATTCATATTAGAAAATAGATTTCAACAGTCTTCTCAGGCAGGCCTGGTGCTTATTCTGAATCGAGGCACTCCGAGTGAAAAATGCAGAAATTCTCTCCCACGAGGCTTCCAGTCTTACTGGAGCTGTAATGTGAGGGCGAGTGAACTGGCCAAGAAATCCCAAGCCACGAGCTGGGTTGTGCAGCTACACAGCATTGCAATATTCCTCAGCTGCTTTCCTGCATTTCTAAAGCTTTCCTCCCTCTGCACATTAAAACCAAGCACAAAACACATCCATGGAGTCAGCATTTGACTTCATCTGTTCCAGTGCCTGTGTCAGGTGTCACTTGAGCACACTTCTCTCTGCAGGATCTGTTTGCAGACAATTATCAGGCCAGATCCTGAGGATGCTACTGGCTGAAACTTCCCCTGGAACCATTTGCCACTGGAAACATTTTACCTGTCTTAGAAACTGCACGAAGCAAAACTGTTCAGATCTGCCAGTGCTATCTAAGTGCACAGTAAAATATCTCTGGAAGAAATCAAGATCAAAGCTTGAACAATTAGAGACAAACCAAAAGCAAGGGCACCTTTACTGAAGCTCATTAAAAATATCCTTTGTGCCGCTCTCTCCTGCCTGGCACCCAAAGTCTCACAAATGCTGTGGTTTAATGGGAATGCAGTGAGGGTTTTTTTCCTCCAGTATTTTTCTTTTCCATAGTTAGCAAATGTCATAGTTTAATTAAGGGATGTCGAAGGCACAGAGTGCTGCCCCGAGATAATCGTGCTCTGATGCTGAATAAATGCTGAGGTGAAGACAAGCAGGAACAGCCACCATGCAAACGTGAAACCATCAAGAAAGGGCAATGTTTAAAAATGGAACGGACAATCCTCCATTTAGGGAGGTGGGAGATGCTTTTGCCACCTTTGCAAACGGGACCCTCCGCCTGGGTCTGCCTGGCAGCCCATTCTGAGCTCACCGACTCCTCTCCTGCCTCTTCTTGCTCCCACATCATCCTTTGCAGGACGAGTCACTCCAGAGTGAATTCACTCCCAGGTGACTTCAGCATCAGTTACACGGTGCTGACACAGCCTGGTGACCAAGGCAGGAGCCCCGGGTCCATCTGCCACAGCCGTGAGCCCTTTGCCAAACACGTGCTGAAGTCCTGACCTCCAGCCATTTCAATTGCTACAAAGGCTCCTGCTGACTTCCTTCAGGCCCTTACTGAGAGCCTTTAATTTAGTCTTTAAAAGCATGCAGGTCTTGATTCATTAATATTTACCAAAGTCCTTCCAGTCTTTGGCTCTTTGATTTTACAACCTTTTATGATTCTGGCTAGATGAAGTTTTCTTTTCCTGAAAAACAACTCAACCCAACTGTCTGCTCTTCTCTCCTGGTGTCTGTGCTCACTTTCATGGGAAGGTTGTCTCCCTCTCCTTTCCCTTTTCCACTATTGATCTGATCATTCCAGCAGCAGTTTTGAGCTAACAGCTCTCTCTGTGCTGTGACCTCTGATGAATCCAGGACCTGCAAACCATCCTCATTTCTTGCTTGTCACCCTTGTCTGGGTTCATTCACAGGTGACTTCACAGAACATTTTACCAGAGGGATGTTCTATGTTTTATTTCATCAATTACTCCCATTTCTCAACTTCTGTGGAGAGATGACAGCACACCACCTCATAGGATCCCCGTCCCTTCAACATTGTCTCAAAATTAACATGCAGCTACTGTATTTCCAGCAAGTGTTTCCCTTTAATAGAAAACATGCCCTAAAACTAGTCCTTGTAGAAGTTCATCAACACCAAGTGCTCTGAAGAAGGCTGGACAGGGCTCAGGTCCAGTCTCAATCCCTCTTCCTGGGAGACCACCAGCCACACAGAAATAAAAGAAACATCTTTGTGGGATCACAACACCTCCTACAGCTTCCACTGCACTGCAGAAAATGCCAGCATGTGGCTAGAGCATTTCCAGACTCCACAGGTCAAGCAAGATGGTTAATTTTTCTTGGATCCTGACTGATTTCTCACTTCATTATTAATAAAAAGCTGTATTTTGACTGGCCTCGATGTAAACTTTGTCTGACCCACTGGTGAGGTTCTTCAAGTGGGACCACACCACAGAGGTTCCTGGGCGAGGGGTTCATAAAGTAATTGTGAATAACAAAAAGGAGCCAAATTAATTCCTTCACACTGAAAAACAGCCTGTCTTCTGAGCCAGGAAACAAAAGGATTTCCATGGCATTCCTCTACAAAACTATCAATCACTTCATTTCTGTGAAACCAGCTTCATAAAATATTCTGTGGTTTTACCAATAAACTGTGATAAAACCAAGCCCCCATGCTGCTTAATTGCACTTATTAGCAAGCCAATTGTCTGTCAGATTTATTTTGCTACGTGAGCTACACTCATCAGAAAGAGCATGAGATTTTTAATCAAACCTGTGATACTCACCACAAGACAGACTTTTGAAGGGCACAACTTAACCCAAACAAGCACATTCATCATTGCTGGGCACAGAGGAGATGTGGCTGTGTCTTGGTATATGAAAACATCTGGTTGTACAAAGATTTATTTCCTCCATCACACTCTGACTCTAATGTTTTTGTAGACCTGCTTGATGAACCTCCAGGTGATACTTTCTCTAAAATTCTGCACAGCAGGTTCAACTCTACATAATTCGCTGTTGTAATTTAGTCAGATACAAGACTATTTAATCTATTTTTCAATTCAGTGGGGTGAAGACAATTTTCAGTGGAATATGAGCCCTCAGCTTGAAATAAATGCTCTGTGTTTCCTGACGAGGAGGTGAGCAGAACATGGGACTAAGGAAATCACATTTCTTGCAAACTCAGGAGAGTGTTACTCATAGGAGTTTGGGTCCTGCAAAGCCAAAATTTCACTTCAGTGTCACTCTGCCTGGATCCATTTTTCCTTCCCTCCCTGGTGTGGATACACCCATGCCCAGAGACTGTCTTGTTGCTTCTTTCCCAGCTGGGACAGCTGTGTCTCTCACTCCCTGATTCACCACAATTCAGCTCCACAGTTTGGTGTGCTCTGTGAAAAGTGCCTGGTCCTGCCCAGAGGTGCTCAGTGAGCACGGGGACACAGGCAGAGGTCACAGCTGCACTGCCTCCCTGGCAGACGTGTTCTCTGGTGGACTCTGGCCTCGCTCCTTGTTGGCACATCACCCGTCATTGCTTGGATGGTGCCCGTCATTAAGATTTCTTAGGTCACAGAAAGCACTGTGGCTGAACTTTCCTTCCAGACATTTATCTTAATAACCTGTGCACATCTTTAGCATGCCACCCTGTTCTTAGTGTTTCCATGAATATGCCAGTCAGGACTGGTACACTGGTCACAAAGGTTGTCCAGCACTCAACCACAGACCCCCTGTTTAAAGCTGATTACAACTTTGAAAAGCTTCACTGATTCTTGCAACCAAAGAAGGAGGGGGAGCAGAGATATTTTACCCATGCTAAAATAATTGCAAAATTATGTTTTGTGGAAAGGTCTGATGCCTTGGGCCTGGACCCAAAACCTGGCAGTGGAGGGAAGGGTGAGCTCTGCCATCTTAACAATGAAGCAATCAACCCAACGAGCTGATAACTACTAAGCTTCTGAGAAGCTGCAGCTTGCTCACTTCTCAGCAGAGGTTTGCTAGATGCTCCCAGCTAAATTCCCGAAGGATTCCATCCATGTGAGGCCCAGAGGGCTCTCCTCTGCAACTGCAGATGGTCTGGGCTCAGTCCAGGCACTTGGACTGAGGATGGGACGTTTAATCTCCTTCTGTTCCCAGGGACCTTTGGGAGTGGAGTTGCTCTGGTGGAGCACCAGGAGGACAAAATATGCAGTTGCTTTAGAGAACCTGCCATTTGTTTTACCACAAACTCCCTTTTTCAGAGACTGGTAGGGAGCAGTAGGGCTGGAAAGAGGATTGGGAGCCAGGGAAGGATGTAAGCAGCCATGAGTGGGGAAGGCAGAGGAACAGTCTGAAGGACAGAGTCCTGATGTCCCTAAACCCAGTGTCTGGCAGTTCACTTTCAGAGCTTGGACAAGGTCCTAAGGCTTCTAGCTCCCATTGCTCCTTCTCCATCTGCAAGTTTCCTCCTGAAAATGAAACTCCCTGGCATAGTGCAAAAGGCCGTGAGCTTGGCAGAATGTGCCCCAGAGCTGGGCTTTGGGCATGTGGGGCTTTTGCAGCCTCCGGCCACGCTGAATAGCAAAGCCAAAGCAGAACAGGGATCCTTATTCATTAAGGAACATCACCCACTCTGCTCACCAGTGAGACAGGGCTCTGTGCAAAAAGCAGGAGATGAATATCTAATAAGGCTCCTAATCCATGCCCAGAGATAAGCCAAATTAATTTTGCGCAAGCATCTCTTTTCAGTCCCGGATTTGGCAGCCACAGAATTGGCCTTTGAGGAGTGTTTTGTCTCTGTGTGTTAATCATTTGGGGCTTCACCTGCCAGCTGTGATACGGGTGGGGACAATAATGACCATGGAACCATTTGTGTGTGGAAAAAAAAAAGACCCGGGAGCCATCTGTGTTTAGAAAAAAAACCCGACCCAGGTGAGGACAGGAGGACACCAAGGTACCACAGGTGCGTGAAGGAGGGTCACTAATCATACATGCAGCTAATTTCAAGGTTGCATGGAGACCTCCAATATCGGAACCTTCCAATATCTGAAGGGGCCTACAGGTAAACTGGAGAGGGGCTCTTCATCAGAAACTGTAGTGACAGGGTACAAAATTAAGGGTACAAAATGAAAGAGGGCAAATTTAGGTTGGATATTGGGAAGAAATTCCTGGCTGTGAGGGTGGGCACAGCTTGCCCAGAGAAGCTGTGGCTGCCCCATCCCTGGAAGTGTCCAAGGCCAGGTTGGAGCAACCTGGGATAGTGGAAGGTGTCCCTGCCCATGGCAGGGGGTAGTTGGAACTGAACGATCTTTAAGGTCCTTTCCAACCCCTTAACATCCTATGATTCTGTGAATTTGCAAAGGACAGTGAGTGACCCTTGTGTGCAGCACATGCAGCCCACACCCAGGTGAGGCAGCCCTGAGGGTGCTCACACACCTACGTAGGTGCAAATGATGAAATTTTACATCTATTTTACACTGGAATTTCCAGAGAAGGACGCTCTTGCATCAGCAGGAACATTGCCTGGGCGGGACATCCATGTCCTTCAGGTGCGGAATTCACACCATTTCTGTGGAAAGCTGAGGAGGTGGGTGGTGAGAGGAGGGAGCTGAAGGGTCCGTGAGGGGACACACGGTGTGTGAGGGGAAGGATTCTCTCCCGCAGGGTCCGTGAGGGGACACACGGTGTGTGAGGGGAAGGATTCCCGCCCGCGGGGTCCGTGAGGGGACACACGGTGTGTGAGGGGAAGGATTCCCGCCCGCGGGGTCCGTGAGGGGACAAACGGTGTGTGAGGGGAAGGATTCCCGCCCGCAGGGTCCGTGAGGGGACACACGGTGTGTGACGGGAGGGATTCCCGCCCGCGGGGTCCGTGAGGGGACACACCGTGCGCGACAGTCCGAGCCGCCCCTGCGGCGGCCCCTGCGGGCGGCGGTGCCGCG
>WEIV01009900.1:384770-400749 GCA_013390005.1 Calyptomena viridis | reverse complement strand
CTTTTAAAAGTAGTTCACTGCCAAATTAGCAAAGCAAGTAGAATCTTCAAGTCATTTTTGAGAGAGTTCTTTGCAAAAAGTGCTAGAATTTCCAAACTGTTGAACTGGAAAGTGTTTCTCCTCTTCAGTCCAGTAACAGAAGGATGTTCAGGGCATGCACACAATTACCATACACATACCCTTACTTCAACACACAGAACCCAAATCCCCTCCAGTACGTGACAGGGAAACCTGCTGCCAATTTAGTAATCTGGAAGAATCAAGTCTTATATTCCTTAGATCTTCAGCATTCCCAAACTTGCCAAAAAGGCCTGAAAACAGAAACATGCTTTTTATATCTGCACAGGTTCTCATTCAGTGAATGGAAATCCTTCAGTCACTGATGCTCATGTTTTTCCTCCTTTGAGTGCAGGTAATTCCTAAAGAATGAAGCCTCCACCAGTCACTGCTGCTACTCCCCTTGATAGTATGCTTACCTCAAGACCAATCCAGACACTTCCACGTTACTCCATCTTTTTCTGATTGAGTCCCAAATTCAATAATTTCTCTCAGACTACTTGTCCTGTCATATGCATCTCAGAAGCCCTCTATCTGCTCCTCAGTGCCTCAGCATCTTGGCTTTCCCTACCAGATACCACTATTTTGAACCTACAAGTATTACTCAACACTGACATGTACTTGAATACTTGGGGGAGGTGGGGAAGATGAATGAAAAATTAAAATAAAATCAAACATGCTTTACTTCCAGAATCAATTTCTTAAACTTTCTCCATCATGACAGAAAGCAAAACGTATGTAGGGACTTCCACTAAAACATTGCACATGGTATGAGTAAGGTTTAGAAGCTTGATATTTGCTACTAGGAAAATTAGGAAAATTAATTAGGAAAAAAATGAGGCAAATTAATCTGTATTAGCTGAACCTTCCATTTCACAATGGTCATTTTCAAGTAAGCACAGATAAATGTTCCTATCCTACATCATGCTGCTCTCCAAGTACCTTATAGTAGAATGAGAGTCTTGCAGAAGTATTTTGTCAAAAAAAGAAAAAGTCATAAACTAAAAACAAACATGCAAGATCAGTGAACATATTGCACATCAGAAAGTACTAACATAGGAGAGTGAACAATTCTACCCTAAAATTAAGAGTTTTCATAAGAGAGACTTAGTGATAAGAGAAGATTGCACTAATTTACAAAATGAATGTCAACTCATGGCAAAGTCACAGATGCAGTCCCACTGTCACACCCCCCCACACAGGTCGATTCTCTAAGCAAATACTTCATGTCAGCAATGCACATGACCTTTCCTGAACACATCCAGATCACCATGTGACATTTTGCTTAGACACTTCCATGTACCCACTCAAGCCATCCTTAGGGAAACTCAAGGCTATTTTTTCACTGATTTAGTTGATCCTAGACCATCAACTTTTAACAGAAGTCTCAGTTACTGACTTCTCCTTTGGTACCCCGGCAAGAGGATTATCCAGCACTAGTGGAGCTCTGTAACAAAAGTAACGCATCTGGAGATCTGGGCTCATCAAATTGCAGTGCAGTAACTAACTAAGCACTAGCTGGTTTAAAGGCCTTGTAATAAACTAGAGAAAATGACAGACATGTAGGATGACTTTACAATCTTGGGAAACCAGCGACAAGTTTCCACTGCCTTTGTCACACTCTTCTTTTCATCAACAGCCCATCAATGTAACTTTAAAGGAGTTAGCTCCTGGTTTATCTGGAAAACCTCAAGTCTATCAGGTTGATTTGGTGTTCTCTGCCTTGGTGGCACCACACACAAGAACAGGCAATAGCAATGTCAGGGCTGGTAAATTCTTCTCAAATGTAAGCATACTCTTAACACACCCATTACTGCAACTGGAAGTGATCTCTTCATCTAAGATCACTACTGTGATACTTAATGGGCTGCATGTAATCTGAATGAGAGTGAAGAATTCACTGTGGAATCAAAAAAGTCTAAATTTCCAAGAGCGTCATTAAGAACTGCACGTCTTCTGTTCTGGAGCATTCTTTTGTTACGATTACCCATTTAAAAATCTTCCATAAGAAAGGCATTTTTACAGTCACTCCTGGTTTGAGGGTACATACCAAAATCCTTCCTTAATAAGGTTGCCTGCATTTGTTCCAAACTTAAGATGCTCAATAAACTATTTAACTGAAAGAGAAACTGAATCCAAATAACTACTGTTAAAGAAGTCAAAAGAATTCTGCTCAACTCCTGCATAGAGTTAATTAGGTAGCTCTCAAAAAATCAAGCAGAATCGAATGACTGCAGGTAGCACATCGTTTGTCCCCAAGTCTTGCAGACATACAGTAACAGCTGATCAAGGACATCTCACTGAGAGTGCTTTGATAAGAAGGTTTCACCAGCAATATGCTAGAAAACCTCAGTCTTTACAGTGCCATGCAAAGCCTGAATAGGAGTCCGCAATATCTGTATTATTTTCTCTAGTGATTGAAGAAAAGGAGAACTTTAAGTGAGTTTCTCTATTCAGCTTTAATGGACTCAAGTTTTCCTATTAAATTTCTCTCTACCTCATAAAAATAGACAGGAACACATTCTGCTCTGATACTAAAGACTCCATACCCCCATGTGTGTGTGGGGGAAAAAAAAATTCCCATTCCCCTTCACTCACCATGAAGGAAAATACAGTCTAGTGATTTCTAGGCTGAGAATCCTACTTACAATATTTGTGTCAAATAAGAGCACACATCTAATGCTTGCCTAATTTTTGTTGACCTAATGCTTGTGAAAAGGTTTTGAACATCTAGAATGATGCCTGAGCAGACCTGGTTACTTCTGAAGAAGTGTATGTAATAAGAAAAGAGTTGTTGGAAAAGTGGCTCCTAGGAAAAACAATCAGATTTCTCCCCAGCAAGACAAGATTAAACTTTGCTGAAACTGCAACTTCTGCAACAATTATAATCACAATATGTGATTGTAACACATCCCATCTGCTCTTAGGCAAGCAACTGCACTGTAAGAATCTGTAGATTACCTACAAGAAAACATCTTCTGCCTGCTAACATGCCAGGGATGTTGAGCACAGTAGTTCAACCTAACCTGGAAAGTGTACCCCTGGCCACAGCAGTGAGTTTATAAATACAAAAGGAAAGACTGATCACAAAAACAATTTTAGAACTATTCAGACCAAAGCAACTACCAGAGTTCACAGCAGTCTAATTACTATGGGAAGACACACAGCAAATTCTCATTTCTACTGAGAGTTCAATTCTGAAATACCAGAGGCAGCAGAAAGGACTGCAAGGGTGCTCAGGACGTTTAAAATAGCAAAAAATATTTCAAATAATTGCCCTGTCCACATGAGCTTTTTAGGGGTTTCTCTGAGATGATCGTGCTCCATGAACCCAGAATTCATTCTTCTATGGCAAGCATCTGGATAAGAAAACACCGTTTCCCTTAAGATGTCAAAACAAGTTTTAAGTGAGGATGCAAATGCCTAGAACTTAAGTTGTGTTACACATAGGTGAGATACAGCCCCGAAGGTTTCTTATCACACTCTAATGTGTTGATGGTATCAGCAGTGTTTTGGGTGTTTTCATCTGAGAATCACAGCGAATAAAAGGCAGAGTAAAAGAACCATCTGAATGCCACTCTCTACAAGTAAGAACTCATGATTTGCATTCGGTACACTGCCTTTCTAGTTTCACTCCTTTTTTTTTCAGAGGGGGGACTTTTTTTCATCAAACATGTTAATCCCTACTCTGGTTCCCAGAAAACAAATCTGCAACATTCCCACCTGAATAAGCATTGTATGCTTACATACAATGAACTTCCTAATGGAAGGAGAGGGAGCCTTTTGCTTTGTCCATCTTCATTAGCCTGCTCCTCTGTTTTGCAGCAGCTTCTGCCCCTAGAGGCTTCAAGATCTTCAAAAAGAGAAAGAAATTTTGCATACAGGATGCACAGCTGAGCTAGGAAATACCGAGCCATGCTCAATTTTCCAGCAAAATTCTAACCGACATGAAATAAAATATATTAAATAGAAATCAATGGCAGGAACACACAACGCAGAATGAAACTGCTCCCAGACAAATGACCACGGCATCCCACCCGTGAGAAACAACCTAATCAGTGTTACATTTTATCTGTAGAAAACAAGAAAAAATTAATCACAAGGCAATCTCTAACCTACTAAAGAAGCAATCATCCCATAGCAGTAAGGGCAGATGCTATGAAACATCACCCCAAGCATGGCCACACATTCCAGACTAGTTAGGAATCTCTGGTTTTGTGCTTTTATAGAAGCACATGAATATATGGTGCCACTATAACATATATGATATAAAAGAAAATGTCAAATTAAGTTACAAAACGGCCACGACAGAAAAACAGGGACCAATTTTTAATTCCATATTCCAAATGTAAAAAGCAAAGTTATGTTTATAAAAGGACGAAGCTGTAAAACTTCTGAAAAAAATATTTTTGACAAGATAGCTCCCTAACAGCTAACTATTAGGAATATCAAAATGTTTCAAAAGGGCTTACACCTAGGAAGGTGTAGGGAATCACCAAGAGTAAGCCTTCCAGGTAAATAAGGAAGAAAAAGAAATGGGAAAGAAAAAATTTCTCCTCACAGAAGCCAGCTATATCTTACCCATCAATCTAATACACTATGACAAAGAAAAGTCTCTTGGTTGGGTTCAGCTCATGCCACTATCAGGTGCAGTTGTCCCCACCACATCTGTGTAGAGCTCTGCCCCTTCCACTGGCTGAAGTCTGGTGACAACTCATCGTGGTCACCAAACCCTATGTACCCAAAATGTGCCCCACAGTACAAAATCAAGGCCAGACTAGCGACCAACATAACACAACACAAGCAAAAATTGGGATTGATTTCTTCACTATATAAAAGCTGAGACTTCATGTTACAACATTCCCTTAATCTCAGACTATTAATTTTTTCTTGAGCTTTCTGCAATCAGGTAAGTCATGTAACAAATTTGTACAAGGCATGTTAGTATAGTTTAAGGAATTACCAAGCACTTCTCATCAATCAAGGTATGAGTGGCACAAATAAAAAGCAGAAAAGACTGCCATGCGTTAAAACAGCAGTTTCTCTGACATTTTTGATTTTTCAAAACTGTTTTATATGGAGGAGAGATATATAATGCCTTCCGTGTTCAAAGCAGCAAAAGATATGAGCAGACAGAGAATCTTCAAATTCCTAGTTAAACCATAATGAAAAAACCTCCAAATTTACTATTGTGTTTTAAGCATTAGGATTATTCAGAAATAACTGCTTGCCTGCTAAAAAATAAATGCTTATTCCCATTTCATGAGGATCTGACCCCACCTCTAAAATAATTTTGAATAAAGCTCCCTGAGCCAGTGTCATACAAAACTGTGATATTCAGTGCACCAGCAACACTGAAACATGACCAAAGACCTTTTTCTGAACACCTGCATGAGTCATTCCTTCATGCAACTGAAGCATAAAGTGAACACACTGGCCAGCTATGTGGGTGTTTGCCATTTTTCAACAAGAAGATACAAAATCCTCAGAGCAAGTACTCTGGTACACTAATTCCTTACAGACCCTCTCATAGGCGAGAAGGTTTTGCACACAGTCAAGTCTTGGATAAACTGATATTTTAAACACTAAACAAAGAGAAAAAAATATTACTTAGCTGGGCCAGTATAGTCCACATTTCAGCAAATCTCAACAGACTTTTCTCTCATTTTTAACTCTACTGACCAAAACATCTAAAGTTAAACAACAAATCACCTGAGATTATAGCTGCATTGCATTCTCAAAAAAAAAATTCTTATCTGACATGTCAGAGAATTTCTGGAAGTGAAAACAAGAGACCAAGAACTGAAGCAGAAAAGAAACTGCACCCTAATAACTCTTCAGATTCCCCTCGTAAACGTGAGCAAATGAATAGAGAAAAACTACTGCATAACTCATGTGGAGAAAGGGTTCCTTCATCTTCCCTTCAAGACATCATGCATAAGATACGTTTGTCTCCTTTAGAAGAAAAGGAGACAAACCAAATGTGCAGCTCTGAACAGACAAGTCCTGCTGAGGGAAGGTAAGCCAAAAAAGAAGTCCCTCTAACACTTCTCTAGCATCCAGACTGAAGAGGCAGCACAAACAACTGGCTTCGAGGACCTCTGAGACAACGTTTGTTTAACCAGAAATATTGTTAACCTATGCAGGCTGGACAGAAGGCATTCCTGCCCACAAATTAAAAAGCAGGGTCCTACAGAAGCTTCATCTTTCATCATGAAAAAGGGAGTCTGAGCTCTCATTCTGACCACACATCAAAAGGAATCATAAAGCACATACCCAAAAGCTTTATATTAGTATTTTCACTTCCATCTCCTTCTAGCTCTCTGAACAATTTTCCTTTTTTTTTCTTAGTGCACCTTACTAAATAGCTCCTTCAGCTAACAATCCTTGAGCTTTCCTCCAACACTTCTCAATCTTTACACAAAACTAAAAGTGGTGTACTGATTTAAGAACCTAAACCTAAAGACATAAAACAGCAATAGCTTATCAATTAGAGTTACATCCTTGTGAGGCCCTGCAGCACCCTGTGTTACAATTACCCTAATGCAATATTAGCAAGTTACAGAAATAATCTCTAAGTAAATTCTGTGATACATCATAAAGAAGCAGAATCTACACCATAAAATTTAAAAGTAAAATGAAAGTTCAGAGTAATTGCCCAAAAGTCATTTCACATTAAGTTCTAAATCTGAAAGTCTTAAAAGCTGCCTTCACCACACACCATTCTGTAAACAAGTCCCGTGTTCCAGTGCCAAACACATTCATTCTTCTGAAGTTAGGCAGCCTATTATTATTAGTTTGACCTATCACTGTTCCTTGAATTCGGATGTTTACTTTTGAGCTATACAACATATTCTCACTAGAGACCTGTAAAACAAACTGCACTTAACAGCAGTAGATGACAGAATCGTACAAAATAGATTAAGTGGAAATTTTGAATATATAACATGACACCTGATTTTCCAAGGGTTTCTGAATGAAAATCAGTGGCCTAGCAATATTAGGAAGCAAGGGATACTAAGTTAGACCTAAAAGTATGCTTTTTTAGCTGCATCTGTGAAAGGCAAGTCAGGACAAAAAACACCCAACATCCCAGCTAACACTGCTTATCCCATCAAAGTGGGCATTTCAAAGCAATACTATTTGTTGGCATACTATTTTCTATAGGATACATTTTGTTAAGTCTTTCTTCTAGCAGCTCTCCCTTCCTTTATAGCTTTGGTATCATTTAATCTCTTTTTGATATTAAGTACTTTGATTGGATATACTGATAGCTTTTTGCCCACTATGTACTTTGACCTGTTCTCTTTCTCCTTCCATTTCTATTTCCTCACTTCCTCACAAAGAGCTTCACACCTCACACAAAGTGTTTTTCTTTACTATATTATCCTCCTCAGGTCACCATCCTCCTGACCTCCCAACCGGAATTTCATCAGGACTTTCTACTATGAGGAAAACCAACAGGATCATATCAGCTTCTTTTAGCCTATGCAGTGAATATAAAAACAAAGTGCAGCTCACACCCTTTGATAAGACCAAAAATAGAGATCTGACAAGTGGCATCACCTTTCGTCTGACTGTTCAGTGCTTCTGGTTTTAGTCTCATTTCCATATGAATAGTTACAGTGCCTGATTGTACTATACATGCAAACTAAAGCATGCAAAGGAAGAGTCCATGGCTACTTGAAGCAGGATGACACAACTGAGAATCCTCAGCTTCTTTTATACAATTTGATTTTCTTATTGGAGGAAGAACTCAGACCTGCCATTTAAAAAGAGGATTTTGTACAAACATAATAATTATTGCTCATAAAAATTCCAACAAAAAAACTATCATTACACAAATTAAATTTGATATTAGCATCTGCGTTAAGTCCTACAAAACATCCACATCTCTGAAGTTGCCATAAAAACATACCATCATAGTTTTAAAAACATGCAGAAATAAAGAAAATGTTAGGAGGTCAGATACAAAACAGATAAATACTGGGAACTAAAGTTCACTAAACAGCACTACAGGAAAGCATAAAGGAGAAAAGAAAAAAAATTACCTTACTTCAGCTGGTGGATTTTGTGAGTAAGGATTTGCAGAGCATGCCAAAATCCTGACTACAGCTCCAGGATGATAGGTTTCCAGAATGTGCACTGCAGTGGGATAAACTGGTTCTTCAAAAGCAAGTTCCACATAGTCTTGGCTGCAGAAGGTGGATGGCGTCCTCCTGAACGGCAGCCGAGCACTAGGGCAGCGATCCCACCACGTCCCGTAAGTCCGAAAGACAGCAGTCTGAGTAAAGTCACCAGAACTAGGGTACACGTTTGGAATACCTGCTAAATTCCACATGGTATACGACATGCTGTTTTCACTACCATAGTGAGAGCTGAAATCCAGCACTTCTTTGGCATACTGCACTATTTCAACGTTGATGGGTAAGGCTCGGGTGTTGGACTCAATAGCCCTCCGACTGTTCATTTCTCCTCTCGTCGCTGTCCTAGCTCGGCGCCGAAGGCACATATAGTAAAACATGCTCAGAACTGTTAACATGGGAAACACTGGTGGCATCTAGATATGACTCAGGAAGATGCAAAAAGTCAGGAGTCCTTTATAAGGTGCATTAACTGCTTGTGATGTTTTGGAAAAGAGCTGATAAAACAGAATGAATAAACATAGTGAGCAGATACAACATTCTTAGAAAGCAAATCCTGCTCTTTCTAATATCCTCTTAAAGTACTTCTACTAAAATATTAATAAGCTATTAGAGTTTATTTTAAGACAATTGTTTAGTTGGAGGCTACTAAGTGTGGCTTCCCATTTACTGTGTTTAAAAAAAGAGAATTCTGTGAAGAAACATTAGCCAAAACCCACCCTCAAGCAACAAAAAGACTAGTGGTTAAATTAAGCATTATTTTCAGGGATTTAGTAAGACAAAAAAAAACTTGTACTGACTTAGGGAAATGAAAACAAGTAAGAAATTAAATGTGGCCCTTGCTGTAAAAAACTGCAAAAGAGTACCTGAACATAAAACTTCACATTGTAAAGATACAGCTTCTTAAAACCACTGTGAAAACCATTTTCTTAAAAGCATTGTGAACAGTTTTAACAGTGAAAAGAGCAAGCTTTGGGCTGTTAATCTAAACCAAAAACTTAACCCAGAGCACTAATCTGAAACAGACTCAAAAAAAAAAACCAAGNAATCTAAACCAAAAACTTAACCCATTGCTTCCCCTATCAGAGCACTAATTTGAAACAGACTCACAAAAACACCATCTTTACCATTTGAAGTTGTCCATGGCAGCATACACCAATAACAGAAGGGTGACCAGCCCCCTGAAGGATGCTCAGACTTCATTAACATCATCTGCCTTTAAGCCATGCAACAAAGTAAGTCTTCAAAAGAGTCCCGGCATCAGAAGCAGAAGTCCCCATAGAAAGCATTTTACTTCTGACAAGAGAAAATTTTTTCATTTATGTAACAATCCAGTTAAACACAAAATGTACTAGATCTGCATACTGTTAAGCCACCTAAAGAAACCAACACAAAGTATACATTAATTGAGGATCCCAACATGTTTTATACAGCCTATACCAACACAAGTATAACAATCAAATAAGCAGGTTTAACGATTAAAAAAAAAAACTAAATTAAAGGTTAGTCACTTTACTAAAGTCTTCTATTTAGACGAGTGAAGAAACATTTATAACTAAATGTTGTGTACAGGGCACAGAAGGGCTGTATCACATCCCTTACTAATAAAGATCCTCTTACACATGCTTGTCCCATATTTAGCAGCCACTCCATACGTGTGCGATGCAAACTGTGAGGTTCACCAACACACAACAAAATGTGGAGCCTATTCTCTGCTTTTCCCTGACAGTACACAACACACTTGGGCTATGAATTCACATCCTCCAGCACCACAAACCATTCCTCACAAACTGGCCTTCTGATTACCTGGTTCCTCAGCTTTACTAGGAGAGAATAAGGAGTAATGCCTGTAACCCATTAGAGGCCAAAACGGGGATGACTAAGCATGTCTCAAAATAAATATTTCCTCAACTGCCTGGACTGCAGTTGCCAGTTAATTTATCACAGGATTACATACTGTGGTAATCTCTGAACCAACAGACATGACTCTTCTATTGCAGAAGACAGCTAAAACAACAACACCATGCCTCGCACTGCCAGGCAGAAAAACCACACATTTAAGGTTTGCAATGGGTATAAGTAAGACAAAAAAAATATAGAATTTTTGGAAGCATAAGCTTAAAGTAGGGTAAATAAATAAACAAATGGAGACTTTTGTATATTTCTATACAAATCCACTGCGTGTGTTTCTTGGGTCAATTACTTGTTTCCCATACTCACAAACATGCACAGATGTACAAACAGCTCTCTTTCACTTGAATGTTTCCAACAAGGCGGTGCTTGTGGTAACAGATAAGGATGGGCTGCACTATTTGCCCCTTTTACTCATGACAGAAAAGAAGTTTACTAAAGAAGTGTTCACTCCTCACTTTCTTGCCTCTTCTATTATTAGCCTTTTGTTTCGTTCCTGTCCTTCATTCAGTTTCACACACTGACATAGCTGTCAACAACATGAATTACTCCTGATGTTCAGTGCAGAAGGGAATGCATAAGACAATATGCTGGATCTACTTCAAGCTCCCCTGGAATGCCAATAACCAATAATGTCACATTTCCCCCAAAAAACCTGAACCACCTTTTAGAAAAGGCACTGGGAAGAAAAGCAGCACCACCTCAAATCCCTCCTCCCTAAACGAAAAAAAAAAAGCCACAAACAACAACAACAACCACCAAAAAACCAACCAACCAACCAAAAAACAAACAAACAAACAGAACACCTCCAAACTGAAAATTATTATTTTGTTTTTTTCAAAGCAGAGATGCTGTAAGATGCAAGTGAAGATTACAAATGCATTGTCCTTCTGGACTTTCCTCTCTTAAAAAGAAAAATCTATTTACAGAACACGCGAACAGACATTAAACTTCAACAAACATACTGCCATCAAGCCCTGGAATCACGGGTAGATCAGCATACACACCACCTTCTAACTCAAAATTTCATTGATTAACACGATTTGAAGGCTGCCACATGGAAATTATGGCTTTCCAGATCCCAATTTTAAGAATCGCTCAGCTGGAGTACTTCAAGATCAGGTGGGAATCACTTATCTCACATACACAACCTACACAACTTCACATCTGCACCGCAAACTCCAGGCTTCCTCCGGCCACAGCCTGGAGCTCTCACAGCACTGCTGTAAAACCCAGCTGTGCTCCTTATCAGCTTGTCAAAGAGCAGCACAACCACCAGATGGTTCAGAGCTCTACACCAACTAGTTGGCCAGTTTAAGTCAGGCCTAACAGAGCAGATAACTTGAAATCATGCTGCAGATTTTCCATCAGCAGAAACATTAATTTGGGTCACCTCCCCTTCTGGCAATTCGATGATTTCATAAAACCTGCAAAAATTTGATATCCTTGACACTGACACAACTTTATCAGTTTTGGCTGGCACTGGTCAATAGACTCAGAAGTAAGTAAGAACAAAGAGCTTTCATAAAAATGTATTAGTTTAAACAATAGAAGTGGAGGTAAATTAATTCTAAAGAGTTAAGAACAATATAGGATTTAGTTGTTTATAACAGGTAAGAGGAAACAGAAAACCATTATAAAAGAAGGATTAAGTAAGCGTTAGGACTGCAATACAAATAGGAAGTCTTCCTCTGGTATTTTAAAAGAAGTATTAAGAATTGCGTGCAGTTAAAAGACCAATGAAAAATTGCTCTAGAGGTTAAAGGCTAATAAGCTCGTGAAAGAATTACATTAAATACAGATCAGTAGGGTCAGATGATACAAAGAGATTTTTTTCAGGAACTACCACAGGTCAAGCTGATTTCTAATTAAAAGGATTTAACTTTGAAAAAAAAAGACAAAAATGCAGACTCAGATCTATGCAAAGCATGAAGACAAACAGCTTTGGAGCAGAGCAGTTCATGTACATGCAAAGTTTATGTGGAAAACTCCCCCCTCCCCCAAAACGCTTGATTATTTTAGAGATCCACTTAGGTTCATGCAACTATGACTTCCAATCTCTGGCAGCATCTTTGGCCTGTTGTATATGATTAAATTTCTTTTGTACAGGCATAATTATGCCAAACTGAAGCTTAATAAAGGTGAATTTTAAATGTATCTTTTTATCCTCCCTTCAAGCAGCAACATTCTACTGCTTTTATTTGGTTTCTTTCACATCTGTCGTGAGTTGACCTTGGACACCAGGTGCCCACCAAGCGTTCTGTCACTCCCCTTCCCAGCTGGAACAACTGACTGTAACCCCCATTCCCCATCTCTCAGCACCACCGCAGGGAGGAGGTAGAAACTGGAAGGACGGGGGTGGGGGGAAGGTGTTTTTAAGATTTATTTTACTTCTCATTCTTAAGCTGTGGTTCTGTTAGTAATAAATTCAATTAATATCCCCACTTGTAGTCTGTTTTGCCTGTGATGGTGATTGGTGAGTGATCTCTCCTGGTTCTTAACTCATGAACCCTTACTTAAATTTTTTCTTCTCTGTCCAGTTGCAGTGGTGAGTAAGAGAGCAGCTTTAGGGGGTACCTGGCACCCTGGCACTAATTAAGCTAAAGCATTCAAAAGCACTAGATCACTTCAGTCTAGTTTTCCAATTTTTAACCAGGAGTTTTGGTATAGAAATCTATTTTGCAGCTTCGAAGCAACCCATGCTGTTAATGATTATTGTACTCGAGGAAACAGCATGAAGCTGAGTCGGGAGGTTTAGGTAAGATTCAGGAAAAAGCCCAGAGGGTGGCTGAGCACTGGAACAGGCTCCCCACAGAAGTGGTCACAGCACCAAGCCTGTCTGAGTTCAAGAAGTATTTGAACAAAACTCTCAGGCACATGGTGTGACTTTTGGAGATGGTCCTGTGCAGGACCAGGAGTTGGACTCCATGATCCTAATGGGTTCTTTCCAACTCAGCTTATTCTGTGATTCTACCTATTCATTTCAGTTGGTTTGGCAAATGCAACTCTTCAATATTTACTGAAAATGCAATTTCATCCCATAAGAGCAGAAACAGGACATAGTTACATAATTATTCACCAACCAGACTGCCAACCAAAATTGGGAAATACACAGAAAAATACTTGAGATGTGGAGGGGTGGCAAAAGGAAGGATGTGTGTAAAAACCTAACAAATAACATATACTAGATTTATCAAAAAAAAAAAAAAGAATGACAGCATATTTAATCCCTCAGCTGTCCCTGGAAAAGCACGTGATAGACAAGAGTTCGTACTATTTCAAGAGAAGCAAATGTTGTACCTACAACACGTATACAGCAGGTTTGACTCCTAAAGCCAGCGAGGTAATAATTCCTGTTTACATCAGTGTGGGAAGATGGCTGGGGTTAAAAATTAGAGGAAACTGAGAAATTATATTCACATCCTAACTGAAGTTAGTACAGAAATTATAAGGTAAAATGCAGCTGCTATTTCCTAGATGCAATGTGGTTGGCAGCTCCACAATGACTGCCCACACAAGAGCAAGCATCTGCTAAGGGTGATGGAATGGAGGGTGGAGCAGGGTGGAGACAACGCAGCCAGGCTCTGGGGAAATCCTTGTGGGGAGGGGAATTCGATGGTACATTGCAGTTGATAAAGTTGAAAATGGGGGTTNTAGATAGGTAGTAGATAATAGGTTGGACTTGATGATCTCAAAGGTATTTTCCAACCTTGTTAATTCTGTGATTCTGTGTTCTCCCCCATAGTGACACCTATTGGGTAAGAGCCACTCTGTGCACAATGGATACTTTTATTGGGATTAAAGCTTGTCTGTATTTTGCTTTAAATATGTTTTTGCCATCAGATACTATCACCAGCAATCTTCAAACCTTAACCTGTCACAATTTTATGTTAATAAAAGAGGGTTATTCCATAAACTGTCAGTGTGAGTCCTTCCCAAGTGCTGGTAGTTGCCAGCAGCAGGTAACACACTCAAATACTTGGTGTATTTCCCTGAATAACTCAGCTGAACTGCCCTCTGATCCAGCAGGACTGTTCAGTGAAAGGTCCCCAAAATGGGACACTGACACACTGGTTGGGCACAAGCAGCTCAGCTTTCCTGTGGCACTGACAGACAAATAGATCACTAAGGCTTGAGAAAAATCTCCCCACATTAACAGTAGAGGAAATTTCCCCTTTTCATTTGACACACCAGCTTTGCTAATCTCACATTTGGGAGCACTGAACAGAGTTTTCTTTCATTTTACTATAAAAGAAACAGCAACATTGACAGATTACGAAGAACATATAAATGACAAAAAAAATAGATTGTACTATGTGAAGAAAGATTAATGCACTTTAATATATGTGTCTTAGATAAAAGATGGTAAATGGGAAATCTCTTAATTATCTTGGTACATTAATGCACAGAGGGAATACTGGATCCTTACATTAGAGTCTAAAACATAGTACTTCTACCACAGGCTAGCATCTGTTGCTGTTAATTACCTAGACTATACCAACATCTACATTCAACTTGTTGAAACTAGAAACTATTATTAATTAAAAATTAATAAGCTCTTAGAGCATACTTTAAACTCAGGCCCTACTTACTGCGTTTCTTCCTATAACACATTCTGACACTAGAACCAGCCATTTTACAAATTTCTAACTTATAAATTTATAGTTTGAAGAAAATTGGAACATATGGCAATTCTATCTGTCTAAAATCTTATCTGTGTTGGCATCATGAGCATCAAAACAGGTAAAGTCTAGGAATTCTACATTACTTCACTGACTGCCTTCCTGCTAGGACCAGACCCACTGCGTGGCTTAGCATCACAATGTAATGGAGACAAAGGTTCCTTAGGCACCTATTACATGTTCCATGTGGCCATCCTGTCTTCTGGAGCTTGTCTTCATGGATAAATAGTCTCTCAATGTGGGTAAATCATCAGGTAGCCCTTTCTACTCAAAGCCTAAAGTCACCAACAATATATCACGTCATTTTGACCAACTACCCTTCCAGCTATGCTGAAACTCTGGACACATAAAAAAAAAAAAAAAAGAAAAAACCTATTGAAAACTATCTTTAAAAAGGAATTTGAGTGCATTTGTCTTATTTATCTTCTCATCTTTCTCTTGATGTTTTCTCTAGACTCTGTATAGCATTTACTGGCTAGTCAGCTGCTTCCTCACTACAATGATCACAGCTATTAGGCCACACAGTTGTTATGTCCCACTGTGAAAGAATCACTGAATCAATTCGGTTGGAAAAGCCCTCTGAGATGACTGAGTCCAACCCATGACATAAAACCACCACATCAACCAGATCATGGCACTAAGTGCCACATCCAGTCTTTCCCTAAACATCTCCAGAGGGACAGTGACTCCATCTCATCACCCTTTCTGTGAAGAAATTCTTCCTAATGTCGAACCTGAACCTCCCCTGCTGCAGGTTAAGACTATGTCCCCTCGTCCTAATCATGTTCATTGCTGTCCAAATGACGTCCATTCATCAGCCTGCACTGATTACGAAAAACAATCCACAAGAAGTGAAGCACCTCGAAGGACGTACGTAAAAATAAAATATCGCTAGCTCAGCTCCTACCCTGCCTTCTGTTGTGTAGTGATCGGGCACCTGGCTCCAGGGGTGTACGTGTGTGACACCGCAGGCACCGCGCAGCGGCAGCGGATTCGCAGGGGACGGGAGCACAACCCGTGCCCAGCCCTGCCCGCTTTGTCTGCTCCCTCCACTGCTCCTCCCTCCCTGCTCCATCCCATCCCTACCACTTCCCACTCCGTGGGCTCCCGCGCTCTCTGCCGAAGGGGGGACCTCCCTTCCCTTTGGGGATGTTCCCGCCGAGGCCCCGGGAGCAGCGGCGGGGC
>WEIV01009900.1:276190-384670 GCA_013390005.1 Calyptomena viridis | reverse complement strand
CGGGGCGGGCCCGCACCGTCCCGGCGGGCAGCGGCAGCGGGGGGTTGTCGTGGGATCGCAGAATGTTGGAATTTTAAGCGTTGGAAGAGACCTTGAAGATCGTCGAGTCCGCGCCAACCCCCCGCCATGGGCGGGGCCACTGTCTACTACGCCGGGTCGCTCAAACCTGCGTCCAGGCTGGCCTTGAACACCTCCAGGGATGAGATGTCCGCAACCTTCCTGGGCAAACTTCCAGTGTCTCACTACCCTCACAATATAGCATTTCTTCTGTATATGTGACCAAAATTTCCCCTCTTTCAGTTTGTACCATTACTTCTTGTCCTACCTTTACAGTTCCTGACTGGAGAGTCCGTCTCCACCTTCCCTGTAGGTCCCCTTCAGATCCGGGAAGGCTGCTATGGGTTCTCCATGCAACCTTCTCCAGTTTGAAAAGCCTCGACTTTCTCAGCCTGTCTTTGTAGGTGCTTGCTCCAACCAGGTCCGTGTCTTTCCTACGTTGGGGGCTCCAGAACTGTTTGCAGTACTCCAGGGTGGGTCTCACAAGAGGAGTAGAGAGGGAAAATCACCTCCTTCAACCTGCTGGCCATGGTCATCTTGATGCAGCCCAGGATTCATTTGGCTTTCTGAGCTCCAAGCAGACACTGCCGGCTTACGTTGAGCTTTTTATCAAACATCACCCCAAATCTTTCTCCATGAGGCTGCTCTCAATCCCTTCTCCACTCAACCTGTAGGTGTGTCTGCAGTTGCTGGGACCCAGATGTAGGACCTTGTGCTTTACTTTCTTGAACTTAATGAGGTTCACATAGGCCCAGCGCTCAAGCCTGTCCAGGTCCATCTGGATGGCATCCCATCCCTCCAGCATGTCGAATTATTACTGTGTTGTGGTTTGTGACTCAGGCCTGCTCTGTGTTGTGTTACCTCTGCAGGCGCAAAGGCTGTGGTGAAGTGGGCACCGTGAAATCGCCTGCCCATGATGTGCCCCATCCTGTTTTCTCCCAGACCTTGTAAGCCTCTCCCTAGCCCCATCCCAATCAGGGATGCTTTTAATATGGTGTTGCAGTCCCTGGCATGTCATAGGGAAGCCCTGATTTTAATTACTCTTAATGAGTACTTGCTCCAGTGAAGTGCAGTGCCTCTTGGTTTCCTCACCTGGCATATTGCAAAGGAAGTGTCATGGTTCATGTCCATACCCTTTAATCTGGTACGTGTCCAAGCATTTGTGCTTTCTCTCCCAACTGCTGCTTACAATTAGAGCTTCTGCAATGATTGCCAAAATTGGTGTCGCTCCGTCGAGTCTCCTCAGGTCTCCAGCGATGCTGGTAGATTGTACCTGTTCAGTTACGGTAGAAAATAGAAGTGCTGGCGGTCAAATATAACTCCGAAAATCCAGAAAATATTCAAAATACTTGCTATCTAAGGTACTTTTTGTGTAATGCTTTAATATAAATTCTATGCATTTATAATAAATAGCAAATATAGAAATCTGTAAGTTTAGTATAGAGTACTTGTAAGTTTCTAGCTGCAGCAGCAGACAAGCCACCATACAACCCTGCTTTCCACAAGCAGACATGCCAGGATGAAGAATTTATAGGCGATTCATACACCTGCATGCACCTGTGTGCACACATACAGAAACACACATACAGTTTTATATGTCTAAGATGCCACTGCGTTATTTTAAAATAACAATTTAAGCTCCAAGTTTTAAGTCACTGCTTCTATGGAACAGGAAGATGGGCTCTTCAGATTTCAGTGCCATCAGTGTAGCATGCCTTTTGGCATCATTTAGCCTCACCTCAATCCTACAATCAGGTGCTAGATATAGGGTGCTTTCAATAACCACCTTCCCAAGAAGTGGCCAACCCAAATTTTGAATTTGTGGTACAAAATAAAATTGGAAAAAAGACTATGAATAAGTTTGGGGGATCAGAAAATGAGTTAAGCATGAGGCTGAATTTTTGTAGTTAATTTTGTTTATGTTACTGTTTTCATTTATGTTTTGTGTGTCTCGTGCTATACTCCCTTTCCAAATTATTGGCAGCTATAAAGAGAAAGCAAGCAACTGGTTGAGTCATCTGTACAGAGGTCTATGTTTAGCCAAATTATTCCTATCCTGTGTTTATTTTATTACTGTATTGAAGTTGAATTCTGTATCAGTGCGGAAGATGGATATGAAAAGTTTTTTTCTCAGTCCATCTGCCAGCTTACAGAGGCTGGAACAGACTTCTCTTACTTAAATTTGGTATTGTTAGAGTTCTGTATTTGGACTAGTCTTCTATAAATCATGGGGAGACATGGATAGCTCCGGGTGATTGGGCCTACCCCATTCACTCCTATGACAGGCGCCTAAGAGCCACGGAAGGTATCGGTGTTCAGAGGGACACCTCTCTCCACTTAGCATAGGCCATCCCCAACAGCAGGTAGGATGTGCTGTCTATGAACAGATACTTAACAAGCTAGAGAAATTACAAGACCAACTTCGTCATTATTCACAGAGGTTGCCCAATGGCAGGTAGCATTTTAAAACTGCAGAGAGACTAGTATTTGTTGAAGGGGCTACAGGACGTTGGGTGACTGTCCTTTTTGTCTAGGCTGCTGTCTTAAAGTCACACTATGTGCATTCAAGATGTGCTCGAAATTACTGTCAAATTGTCATTCCAGCCTTTGCAAAAATCAATTGATGATCTGTTTTTATTCAACAGTTATCCACATCTGGAGCTGACAGATAATTTCTAGTGAGCTATGGCACATAAACACTTTATACACATTTCTATCCACATCATCAGCAAAACTAGGCATAGAATATGTTCCAGAAATGGTCCTCTGTGTTGAAAGGAAATACACTGGTAGAGCAGTACAGGAAACCACCTGTTTGTAAAATAAGGATGGGACTTGTCTTCTGTGTGATAATCAAACTTTGTAATCACCAAATTCATGTCTTAACAGCATCCTGGTTCTCCAGCTTTTCCTCATTATTCTAAGCAATGCCATGCCTTACTTATGAGGAGAAATCTTACTCAAGTCAGTAGGAATTTCAAAATTAGGTATAAAGAATGAAAAGGCCATGTAGAGCATGGATAAATCAGGCTATGTTATGTCTGTGTCTGTACCAGAGGCACATAAGGGAGTGAGATGGCTAGTGACATTTCTGTTACTTTTGATGCCCAAGACAGGTGATTAGATCTTGGATCCGCAGTCAGTTACTTTAACTCACTGGTCATTCCAAGGTACTATTGTGATGACTGATAAAAATGTCCAGAGGGAAACTTTCCGTAGGAGGAGGTAAAGATCCCACATGTCAGCTATTGGTCACTGGAGGTCCAAGGCTCATTTGTATTCTGCACCCACAGAAGATGTTCAGATCCACTTTTACAGGCAAGGTGGTTGTTGCAAAGACACACATACCAAAGGGATTTTTAGTGAGAACAAAGAATCTGCTGATTAAGCAATGAAGCTTGCCTGAACCTTGGGTAAAGAATTAGGAGACAGCTCCTACTAAAAACAGGGTAACAATTTAGTTAGGTCTGCAAAGAGGCATGTGTTGCTATTTCTAACATACTGGTTGAGAAAACATTTTTAAAAAAAAACGATTCAAGGGGAAAACTACCTGGCTTTTACATCTCCAGGTCCTGCTTCCAGCAGGAAGCTGATCTGGATTTTGTTATCACTTTGCGAAGCTTTGTATTTTAAAGTATTAAATTGAACCTTGGAAATCATGAAATAATTTTAATCAGTGAGTTATTTTTAATACAACAAACTTAGCCAAGTGCTAACTGCAAAGCAGCACAGACTGCATATGTATAACACCATTGCCACTGCTGTGAGTTGTTCTTCCTGGCTTCCTCTGCATCCCAGGATATTAACCCAGCATGGGAAACATCTCACTGCCTCTTGGACTGGCATTACTGCTTTTTGATATGTGAAATTACATATATTCTTTGAAATGGAAGAGAAAATATACTAAGTCAATGAGACTGAGTCAATTTAAACACATTTGTAGGTGTTACCATGAGCCAGGCCTAACAAGACTTCGGTTTTTGTGTCAGCTTGAACTTTTTTTTCCAGAGGAAATTTTTTACTCCTGTGTTTAATTTTTTTCCATGTAACAATATTTTGTATAGCATCTTCTCTCTCTGCTATGCTTTATGAAAACGGTGTATTATTTAGTTGGTCTTGTTTACTGCATTTATTCATATTTGTATTTTTATTAAAAATAAATAGGAGAATGTACCACAGTACAAGTATGTACTTAAATTTTATGTATAGTATTAAACAAGTGCAGTATTTCACAGAATCACAGAATCATAGAATATGCTGAGTTGGAAGGGACCCACAAGGATCATAGAAATCCAGCTCCTGACCCGGCACAGGACCATCCTCAAGAATCACACCATGTGCCTGAGAGTATCGTCCAAACACTTCTTGAACTCTGTCAAGCTTGGTGCTGTGACCACTTTCCTGGAGAACCTGTTCCTGTGCCCAACTACCCTCTGGATGAAGAACCTTTTCCTAATACCCAACTTAAACAACTTCAAGCCATTTCCTCGGATCTTGTCACTGGTCACCACAGAGAAGAGATCAGTGCCTGCCCCTCCTCTTCCCCTCACAAGGAAGTTGTAGACTGCAATGAGGTCTCCCCTCAGTCTCCTCTTTTCCAGGCTGAACAGACCAAGTGACCTCAGCTGCTCCTCCTATGGCTTCCCCTCCAGGCCCTTCACTATCTTCGTTGCCCTCCTTTGGGCACTCTCTAAGAGCTCAATATCTTTCTTACATTGCAGTGCTCACAACTGCCACAATATCCAAGGTGAGGCTGCACCAGTGCAGAGCAGAGCGGGACAATCCCCTCCCTTGACCAGCTGGTGATGCTTTGCCTGATGCCCCCCAGGACATGGTTGGCCCTCCTGGCTGCCAGGGCACTGCTGACTCATATTCAACTTGCCACCCACCAGGACCCTTAGGTCCCTTTCCATGGCACTGCTTTCCAGCATCTCATTCCCAGTCTGTATGTACATCCAGGGTTTCCCCATCCCACGTAGAGAATCTGGCACTTCCCCTTGTTGAACTTCATATGGTTGGTGATTGGTCAGTCCTCTAATTTGTCAAGGTCTCTCTGCAGGGCCTTCCTGCCTTCAAGGGAGTCAACAGCTCCTCCCAGTTTTGTGTCATCTGCAAACTTGCTTAGAATCCCTTCCAGTCCTGCGTCCAAGTCATTTATGAAGATGTAGAGGAGAACAGGGCCTAAGATGGAGCCCTGTGGAACCCCACTAGTGACAGGTCACCAGTCTGATGTGACCCCTTCACTATTACCCTCTGCGCTTGACACGAGCCAATTGCTCACTCACCCTGTGATATGTTTATCCAGCTGTGTGCTGGACATTTTGTTCAGAAAGATGTCTCTGCTGCCTTGGCAGTGTTTCTTGGTGGATCACAGAGAATTTAGAGTACAGACTTATTGGAGCAAGGGCAATGTCTTGCTATGTCTCCTGTGAAGTTCCCAGTATACACTATTTATATATATTTATTTTATATATATATATGTATATGCATAATTATATAACAGTCAAAAATTCAGCATTTGAATGTCTAAGCACTGCCCTTACTGTGGGCATAATATGTAATTAAGCTTTAAGAAAAAAGCATGAAGAATGAGAAAATTCTAATTTATCAAAATACAGTATTACCTGAACTTATCATTGTTAAACATCTTTCCTCTTTTCTTTTTGCCTTTCCACAGAAATATGAGCAATAATCCTAAAGCCTCAAAAGGATGTGCTGACTGAAGTCTTTGTGAGGTTTTTAATGAGGATTCAGGAATCTGAGATAGCAAAATCTACTGTATACAGGGAGGTTGTTGTGCAAGAATCTTCAGACAAGTTTTAGATCAGAATCCTTTGTCAGCAGCAGTAGGATCCAGTACAGATAATATGCTAATTTTAACCAGCAATAGGCTTCATATGGGGATCTAAAGAGACAGATATAGATACAATCTCATTAAGCTCTTGTGTTGACACTGCACAGCTTGTTGTTGCACTCAACTGAAATTTAAGAGTGGGAACGCAAAACCTGTATAAAATTTTAGCAAGATGCAAAGTAACATCGAAATCTGAATAACAACTGAAGGAATAAGTAGGAAATTCCCTTAGCCCTTGGGCTACCACCATTTTTCTATTCCAGCAGACAAGTAAATGCTCTAGGTGTCTATGCCATAAAAATTTTCCCAGAGGCAATTCTGGCAAAGCACCTACTTTTTCAAACCAGACTTGCTGCTTTAACCTTCTGAATGTCAGATTTCTAAAACTAAGTGCTCTTGATGCACTTTTGACTGCTTCTAGTCTCCAGGCTTTCCTTACAGCCTGCTAGGATTGCAGAGAAGTATCACAGGCAGGTATGCTCAGGGAAGAGGGACAATTCATTCCTTCTTCATAACAATTAGAGAGCTGCAAGGTACATTTGAACAAGGTCTCATTGTAATTTCATGATGAAAGAAAAGTTCTAACAATTAGCAGGACAATTAGTATTTTATCAGGATAATTATATTGATTGGTAGTAATTGTTAATTAGCTGAAGTCTCCTTTGTCATGCCAGTAATTTTTCTTTAGAAATATATCAGCCATTTCATATTTTATTGCATAATGGCTGTGTGAACTCTCTGACAGCAAGGAGCAGAAGACTGGTAGTTTTCATATAGGTGTGTGTAATGTCCACACCATGCATTTTTTAGCACAAAAGCCAAGGGAATAAATACAGCTGCAGTGCAGCACTTCAGTGTTTGCACATCTGAGCCATATTGATTTCAATAGAGATATGTCATGTAGCCTCACAAAAAGACATTGTCACCCTCTGATCAAGCACCACATAATTATTTTAAACTCTCTACAATACATTCATATGACTAAAGATACTTTTATAGGTCAGTTGTGTTCCATAGCTACAAAACTGACTGTGGCTCATCCACTGCTGCCACACTGCACAATGGCAAGATCAGTCAAATCAGAATTCAGCAGAGCTGAAGAGTTACAGATGCTAAACAGTAAGGTGATTCCACCCAGGGCTTAGAAACCTCAAAAGCATCAAAAAGTACTATGAAGTTCATATCACTGTTCCAATCAGATCAATGTGGGTATTGTTATCAGTGCCAATGAATGGAGAAGCTGGTGGTGGTGCTTTGCAACTGGTGTCTTTAGACTCAGATGTGCAGAAGTTTTCTTTCAGAAATATCATGTGCATCCACTGCAAGAAGAAAACCTACTTTCAGACGTGTAAATATGCCAACATTAAACCATGTGGTTATTTAGGATCTTTCTCCACTGGCTAGAGACATCTTGTAAGTATGAAAAGTAAAATTGATGTATTAAAAGACAATACAAGCAAATATACCTATAAAAAGCTAAGGAGGCTTTAGTGCTTGCTGTGGTTTATTTAAAAAAAAAAAAGGAGAGGAAATATACAAAGAACATTACAAAGTTTATTTTGTGATGGAACAGTTCAGAATATATGTTAGAATTCAACATCTTATTTTGTTCCTTTCTTTGAAAACAAAATTATTTCTGAATTTTAGTGGAGGAAAGTCTAGAAGCTCTAAATGCATGCAGGCTTTAAAAAATCATGGGAAATCTACCAAAACTTGGGCAGTTAATGACCTAATGACCTCTTGGTTAACCTAATGAGTCCTCTTCAGCAAGCAAGGGCACAAAAAAGGAACGTATCTTCTCAAAGAGATGAGGTCTGTTCGTCAGCAGAAATTCAGTCCTCTTGGAGTTGAAGATAAATGTTTTCCGGTTGTCCATCTGAGCTTGTCATTCAAGCATTTTTCCAGAATGTAGAGCAAACTAGGAAAATGGATTGAGAAAGAGGACTCCTGTTGCTACAGCAGGTGTGTAAAACTGCCAAGAGGTCTTTAGTATTGTTCTTTGTCCTTTTTGTTTTGAGCAGATAATGTGTAAGTAAAGAAACTGACACTTCCCTAAATAAAGCTTTTAGCAGCCAGTTTCAGAAGAGGCTTAATGAGCTTCAGCTTCTAACTAGAAGCATGTATCCACCTTCTTTTCCCTGCTATACCAACAGCTAAAATGTACACTGTTTATGTGTGCTTGTAAATTGCATACGTGTACACACACACACCCCCATTCAGGAAACACTTTTGATCTCCTTAATTTGTGAAAATCCCTTAAGTTTGGATATGGTGCAAATACAAAATAGCACAGCCAGATATCTGACCCAAGCATTCTCTGGTTAGTAATGAATTTGGTACAGCAGTAGAAACAACTGGACTAAGTAACTTCTGAAGTATGTGTGGGTACTGTGTTGGCATTCAAATGATCAGAATATGAAAGACACAGTTCTGAGGTTTTTTCCATTCTTGTCTAATAATTATATTGGCATTTTCTACCTTAGTGATCTGGGTGCTCTATTTCCATCTTACAGCTAGTCAGAAACAAGGAAGCTGTTAGTTACAAGTACTTCTCCATCCCTCGGGTCTTGGTTTATTTTGCTATTTCCTTCTATTTTGCACATTTTAGCTTTGGAAATTGCCAAATTTTCTTGCAAGAATTTCACTGGTTTCCCTAGTTGACAAAGTAGGTTCATGATCTTGGTAATACTTAGAAAGTTAATAGGAAGCAATACCAAGCAACATAGTGTCACTAGTACGCAGAACTGTGGACTATGTACTATGTACGCAGAACATACATAGAAGTTCTCCATTCAGCATTGCCAAGGAGAAATACAGAGAAGCAGGAGTAAATGCTAGCTGATCCCAAACAAGAAAAACTAGGCATCATTTTAAAATAATTCCTTTTCTACCTCCATCGTTATTGCTTTAGAGAGGTCTCATAACATAATGGGAGGTTATGGTTTTGTCCTGGTTTGGAACAAATATATTCAGAGGGATAACTATTCTCTGATAAAAACAGGCCACAATCACCCTCTCCCACCAGGTTCGAGGAAAGAAATATTTCCTCGAAGGAAAGTGAAAGGGAAAAAAAAAAAGAACTATTTATTTAACCAACACGCAAGAAAAAAAATAACAATAATACCAAACCCCCAATAATATATATATATATAACAATAAACGATGAAGACTCTCACTGGAAGACTGGAAGATCTAGAGTCCCCTCCAGAGCCCCAGGCCGATTGTGGGGGGCCCCCCCAGGCCAGACCAGTGGAAAAGGCCTCCCAGTGCGGTGTCGATATTCCGATGTCCCAACAAGTGCGGGAGAGAAGAAGAAGAAATTGAAAGTCCAGGAAAATGCAGAAGTCCAAGTCTCTTCCTTTTGAAGAAAACAGGCAGCCCTCTCCCTGGAAGACTAGAAGGCCAGTATCTGCCTCCCCCCTTTCAGCCCAGGCCGCCGAAAAAAAAAAAAAAAAACGAATAAAAACCTGCACAGCAGCCGGACAAAATTANTGACCTTGAAACAGTAGAATTGTTTTGAAAAGATTTCTCTAGCTGGTTTTTTTCTCCTGCTCTTGGGGCTCAGTTTTAAAAGCACAAGATTATTTTTTTTTTTTTTCTGGCATAGGAAAGACAAATATGGGGTATAAAGTCACCCCAAGACAGGTTTCTAGCTATAAAATTACCAGCACTGCAAAACTTTAAAGACACAGATATGTCCAGGCTAAGTTAAATACAATAGTCACACAATGTTAAACCTGCATGGTCGAGGATTTTATCAAGTGTGGGTTGATTTCGGATATGTTAATGAAGACCTATGTACGGTGTTCTTGATTAACATATTAACTTATAACTTGTTACTTTAGCACTAAACAAGATTTAGTTTTTTGAGCCGTTGCATCTGATACCTCAATTATTCATCCCAGGAATTAATATACAATTAGCATGAATTCCTGCTCTCATGGAAATAGATGGTTATGTTAATTTTGATGCAGTTGTTCAAAGAATTCTGAATAATGAAAAGACTGATACTAATACCTTTCTATTGAGTACAGCTCAGACTGTGCAAGGAACAATTTTTTTAATGTAGAAATGTCTTCACAGTTTGTATTATTTGTTCCATTGTCCCTTCAGTTTCAGGCTATTGGTACATGTGCCAACGACTTTATATAATTATGACTGTTTAATATTTCTTGATTACAAATATATATAAAATATTTGTCCTACTTCTGTGCTGATTTGTACACGTTGAAGTGGCTGGAATTAACCCATTATAAAGCAGCATAAGGAAGATCATAGGTAGGTCAGTTCTTCTTGGAGCTTTTTCCTCCAGCGTATCATGCCTGACATTTGTCAGTGAGTTACTGGTACTGCAATTAATTACCTTTTCCAAATCCAAGGTAACCGTGTGCAGTTGCTAATAACACTGGGATATGTTATTCAGGGCAGAGTGATTTTATTCTTAGTTTTGAAATACAGCAGTGTCACCAAAAGAATGGTGTTTTGATCAAATCTGTTGGGATTTTTTTTATCTATTGATTTCTCTGTTCTTGGCACCAAAAGCTTTCCTTACTGTTTAGAGGACATATCTAGGGATCATTGGTCCAAGCCTGAATCTGCAGTGACGTCTGCAGCTCCTATACAGGTTTGGGATGCACAGAAAACTGCTTATATGCATGCAACCCACTCATCTACACGCAGAGGACACCAAGTTACTTGGAAAAACCAGCAAGATTAAACAGGTGTTCTTCTGCTGCCTGCTCTTAGCTTCCAGTATTAATTAATGAAAGATATTCGGCATTGTTAGGGAAATTTTTCCCTCTTCTATTATTATAACCCTTTACACTGAATGTTGTCCTGTCCCTGGCTTCCTGATGATCACTTATTCTGGGCACATAGTTAGTCCTGAAGGTGGCATTGTTATTGACTACTAACTGCTTGAGAAAATGTTGATTACTTCACATTCCTGAAAATTAATCCTGAAACCTTCCTGAACTATATTAATCAACTCCTTTAACTTTTTCTCCAGTGGAGAAGGTGGAGACCAGCAATGTCATCAAAGAGCAGGTGCTTCTCCCTGCCTCATTAGCACCTTGCCTTCTTCAGTTGCAAAATCCTGGAAACCAAGAATGCTATTTATGGCTTTTACAAAGCTCCATTGGCCTGTCCTGTCTCTGCAGCTAACCATTTGTCTGCCTCTTCCACCCTGTTAAATTGTTCCCTTGTGACAGCACCCTCAAGACCTGCAGAAGCAATGATTCTGGAATGATGTGACAGGTCCAAAAGAGGTTGATGGCAGCTGGAATGGTGGACCGATGGGAGCATTTGAACACACCAGCTTCTGAGAGACTGAGGAAGAAATCAGTAGCATGAGAATGGTCAAAGGGGAACATGAAGGCATAGGAGGGATGAGGACAGGGACTCCCATGAGTAAGAGCTGCCTTGATCCCAAGACAGAAGGGTAATCTCAAAATGCTAGTGGATGCTAGTAACAAGTTACATTTCATTTTTTTAATATGTATATCTAGAATACATTGTGATCAGAATGAAAGGAGGTGCTTAGATCTAATAATATAAGCCATGCCAGAAAAAAAATGGGAATGTTTTATTCCCAGTGTTTGTAATAATTATCTTCTGACAGTCATCTTTGCATGACGTCTCGAAATCAAATACTACTATTGGGTTGTGACTGGCGAGAATGTTTGTAGTCCTCTGTCTGCGAGGTATATCTCAACAGATGTCCTTGTGGTGTCACAATATCTATGGATGATTTTTCCTTCCCTATGCAAGGCAGCGCAGCCTGACTGGCCAAGGATACTATTCTCAAGCACCAGGCTTTCCTAACTCCACACACTGCACACTGGGAATAAGAATCAGTATTTCGGTTTGGAATGAAAAATCCTGAGTTTCTAATGACAGTAGTGATAGCCACAATGGCAAGTGGGGGTTTTTTATGATGTTAAAAAGCAGGAACCTTTACATGTTGATAGCAAAGGTGTGCAGTACAAGTTAATGCTCTGCTGACCCATTTTCAGCACATAGGAAATGTCTCTGTGCATGCTCCTAGCATACAATAATAGCTATGCACACAAGTGGAAATCAGATGCTCTAGGTAGTAATACCCAAGTCTCCTGCAGCCAGCTGAGTGACCTCAAATATCTATCACCTATCTATGTATGCAGATGCTCTCCAATCACAAAGGAGGATTAATGATGTTACTTCACAGAGCTAATGAGGAAATGAATCAGTTAATGTTTGATTCACAAGAGCCATAAAGCATTATATAGGCATTGTTTGTTTTTAATTCCTCCCTCTAACATGCTGGCTAATAAGTAGTATTTTTCATATTCATACCATTATTAAAATCACATTATATTTCCCAGATAACCCAAAATATCTTTCTGATACAGTTTTTCTTGATCCTTTTCCAGTTAATATTTCTCTTCCAGGCTACCTGGATTTCAGAATGTCAGTTCAACAGTATTCATAGTTTCGAAGATATAGGCAGATAGGATCGTGTGTGTGTGTGTGTGTGTGTGTGTGTGTGTGTGTGTTCCTCGCCCCTGAAAGTCACAATGAAAGGGCTTTATTTTCCTCTTAGAATACCTAATGATCTCTGATTTTTCCTCAGTTTCAGGATCTCATTCTTGAGATCCAGTTACTCTTCTGGATGAAAAATGTTTAAAGGGTCTGACTCAGAGTTTGTCTTCCCACTTCTATAAAGCTGAAAGAGGTCATTCTGAAACAGCCAAATGTACATTCACATTTGGATAGAGCATACATGTTTTTCCAGCTGGTCCTTGCACCAGCTAATGTGAAAAGACATCATGAGCAAATGAGACGAAGCATCATTTAATCGTGTGTCATTTCCTTCTTGTTTAGTACCAGAGGACTTACAATGTCGTAAATATTTTTACAGGGTCTTGGAGCCACTTATATGATAATTGGTTCATATTGACAGATCATCTGTGCAAGCCTGTCCTTAAAATTAAAGGTAGCAACAATTACACTCATAATACAAATAAGAATTCTCATTTGTTTTCTTGTTTGCTTCTTTTTTTATTGTTTTTATTTTTTTCAGTAATATTTCTGGTTGTCAAACCCATACATTCTTCAAACAAATCAAGATATATCCTATCCTAATACAAGCATAAGTGTCGCAGGAACATAGTTGGAGGATGTTTAGATCTCTCAATGGCTCTTGTATTTCCTTTAGGAAAAAAATAATAAATCACTCTTTTATTTCCTTCTGTTACATGCTGTTAGCCTTGCTGATGCGAGATGCTTTCTTGAAGCAAGTGAGACAGCAGTTCATTTGAAGCCTGCATTAAAAACATCTTTTTACATTTCTGGGTGAGTCTTTCCAGTCCACCCAGTTAGAGAGTTTCTTCTTCTAGCTTTACATCTGGATTCAGAACATTCTGATAAATCAGTTCTCACTCTTCCAAGGGTTAAATTTCTGCTAACAAATATGGACTATTTGATATGAAAACCATTATTGTTTGATATGTCAAATAAAACATTTGTCAATCAAAAGTCTTTAAGCACTGGGCTATGTGACATTTACTCTTTTATAAACCGACAAAGTCCCTGGTGGCATGCCTTTCTTCCTCTCATTTAAATAGTGGTAGGAGAACAAATCACACTTCAGGGCAAGTTGATAACTGCCAGTCACGATTTCTGCCTTGTTTACTATAATGAGGAGGGTAATAAATGCATCTGACCATTTCAGCTGGCATTTGCATAGATGAATGATTTGTCCAGTCAGTCGCTCTCCAGTGATTTGGGCCTTTTTGTCAGCACAAAGAGCATTCAGTCTCCCTGGAATTTACAGCAGCCAAGCTCTCATTAGCAAACATCCTTTACCATGAATGATTCAAATAATTACCACTGAAATAATAAACTGTTTCACAAAAACATTTTATTTGATGGCTCCAAACATCAACTTTTCTGAATTGTTGACATTCAAATAAGCCAGAGAGCTTTATTGTTGAGCAACAATGATCCCCTTGTAAAAGGGTGGGCATTGTTTTACCTCCAGCAGACCTTTAAACTTGGCCAGATATCAAATGTGTCCCTCAAACAGCTAGCCAACATGCTGGGTAATTGGAGGGCACGTACCAGATGGAGCTATAGTAAAACTGTGCATTCAGACCCCAACTAATTTTCACTAGATTTACTTAGGATATTGTGAGCATAAAATTCCAGGCTAATTAGCATCAAGTTATCTCTTTGCTTCTACAGGAGTTGTGTAATTATTAAATGCTTCTGCTAGCACTGAGCTCTCAGTTCTGAGTTCTTTTCTGTAATAGTATTCTGTGTGCATAATTAAGTGTTATTTGATATAGTTTTGGAGTTCAATCAAATGAGCAAGCAACAATTATATCCCATTATGATCTCCTCTAGTGCCTGGCAATAGCAATGATGTCACTGCATTTCCAAACCCATAGGATGAGGCAAAAGGAATTTCCTGCTATCATTCTCCCTTATCCTTTTACCATGCGTAATTAGAAAAGTTTTATTGGTTAATTTAGAGTAAGGCTATTTACTACAGGTTTTCATAGGATGCAGGAATGTATTCAGCTTTCATTGCACCAATGTTTGTATGGGTATGTGCATGAAATTATTATCTTAATATCAAGCAAAGAGGATTCAATTGCACATTTTATGCTTCTCTTAACTGCAAGGAAACAAAATAGAACAACAGAAGGGGGAAGTATTTCACTCATCCTAGCACATTCTTCATTGCATGATTTCACTTCCACATTAAGGTTAGGTAGGTAACACTGCTCTCAAACAGCCTAATACCTGAAACCTTGATGTTCAGAAATAGAATAACTGAGCCCTGATTTTCATTTACAGACCCTTTATATCCCTCTAGCAAGATAAATTTCTTGTGCTGCCAAGGAGAGGTAGAGAGCTCTTAAAATATGTGAAAGTCAGGCCAGTAAAATTAAATACATTAAAACCTGTGACTGTTATTTGCAAGCTATAAACTGCACTCTCTAAAATATAATGTCTAATAATTGTCCTGAGTCAGAAAGACAAATATTTAGAACCCAACTTTTCATACTTAGGTATTTGCAATAGGATGAACAAAATCTGCCTAATTTTTATTCACTCAAGGGTAATTGCCCATTATGATATCCAAATTTGGGACTATATATCCTATGTAAGCACCGAGCTTTGTGGGCTGAATACAAGTGAACAAAGTTGCTCAAATAAACTGAACACCATCTTTGAGCTTTCCAAGTTTGTCCATGGACATTTCTTCTTCATCCAGCCAAGACCATTCACGTCCGGTCTAATTCAATATTATTTTTTATTTCATCCTGTTCTTTCTCTAATCTATAGTCAGTACCTAGATGAAATGGACTACTTCTCATTTTCCTTTTTGGCTTTTCAGGTGCAACATCAGAAGGAAATTAAGAAATCACTTAATAATTCACTTCTGACAGATATATAGTTTTTTTAAAATTCCTAATCCATTTTGGAGTTGATAGAGCTAAGGAACAAAGTGAATTGGTTGGAACCATGTACAGATGACCAAGTGTGAAGAACATTTTCTACACCTTCTGATAGTCCCATGTTCTTTTAGACTGAGAGAAGCTTCATTGTCTTGCAATGAAGAAGAGTAAAAGCTCAGTTAAAAGCAATGTAGCTGTTCAGAACAGTCCAATTTACGTATCAGCAGGAAGAGAACCTGCACGCTTATGTTTAACTCGGGGTTTGCTCTCCATAGTCTTCTGTAGTAAGTAGTTTGTACTGTTACCATTTTGCCAGTGTGCCACAGGTGAATGTGCTGTTTCTGCCACCACCAAGCTAGCCTTTAAAACTGACTTAATTAATGAGCTATTCAATCTCAAACTGCAGACATCTTAGACATGACCACAATTTCAACAGCAATAAAAAAATGTCCAGTTTCAAGGAGAACAAAAAAACCCAGAATTCAGACCAGTATTTAGAGTGGGATTCATCTCCAGATATAAATTTGTATACTTAGATGTCTATGTAGGAGGCAGATGTCTAAGCTCTTATCTCAGTAAATTGAGACCCTGTCAGAGGACCACAGAGAAAAAACTCAGGTCTATGTTGAACTATAAATAGTAGAACTCCACATGTTACAAAGGAAGATTAAATAACTTGCTCACCTGTAGAAATCTCCATATGGACACCTAAGTCTCAATTTAGTTACCTAAATATAGACACTTGGTGTTATTTGAGATATTCTGTGGTACCTAAGGCATCTGCACAGGACTATGAGCAATTTCCACCCTTCTGGAATGGAAGCAAAATACCACTAAAACTCATCTCTTCAAATCTAAAAGAAAGTATCTTAATATTGATCTGAATCCTTCCTCAGACCTCTGGATCCATAAACATTGAAAATTCTAATTCTGGCAAAACTGGAGCACTCAGAGTAGAGTTGGTTTTAGACCCAGGCAGAATAGGTGCCTGCCTAATGCTGCACACTGCTGCTGGCAGGAAAATAGCATGCAAAAGACCATCTATGTATACATCAGCTTCTTGGGATTCTGGTACCTTCACCACATCTCCCCTGGAAACCTCCACTGCTGCTCCCACTTCTACCTTGTGGTACACTATGAGGTCTGGTCCCAGTACAAGAAATATTTACAGAAAGCAGTTGTGTTTTATTTTTCCAGCTCACCTTGTTGGGCTTAGACAAATGACACAATTTAGCTCATCAAGATATTAAAATTACTTGTCATTTTAAAATGCAGCTGCAGCTGCAGTTCCTTAGTAATTTTATTTAATTTCTTACATATATCTTTCTGTATAATTAGGAGACTTCCTACATTATTTATGACTGTTATTCACTTTAAACAACAGATAAACACAGAAATATTAAATAATCCTCGTGAAATGAGTAGATCAGGCCAGTAGAAGTATTGAAAGTGCCACCTGTAAGTGTCGGTAGGGTGTATTATAAGAAGTTTCTTCAGATTACCTTCTGTATTATCCTTCATTGTAATAAAAACCCCCCAATTAACATCCAAAGGAATTGAAAGTTCAACTTTTTTTTTAATGCACTGCTATGGCAAGGTTTTAACCAGTAGATTTAAAACTCTAAACACAAAGAGCTTTCTGCAAATATGTTTTGTTTGCAGTTATGTTATCTACAGCAAAATTGGTTAATTAAAAATGGTCTTGCAAAGTACCCAAAAGCTGTCAGTCTGAAACTGTTGTTTTTAGAGTTTCATTCAGAATGAGTTTCATTCATTCATTTCAAGTCATATTTTAGTGAAACAGCAATGATATGCAACCCACAATTTCTTCACAAACAGATATAAAATAATTTTTTCTCCCATGTAAAAGAGTTTGTTCTGAAGATGGAAATTTTACGTAACAAAATACCTAAAAGATTTGTTATGTGACTTCTCAAAGGGAATTAAATATCAATTTATTTTAAGCTATTTCCTATTTTTTTAATTCACTGGGGAGGTTCTTCATGAAATTTGTGTGGTATAATCACTTCCAGATATTATGGCAAAAATAAAATTTTCATTAGAATTATCACACATTATAATATCGCCAATTTCATGTGGGTAAATATGCCAGTTAATTTTTAGTGACATCCAGAGTAAGTTGTGATTTTATTCTGTCATACACAGTTCATACTGCAGTAAATGCTTGAAGGACTTCAGGTAGAAATTATTGCACAGAATGTGAAGAATGTCAAGGTAATGCAACTTTAGAATTATGCTCCAAATAGTCCACTGTATTACATCTTAGTCTGTTTCTGGCTATTTGTACTAGATATTCACATTTTTAGCAGTGTGATCTTTTCCTGAACACTCTGGTCCTTCTCTAGCAGTATATTTAGAAACCGTCAGAGTTATGAATACACTAAGTACATTAGGTGACTCTCAGTTTTGTGAGACTGCTGTCTACTTGAACTCTTTGGCAAAGCTTCAAGCAGAAACAAAGGAAAAAGGAGATAGTTCTCATAAGAAGCAAACTCCTCTTTTTCAAGATGAATGTTTTCAAAAATGGCGTGTTTATAAGCAGAGGCAAGTGCTCAGCTTGCCATCTTCGCATAAACAAGCATTAGGGTCTATGATCTGAACAAGATACTAAAAACCTGCTTTCTCTTCGTTAATGGGTAAGTCACAAGTGACCATTTATGAAGTCTGTCCTCAAACCTCATGACTCTGAGGTCTATGTTCTTTGTGTATGCAGATTTACTGTTGAAGAGCTAAAATAAGCTCAACAGGCCCTGAAAAATAAATAAATCCCAGCTACTGAATTTCCTTGTAAGTCATGTCCTCTGAAAAACTGTCTGACTCCTCCAGAGGTGAGTCATTTGGCCGGAAATCTTTTTGTCAATGAGCCAGATACTCGTTCCTGCCTTCTTTTATATCACTCCTGTAACGATCTCTGGCAATTCTCCAGGTGCAGAAAGCGTAAATCAGTCCCATGGCTCTGCCTTTACCACAGGGCAAGTGCTCTCAGAGGCCCTCAGAGGCTGGAAGAGCATCATAGCTTCCTTGCTCCTATGCAGTCCAGACTTTGGCGGGATACTAAGCCAGGTTAGAAGTTGGTAAGCACTTTCTAGTGCTGCAGTCTCAACATTTCCTGCACTGCTCTTATGCCTGTGCCATATAGACTCAGATGAACAAACATAGTCAAGAGAGGTGGCTCACGAGTGGGAGAAAATGTATTTAATGTGCAAAGGGTGCAGAGTGGCATAGACAATAGCTAGTACAGTTGTCAAAGCAGAACAGTTGCAAATGGCAGGGAGTGGGGGAGCCCCTGTGGCCCTCAAAACTTACCCCAGAATTAAGAAGGTAACAAAATGACAGATTTTCATTCCAGTCCAGCACCCAATAGTTTCTGATCAGGTTCTACAGGTTTTAACCTGACTCTGGAGTACTGGAAAATAAAAGGGTACTGGAAAATAAAAGAGAATCTATGTAAAAAGATTAACATGGAGATATTATGCCTTATCCTTAGGATCAATTATAACTGAAAATGCGGCCTATTAAGCCTGAGGAGTCCTTCAGCCTCAGAAAGCTAAGTGCTGCCAGGGAGTCCTCCCTATCCAGCACCAAAGTTATAGCTGCTGTACAGCTGTTTTGCAGCAGTGAGAGTGGTGCTCTGCCATTCTGGGACACAGCACTGCAAGCATAAGTAGAGCTTCTCCTTCCCTCCCATCTGCCCTCTCTCCAGGAGAACAGCAGCTGCTGAGCTTTCCCTTGAAACCTTCCCCCATACTGACCATCTACACTCCAAGTTCCCTAAGTTTGACTTAATTTTGGTAAAGACAGCAAGGAGTTAAGTTCCCATTGTACTAAATGAAACTGTACAAAAAGTATGTGACTCCCACATATCCCGAAATTTCAAATGCCAAGCATATTTTCTTGAATGAAAGTCCTTCTGGTATTTTTCACTGGAGGGGAAAAATGCATTAAAGAAGAATCAAAATCAACAAAGAGATTATAGATAGCAAATATAACACTGCACATATTATACGGGGTAAGTACAGTAAACATGGATGGCTAATTGAGGAAATTCTTGAGAATGTCCTGAAACAGGATTGCTATATACATTCCTGATGAGCCATCTTTTAAAGGCATCAACAGTCTGGAAGTGTAATGGAAAATCTTGTTCTTTTCTATCAGAACTGCTTTGTAAAAAAGTTAGCTTTATTTTTATTATTTGCTAAGCTTACAGTAGTGCTTAGAGTTTCCAGTTATTAATCTAGCTGCTTAACAAATCTTGTTAAACACAGCTGCTGACTCAGATTTCTCAGAGAGGAAAGCAGAGGGAGATACTCCTTTCATACAGATCATGCACACAGCACGTGGGTGTCTTCAGGCCAAGCAGCACCTCTGCAGATCTTTTAATCATTATTTTACATTAGTTTGAACTGCAGGAATAATATGAAATTTGTGCTGCAACTCACTAGAGCAGTGTTTTCACAAAACCGAGTGCAATCTTCTCCATGCTGCCTTTCAGAAATAGACCTGGGAGTGAACCCAGCAGTGTAGGTATCTCTATGCCTTGTCTATGAATGGCTTGTCTGCAGTGATCCCAAGCAAAGCCAGCAGTGGGAAAGAAATTAGCAGAGTGCATAACTGGGCCCCAGAGAGAAAGCTTCTTTCATTTTGCAGTATGGATAAACTCCTATAGAAATGCAAGAAGTTGTTGGGATAGGGTAGAAACTGAAGCTGCATGTCCCAACTCTCAGCCTTGTTACACATCTACTGGAGAATCTCTTCCTCACTTCATCTACTGTGAAAAACCACCATACATACATATATATTAAAAAAAAAACCAAAACCAACCAACCAAACAAAAACCAAACCAAAACAAAACAACAACAAAACCAAAACAAACCAAAACAAAAACCCAAGACCTTTCTAGTTTCTTATTTAGTATTTAGTGCTCTCAAAGGAATAAAACTCTTTCCCTCTGGCTGCTATCACCACTTCCAGCTCCCCGTTTCTGCCTTCCAGAGTTACAGCAGAAAATCCATGCACAGAATGTGTTCACTAAGGTAAATTATGCTTGACCAACTTGATCACCTTCCGTGATGAACCAACTACCTGGCCAGACGAAAAGAGAGCAGTGGAAGTTGTCTACCTTGACTTCAACAAGACTTTCAACACAGTCTTTCACAACATTCTCATAGACAAAGTCAGGAAGTTCAGGCTGGATGAATGGACAGTGAGGTGGACTGAGAATTGGCTGAATAGCAGATCCCAGAGGGTAGTAGTCAGTGGCAGAGGATCTAGCTGGAGTCCTGTCACTTGTGGTGTCGCCCAAGATTCAATACTGAGCCCAGTATTGTTTAACTTAGTCATCAACTAGTTGAAGGAAGAGACAGAGTCCCTCTTCAGTGAGTTTGCTGATGACACAAAGCTGGGAGGAGTGGCTGATACCCCAGAGTACTATGCAGCCCTTCAGAAGGACCTTGACAGGCTGGAGAGATCTGCAGAAAAAAACAGTCTGAAATTTACATTGGCAAGTGCACCTGGGGAGGAATAACCCCATGCCCCAGTACCGGCTGACCTGCTGCAAAGCAGCTCTGCAGAGAAGGATCTGGGAGCCCTGGTAGATAGCAAGCTGTCTGTGAGCCAGCAGTGTGCTCTTGTGGCCAAGAAGGCTGATGGTATCCTGGGGTGCATTAGGAAGAGCACTGCCAGCAGGTTGAGGAAAGTAATCCTGCCCCTCTCTGTTTAGCTGTGGTGAGGCCACATCTAGAGTCCTGTGTTCAGTTGTGGGCTCATCAGTACAAGAGAAACATGGAGCTCCTGAAGCAAGTCCAGCAGAGGACTACGAAGATCATTAGGAGACTGGAGCACCTCTCTCATGAGGAAAGGCTGAGGTAGCTGGACCTGTTCAGCCTTGAGAAGGAACAAGAGGGGACTTCATCAGTGTGTATAATTTTCTGAAGAGATAGTGTCAAGAGGATGAAGGCTCTTCTCAGTGGTGCCAAGCAATACGAAAAGAGGCAGTGGGAGACACTGACACCCAGGAAGTTCCACCTGGGTGGAACTGTACATGAGAAAGAACTTCTTTACAGTATGGGTGACCACACACTGAAACAGGTTGCCCAGAGAGGCTGTGGAGTCTCCCTCACTAAAGATATTCAAGAAACATCTGGACACAATCCTGTGCACAGTGTTGTACAAAGACTCATCTTGAACTGGGAGGTTGGACCAGAGGACTCCAATGGTTGTCCCTTCCAACCTTACCCATTTTATGATTCTGTGAATAGAATGGATCTCCATTTCTCATAAGCCAGGTATGATTCTGTGACAAAAAAGCAAAGCACTAGTTCTTCACAGCTATGAGAGCCAGGGACAAGGGGCATTCTAAGTAGGATATTTTTTATAGGGTTTGACTGTTTACTCATCATAAATTCTGAGAAAGGAACACAAACATATACTTCTGAGGAAAAGACCCAGGGTCATTAGAAAAGAGCAAAATGTCATGACCAGAATCTAATGCACTCTCAATATCAGCAAACATTCCTACTGACAGGACAACCTTGAGAATTTAAGCTGGTAGGGGTTTATGTCTGCTTCTAACTTCTTTGTCTCTAATGACTATAAGGTCCGTTTAGCTCAAGATGCTGTTTTCAGCTGTGTTGGAGGGCAGATGGTACAGAAAAGTATGAGAATATAGAAAACACATAGTGATATTTCCCAAAAGTACTCCTCTGGCAACCACAAATTTACATCTCAGGTGCTTTTTGAACCAGAGAGTGTTTGGTTTTTAACAATCCTCGATGGATTTGTTTTCCATGACTGGGTCTGAAACAAACAAGAAACAAGTCAGAGACACTACTACATTTACCTATCTGAATGAAGGACTCAACAGAGGGAAAATGTCAAGAAAAAACTTTCAGGTCTTTTTTCCTAGTTTAAAATACACTGTTTTTCTTGCTGATGGTACCAGAGGGCATACTCAGCTGAAAATTTAAGTATGTTTTGTTAATCTTCACAAGGTGGATAGACCGGAGAAGTCATGCTCTAGTACTATAAATCGCAAGAGCCTTCATGAGGTCGATGAATTTCTCTATGTAAACCACGAGAAAACTTCACTCACCATAGCTTCCCCTGCTTGAGATTCTCCTGGTAAACACATCTGTAAAGAAATATTGCATGTATTCTTGAGTTGTAGATAAAAGTGATGGAGGTTTTTTAAGAGAACTTGCTCAAAAAATGTCAAAGAAAAAGAACTGCTTGCTCTATGTTGTATTTAAAGGGGTTAAAGAATATCTTGCATATCCTTGTATGATGTTAGATAGTACAATTTCATTCTGTTTAGGAAAGTTTGCTATCCAACTTTATCAGACTCCATAAAATTTCAGTATGATGTTTTAAAATCTATCTAAAACACCATGAATGTAAATGCAAGCCATTTAAAATATATCTAAGCAAGCAATCCAGTAACAGTCTGATCATGCAGGAGAAAAACAGATAATCTGAATTTGTCTATATCCATGTCTCTCTCTGTAAATATCTATCTATGCATACTCATAAATATTTCATCTGGATCTAGTTTGAATTTGGATTCAGCTCCTAACCTAGATAGGCAGAGTTCACAAATTGCCTGTTCAGTGATCCTGTTTTGTTTTGTAAGTGTGTAAGGATGTGATTCGCACAACAGATACAGCAGCAAAAAACCTCAAAGAAGAAAAACACCTGAAGGACATTACCTTCAGTTCTGAATAGTGAAACATCCTAGATTCTTGCTTCAAGTTGCATTATGAAGGGTAGTCAATTCACTGCTCAATTTTATATTAGAGGGACTGAAGTGAGGGCCTGGTTTCTAAATAGGTATTTCTATTGACCTTTGCAGAAGACCATCCAGAGCACTCAGTTGTAGTGCTGTTGAGCACCTCCCACAACATTTGTCCTGTGCTTGGGAAGACTTTTCTTAAATCAGAAACAGTACACGTAAGATTCTTTTATCCCCAGACAGGGAGGGAATTAATACCTAAAAATTAAGCACACCAGTGGCATTTTTTATTTGCTAATATAAATTTAGTTTATAAGAAAGAACCACAATCTTTAGCTCATCTCTTCTATAAGATTTTTCTTTAAAAAAATTATCTGGTGCAATATGTATGTTCACACATCTGAATCCAGAAAATACAATGGTTTCGCTAAGAAAAGAATTTTAGGGTGAAAATCACTAGGTTTATATATTCTGTTCATTCTAAACTGGTTTAGGATGCTTGAATTTCTTTCTGAAAGGTAACTTTTCAGTGTGCTACTGCAGCGTCGAACAAAGCTTTTCAGCCCTACATGACCAGGTTGCCTTGGACCAGCAACACCTGCAGCACTGCCCTGCAACACAGCCTTGGCTGAGATAGCACCTGGCTGTTACCCAGGTGGATGGCCTCAACAGGAGAAGGAGGGACCAAGAGGGGTTAAGAACCTGGCTTTCCATTGCTTCAGAGGAAATAGAGGCTTCCAAGGCTCAAACAGGAGACTCCAATGTTGCTTTAGGCAATTGCTTCTCTTTGCTTCACCATTTCTTGTCTGTGAAGTGGGAATAAGAATATCTAGATGGCATAAAATTCATAGCTATCATGTTTACACGCTTTTCTGTTTTCTCATTCCCATGATCCCCCCGAAAAGTAGGAGATGCTCAGTCTGTGGGTTTTGTTTGGTTTCTAGGGAAAGGGAATATGATGCACAAAGGTTACCTGGAAAAAGAAACAGAAATTCCACCTGTTAATCTTGATCCTCATGAACCAATTTATTCTGAAGACTTCCATCAGTTCTATATTTTATATATCACCTAGACATGTAACAGTAAGCAAAAGTATCAATATCTGTAAAACCCCTTAATTTTGTCATCATAGAGCTTCACAGAGTAAAGCACTTGAAAATATTGCCCAGTTGTCTTTTTACAGACCAATTTTTAATGAACTTTTTTCTCTTCTTACACTAAATCAATTGAAAACAGATTGTGTGAAATGTACCTCCTTTTACATAGTAGTACCAAGCTCTCGAGTAGCTGAAATGACAGCATGCATGGGTAGCTGTAGAACATAGAGCTCCAGGCAAAAGTGCACACAACACAAATTTCACAAATTTAGATCCCAATTCAGCAAAGTCCCTAAAACATGAGCATAATATTAAGGATACGAATAGTCCCAGTGAAGCTAGTGGAATTATGTTCCTTCTAGTTCAGTGCCGGATTCTAAGGCACATGTGCACAAACAAAGCCATCTAAACTCCCATCTATCTTTCAAATAGCTGCTGTTGACAGCTGCTGAATGCAGACAAGTATGCCCAATGCCATTCTTGCTTCTGCCAGCATTATTGCTTGTGTCACCCCGGTGTTAGGCCAAGGGAGCACTGGCAGCTGCTCTCGAGGGCCAAAGGAGACTGTAATGAACAGGAGAGAAGCAGGCAGAAGGGCCACATGGAGCTGTAAGGAGCAAGGGAGAGAGATGTGTTGGCTGCAGTAAATCCCCTCGCTGGAGCCATAAAACTTGGATTTTTCTGTTAATAGGGCTCCGAGTTCCTCTGTAATGTCATCAAAAAAACCCCAAAAACCAAAAACAAAAACCAGCGTTAGAGATTAAGGAAGCTTCTTGAAGATCTAGGGTGAATCAAACTAATTTGACTAGACTGTTTCTTCATTCAGACAATATACTCTTAAATCCATGAGACAATATCAATTCCAGTATTCTGTTGTTTAAAAGCATACAGGCTCTTCTTAAGCTCGTCTATGTAAACTAAGGGAGGAGGACAGGAACAAAGATCTATCATAGTAATCTGTGAAGAGATACTTGGTGTAGGGTTGTAATTCACCATGGCGTGGAGCAGTTACCCATGTGCCTCTAGCATCCCTGTCTCCTTAGGGAAGAATTAGATAAGGCTGCCAGGGCCTCCACACTCAGACTCAATCTAATCTGAAGACTTTAGATATGTGTCTTGAATGTATAGTGTGAAGAAACTCTACCCTTGCTGTATTACCCTTGTTTTCAAAAGAGATGAGGTCTATGTTGTCACACTCTGTATTTGCATGTGCACCCACACCCTCTGTCCACATCCCAGCACCATCTGAAATTAAACCTTTGGGTGATTTTGACCAAATTTGACAGAGGGGCAATAGACCCAAAGATACAAAGTAGGAGTGTGCATTCAGCCCTTCTTCAGCATCAGAGAATCCACGTGGCAGAGGGAAGCTCAGAGTGCTCAGCTGTTGCAGAGGCTTGCTCAGTGCAAGTCCCATGGGAGACACCTGAGAATCCAACCAGAGACACACAATGGTCCATAGGAAACCAAGCTCCTTTAGTCCCACCGGCCAGGGAGTCACCGTGCTTCCAAACAGGAGTGCAAAGCACTGGTTGGAAGGTAATGATACTTGTCAAGTCTTTTAGTTTGTTTTTACTGGTAAAATCATAGCACTCATCACAGTTTTAACTTTCTAAGATATGTCCTGGACTCCACCTGACAGTGCTGCTCAGTCTGCCTACTGTACAGCCAGGGGAAGATAAAAGCAAGCATATTCTGCACATCAAGCTGGTTCAGTTCCAGTGCTGAGCGTGGACCTGCCTGAGTGCAAGTGGAGCTGTCAGCTCATACAGGCTTCACTGTCAAGGGCTGTGTCATCTGTCAGTGTCGGTTCCAGCTCACTGTACCACATAGAGGCGATGCACTGGTGCCTCCCAATTGATAACACGCTGCCAGAAGCATGTTACTTTCTCATCTGTCTTCTTGTAGCTGTCAAAACTGGAATCCATTAATTAGTTTGTTGTTGTGAATTTTATTTGTTCTGAAGACGTGTAAATTTCAAAGTAAGACACAGGAAAAAAAAACCAACCAACAAACCACGAGGAAGGTGCCAATGGGGGTTTCACAAACCCTAAGTGGCAGTTATTATGAGCAGTAAGTGCTGGCTACAAGAGCTCCGTCTAAGTGAATATAATGATGTGGCTAGTTTCACCACATTGCTTTTAATGAGACTGAGCTGCTTACAGGGAGCGAGATGTAGTGACAGCTAAGGAAAGGGAAGAAAACAAGGCAAAACTAGGAAAGTCAGCTGGGTCAAGAAGGCTCTACTTATTGTTTGTGTAGGTTTGTTCATTTTTTTCTTTTCCTAAATTACATCGTTACTTAGGGGAGGGAATGTTTGACTGAGCTTTATTTTCCTATATTTTACATGTCATGAAAGAAATACTGTGACTTCAGAACGACATTTTGCCACCTCTGTGCATTAAAAATGAGATGCTTCTCACTCTAGCGCTTGAGTGAACAGTGCCATCTCTAAGCCTAAATGTAGTTCCATTGAAATTTCAAATATTAAATAAGTGTATTCTTATTTTACATGAATGCTTTCGTCCACTCCCTCACTTCCTCCTGGTGTCAGCACAGAGGGGTAAAAATTTCAAAAGCTTCCTAACTGAGTCTTCGAAAACAAGTCAGGGATTAAGAAGCCTGCATGAACTGAGAATCAGTGGGACCTTGGTGCAGCTAAGTGTGGTGTAGCAATCACTGAAATGGCACTACATGAGCACAGCCTTGAAACCAGCCTCATCACAGGTATCAAAAGAGCTTGCTAGCTCTGCCCCAGGCATACTGACACCACCAAGCAGAGGCAGACTCAGGCGGGTGCCACCATCAGGATTTTCCACTCCATCAGCAGCATGTGCTGCCACGTGCTCTCTTGTTCCTAAGCTCGGTCACTTTCAAAAATGAAAATTAAGCTCATACACTGCTTAGTATTTCTGAAGTTCCAATTCTAAGGAATCTCACACACAAGCTAACTTCAAGGATTTTTCACTTTCTACAAAACTCTGTAAGATAGATTATCTATAGGAAACCATGTGCTAGAAGTTTTGGTGTTCTAGTTCCTTCTACTAAAAGCAATTTGCTAATGCTGTGACTAGGCATGATTTGTTTTAACATTTTCTTTAAAGAAATGATGGAATACTTTCCTAGAGTTTGTCCTCCAAATAGCTGCTTCGCTCTAAAAAATCAAGATATCTCCTCCTTTTTGTCCCAAATTATGCGAACCAAGGCCATACAAATATATTCACCCAATGTAAAAGGTGGGACTATATATTAACAGATAAGACAAACCTGCTTCCAGGAAATCAGATCCTTTCTTTGCTTTTGCACTGGTTACATAAAAGGAAATGAAGCCCAAATTTGCAATTCAACAAGGTTACTTCAGTGTCAATAAAATACATTTCATCAATGCTTTATGGCCATTGTACTTGGATATCTTCATTTGCATGCATTTGCCTTGTATGGCAATGCACACTTTCCTAGGTATGTGTTCATTTTTTTTAATATCCATCGAAAATTTGGCTCAGAATCAGCTGTTTAGTGGTTTAAGTTCATCCACTCACACAGATAATCCATGAAAGAACAAGTATTTTAAAAGATCCTCAGAGAAATAAATAGCTCCTTTATGTGTGTTTTGGGTGTTTTAGGTACTCACATAAAGAAAAATAAATAGCGTTTATGATCACTGGTTATATACTTGTAATAACCCATTTCTGAAGTCCCAAAATCTCACAACCTGGCACCACGATCTCAATGCTATATGCAGGAATAGAGATCTGTGTTGTTTAGCAGTGCTAAATGAGTTGTTGCCTGTGCCTTCAAAGCCACCCAAATCCATCCAAAGCAGTAGTCTGCACACACAGACCTGGAACTGGAAGAAGAAGGCTAAAAAACAAATATTTACACCATGCCAGGAGGGAGGGGACAGCCAACTGCAGCTTCCTTGGTTCTGCTCTTTGGTTCTGAACTCAGGGCTATCACTGCTTCTCTTCTCCTCACCAGCAACCCTGGAAGACAAGGAAAGTCACCTGCCTGTCTCCAGCAGCTCAGCTTGAGGCAGAGTGGCAGGCGCGGTCCTTCCCAGACTATTCATCTGCTTGAAAGAGAGACCTCAAAGAAGCAGCAAGCTGCATCCTGCCTGGCTGGGGGGCAGTGGGTTACCCCCTAGGTGGGAAGAAAGCACGGAGAACAGCTGGGAGGGCCAAAATGCCTCTCTATGGGGCTGCCTAGACTTGGCCTGTTATAAGCATCTGCATTTCTATGCACTGCAGTGATGATGTGGGGCCTCTGTATTGCAGGCACTCGTAAAAATAAGCAGCAGCTACTGTTGATATTTATTGCCTTATTTTGGGAATCTTATCTCTCAAGTAGCAGCAAATAGTCATTTAAATTGCTGGCTGTGATGCACGTGAAATCAGAAGTATTTGTTGGACAGACTCTTTCTAATGTTCATAGCACAACAGGACTTTCTGGAGAGGGATGGGACAGAGGGGCTCTTGAGTGGCTGGTGAGCAGCAGCCACCTGGAAAGGTGCTTTGGTGGGAGCCCCCGGTGCTGGTTGATGAGACCCAGAGCTGTGAGGCTACCTCTTCTTCCCTTGTGAAAATGATAGGCATGAGGGGATGACGTCTTACCTCCACAGGGAGAGTCAGGTTTTGGCTCTCAGTGTGTCTAGATAGGCTTTTTTGCATTTGGGAAGTCAGTCATTTACTGTGTAAACATCCTTTCATCCCATTAGTGGCCACTCACACCTCAACTACATCAGTCTGTGTGGAAAAAGCAGGAACAGGTATCACCTCCTAGCAGAAGTGGAAATTTTTTGTTTCAGTTCTCTCTCCCAAGGTGCCTTGGTGTAGTATGAGATATTCTGACGATGCAACTCTGCTCTGTCACAGGCTGCCATAGCCAAACCAGGGACATCAAACTCCATCCCCGTGGATATCCTTGAGCTCCCTATAGGTCTTGTAGGGACCTGAAGTCTGTGACCATCTTTGTCCAGAGTCTGTGTCAAGTTTGTCTCTCTGTGCAATGGAAGATTTTAAAGAAAATCCTCTTCAGTGGGATTTGTCCCAGGACATTCTGCAACATGGAAATGATAACATTTGCAGCTAGATTAATGATAATCTTTTCATGGTTAAGTTGTGTCACATAGGTCAGCTATCACTGATATAACTGGTTGTTTTATTGTAGAAGGTGGAAACTAGGTTGCCCTAAGACAGCCCCACCTCACTTCCCCCAAGAATAGAGAGGTATATGAACCCAGCTGTTAGTTTATAATAAAGTCCTTCAGGAGTACATTTGCCTATGAATACTTAACAAAAGCTTCTACTTTCTACAGTGGATAGAAATTCATACTTTTATTCACACATTTTTCTTAATGACCTTCTGCCATAAGAGCAATTTGCTTAGTCCACTCCAGGTGATTTTGCATGATTTGCAAATCTAATTTTTATCTCCACGTCTCACATTTGAAAATCTTTTGCCACCATATTAATTTAACATTTTTATCTTTTACCTACCCAGACAGCTCATCGTGACCTTTAAATTCACTTACAAAGGATAACCCATTGGTTAATCTGAACCAATTGGCCTCAGTTACACACTTGGTGACAAACCATTATTTCTACCCCAGTTCTTTAATTGGCCAGAATGCTCTTTTTTATCAGATATATTAGCTGTCAGAAGTGTCTGCTAGCCTTTGCATACTTCCTGGATAGTGTCCAGGTCATTAAAGCAACATCTTCTGTTCAAGTCTGGAATATTTATCCTGTGCCAAAATCCTAACTTTCTCCCTGCTTTTAATTAATTAAAGCCTGAAGAATGCTGCATGGGTCATTCTACAGGCAAGCCTTTTGAAATGGGAAAACTGATATGAAATGTTTCATGCTCCTTTTTTTTTTTTACTCATTCAGCAGTTTTGCTTCACAAATCACAATTTTATACTATTTAAATTTTATCTGGTTAAAGTATTTTACTTTTATTTCTGCTGAATTATTTTGCATTACAATAAGGCAAGCACAGTTTCTTGGGTGAAGAGGGAACAGCAGGAGCCAAATGGGCTGTAACCCCCAGCGTGTGATGGGAGAGCAGCATACCTCTCCATGGTCATTCCCCCCATCTCTAAAGGGATGAAGTCTCATCAGGAATGAATCCTCTGAGGATCAGAACCAGCTTTTGAGAAAAAAATAATATCCCAGAACTCTGGCCAGAATTCCCTCAAACCTCTGCACACCTCCCTGCAGGGAACAACCAGGCTAAATCCCACCTCATCTGCTGTGATGGAACAACTGATACATTGCTTCAAGGAGCTCAGGCACTAGTTGTACAACGAGCATACATGATCCACATACCTTTCTGTATTTAATGTCTAACAGAGATACTGGTAACATTAATAGTCCTTCATCCCTTGCACTTGCAGAGCAGCAATGTCAAGATTTTTACTCCTTGGTGCCATAAATATTCTATTCACCAGCCACGGAGACCTGGTTAAAATGATCTTTTACAGTAAAAACTTATTTATTTTTTTATACCACTGTGTTTATTGCCATTCATATATTGTGTTCTCTTTCAGTGACTCACAACAGAACAAAGAATTTCCTGAAAGGAGATGTCTTGAGTGTGGTGATTTTTTCCTATGTGTAGTAAAATATTGTTCATTGAAGACATATCTTGTAATATCTCTTGATATCTCATTTATGCCAGTCTTCAACATAAAATTCCAAAGTCATCATATGATAAAAATGGATTGACAGTCTTCAAAATGTTGTAAGTTTACTCCAGTTTTTATCTGTTATGTGAATTTGAAAACAGTCCTACCTTGGTGAAAATCTGTTTTGTTATAAATACTTCTTGCAGCTTCATGTTCTTCCAGCTGTAATATTAACACTCTGTGAAGTGTAAGACTAACGTCTAAAAGTATGCCAAATGGAGATGTTTTTGAATGGCAAATGATGAAAAATTAATGTAATACTTCTATTCTTGCTTTGTGTTTTTGGCTTGTGAAGCAAAATCAACACATTTTAAAAGTAATTTTTTTGCCTGGTTCTCTACTTCCTGTGCATGTTCCTTTTCATACTTATTTCCTATTTAGATTTGGATGATCTTTGAATAGTTGAGGAACATTTCTGGGAGAACAATTTTCCTGTTTACATTTGATCAGGGATCAAACTTCAATATTGTCCAGATTTTTCCCACCAAAAAAAATGTTTTTCAGGCAAAACAACAACCTTTAAGTAAAGTCATTGGGGCCACATGACCTGAATGAGGCAGAAGGGCTCTACTAGACATACTCCCTATTGAAACCTGCAGTGTCACCTATCAGCAAGCCCTTCAATCTTAAGCATACAGTATGTTTAAATGCTGTGTAAATACAGCTTTTGCACTTCCATTTATCTTTGTCTCGCTTCTGCCGTGGCGCTGCCAAACAATGCTGGGAGCAACGGGGTGGGGTGAACATGCAGGCTTGTACAGGAGCACATCTGCCAGCGGGCTGATTGAAACGTTCAGGAGGTGAACACCGGCCTCGCTGATGAAAAGCAAGTCCTGCGGTTCACAGAGCCTGTCTCAGACAGAGCGGGATAGGTTGCTCAGCTTTTTAAGCTTGCTATATTTTTTCTAAGCTGAGGTCTCATGTTTGCAGAGGGTCAGAAGATGCAGTTACATAGATCCAATTCAAGAGGAGGCCCTTTATGTGCATTTATTCTTAAGGAATGATTTTGCAATACCTAAAAGAAATTGCAGCTTGGTCATGTTTTTTTATTTTTCTCCCACATATAGTAAAAGTAAATCTCTCAGGATTGCCTTTTTTTTTTTGCCTTTAGATTTTGCCATCTAAACCTGGTGCAGACATTTTTTCCGAGGACTTGAGTTTTAGGTCTGTTCTGTTGTCTGATTTTGTTAATGGATACTTAATGAGACTATTTCAAAGGCGGAAAGATCAGAGTCTAAAAAATAGTGTTGCAAAAATTAAGTTTGTGTTTGGAATACAAAGATACACCCACAAGTTGCCTCTTGCAAGCCAGGAGAAAATCAGGAAATTTACCTTTGGACCAGAATGTGAACAACATTTAGAAAATACAACAATGTATAGAAAATAAAGCATGCCAAACAAGGGAAAAGGAATTAAACTGCACATAGTTGCTGAGATAGTTGGTCTTCTTCACCCAATTTCTTATGCATATTGGGGGGACAAGGGGAAATTAAACATGGGGTATTGCCTAATTTTTGAATTCAGAACTTAATAGCTCTTCATATCTTCTCTTTGCAAGTAAAATATATATAACATGAATACTCTAGCTCAGTGGTACCCAAAATCCAAATAGAGAATGAATAAAAAAAGAAAATTAAGAAGTCACAAGGAAATTCCCACGTCAACATGCTTAACAATTCAGTTTCATAAAACCAGACTCGTATATTAGAGGGCATGTATTAATTACTGCTTTTAAAAGTCCTTTGCATGAGAACATTCAGAACAACAGCAAAAAGCAAATCTTGTGAGGAAAAGTCACACATTCTGCCAAATTTGAAGGCACCACTCCAGAGCATTTGCATTAAAGTTCCTCAAATAAGTGTTGGGGGGGGTTTCAATGTAGGAAAACAGTCATTCTCCTGACCTGTCCTCAGAATCAGCTGAGTCATTTTGAATTGAATTCTTTCAGCTCAGCCATCCTGAAATAAGCCACTGAATGAAAAATTTCCACTTGCATGGTTGCAGCTTGTCAGCTGAAAACAGGATCTATCCATAGAGACGACCAACGTACTCTAAGCGTAGCAGGGGCTTATACTGTTATATTCCTGCAGGTGGTGAGCATTCAGATCAGATCCACCCAGCTTCTGGGACACAACCTCATTCAGCTGTTGTCTCCAAAAGGGCTTTCTTTCAGAAGTTGAAAAGCAGTACTTTCTGTGGCAAAACCTTTGTTTTCCATGGCACTGAACACAGTGCTACATCTCTGAAACAAAAGAAGTGGACTGTGACTCAAAATGTCTATTTTAGCACCAAATACAGAACTCAAGTTTTGGCTCAAACCAAGTTATTAATTACTTTCACTACACAAACTGATCAGAAATTGAATTGAGGAGACTCTCATAGGCAATTATAAATTATCTTCTAAATCATCTTCTTGCAAAGAAAGGGAATAAATCTCTTTCAGTGAAAGCAAGATAAAACTAGAGTTAATTTCATGCCATCTGAGTCCACAATAGTTTACTCTTCTGCTTGTCAGCAGAATTGCTATATTATTTGTAAAGTATTTGTACTGCAGCCTCTCAGGATATGTAGGTGCAATGTGCTGGTATCCCAGCACCATGTTTGATATAAAACTGCCTCTGGATAAAACCTGCACTAAAGGTACGAATGACAGCAGCATTTGTCAGTGCCAAGCTCAGTGTCTACAGCCTCCTCAACATTGTTAGCTGTTGAGCTCTTGGCTTGTTTGACTGCTTTTTAAACCTGTCCAGCCTATGACTCTTCTGGATGTCAAATTGCAGCCGTTGATCTGCCACTCAGAACTGGAAACATTGGGTGGGATTTTAAAGGGACCGGATGTAAGTAAAATACCATGGAAATCAGGTGCAAACCACTCACTTTGCCAAGAAAACAGCTTTAAATCTTATTGTAAGGCTGAAACCGGGAATGTAATCCGGTGATAATCTTTGTCCACTTCTCTGTTTGTCATTTCTGATCTGTATCAATATTCATCCTAACCCGACCCCAGGGGGAAATTACTTTGCATTTGTTCTAAATCGGTCAAAACTCCCAAACCTGCCATATGGTGTGAATCCCTGTTTGTCTGGTAGTGCAGAGTCTATCTTTCACAGCCCTGATGCACATACAAAACTGTCTGCTTTCACTGCTTTGTAGCAGTGTTGTAAATATAACTGAACTTGTGAAAGAAACAAGGTGTTAATTGATGGTGTACATATTCGCCCTCATAAACGTCTGCTCCGAAACTACTTTTCATGGTTTCTAAGGAAACTCATATTCCTTAAAATGGCCAAGGTTCTTGCTCATAATAGAGTTTAAATTCTTAATCATCTAAAGCACTTTTTGCTGTAAGGGGAAAGGTGTAGATATGGCCCATCTGTATGTTCAACAATTACTTTGAACTTGGAGGAAGGAAAGATTTTTGTCAGCACTGACTGTGGGAAACCATCAATTCGCACATTATGGGAAATGTGATACTGTATTTTCAACTCCAGCTCCTGACTTTCTTAATTAAGACTGTGCTAGACATGCCAGAAGAAGGGCTCAGTGTGTCTGATCATGTGCAGGCAGTTAAAAACAGTTGTCTGGTTGCTTCTCTCAGCATACCTGTTCATTTTATCTGGCTATACTGACATGGGTTGGCATCACATAAAGCAAAGGCTGTTGCCAAGAACTGCAGTGCCTTCCTTTCTGTTGTGACTCGTGTTGCTTTGCTTCTCCACCACATCCCACCAGCCAGGTTGAAGCGTAGGTATCAAACCCAAGGGACCAAAGCTGCCTGTTGGTGCATCCCCAGGCAGTGGATCCTCCTGGGTTTTTTTTCCACAGCCTAAAGTACACTAACCTAATAAAGTCCTAGCTAGGCTCCTGTTCTTTTTCTACAAGAGCAACTGCTGTGTTGGTCAGAACAAGATTAAGGTTTATAAATCATAACATGTGTCTATTATGCTATGCTTGATTTACATTTAAAACACATATGGGAACCTCTGTAACTGAGAATTGAGAAAGCACCGTAGGAAAAGCCACATAAAAAGAAAATGCAGATCTGAACAGACCTGGCAGGATACCTGAGCTCATGAGTATATGAGTCATGTGCCTGCTGACTTACATTCTGCAGTGCAGTTATCTGAACCCCTCGAAACACTTCATATCCTTCCAACTGCTTGGACATGCGCTGATCCCTTACCTTAAGAGAGGTAAAATGGACGGATATTCAGGAAAGCTACTGAGAGCTTTTGCTGACCAAAAATGACCATTCTCGTCATATTGATTGTTCTCCTCACAAAACTGCATTTCAGAAAAAGAGTATGAAGATCTGTGATTTTGTATTTCTAAATCATTACTGAGAAACAAACCTGTGGGTCTGCCAAATCCTTGCCTCTGCTAATACCCTAAAACTTCCCAGGACTGCATGAGGATGATCAATGTTCACTGGCCCTCAAAGTCCTCACAGTTTCAAGGGATAAAATGAGGTGCCCTGTATTTCTGAGGCACAGAATCCAACTGGCATTGTGTTATTATTCCCATGAACTGCTACTACTTCCCAAATAAGTTTTAGATTAAAAAATAAATAGATAGCAAGCTGTTTTTTCTGGGATTATGTTTTCCCCCAGAAAGAAAAGGTAATTGTCTGTACTTTATTATAGTATCTGAGTCACTGCTGAGAAGGTTACAAAAACCATGTGGATAAACCTGCCCAGATGCAGGTGGACAACTTGTTATTGTTGTCAAATAACTCTCCATCAGTCCTGTCTTTCAGCCACTCAACAACTGCCTTGGTAGAAATTACTGAACACATTTTCACTGCCATAAAAATTGGCCAGGGCTATATTTCTGGATTCCAAGAAAGCTTCTGACAGCCAACCATGATACTTTATGTAATAAGTTGTCAGCACACTGTGTATCACCTAACGCTGTCACTTGGCTTAGGTCAAAGCTGTCAAATTGCCAACAAAATATTGTTACTAGAAGCACTAAATCTTCTTTTCAGCCTAGTCCTGTTGGGGTCCATCAGACATAGTCCTTGGCCTGTTATTGTTTATGCTGTCTTTAAATGACCTACTACATGAATATGCATGAAAAACAAAGCTTACATATATGTAGACAACATTTCCAGCAGATGCTGCAGTCACATTTCAAAAAGATCTGTGAACCTGTAGGGGACAACTGCTTATGGTCTGCTTATGGTTTTAAAAGCATATAAAATGTTTCAGATCATCATCATCATCAAAACTCAGACTTTGAGCTTCTCTGTTGTATTTGCAGTTTACATTTACATTGTACATTACATTGACTATAAAAAAAAGATGAATTTTGGAAAACTCGTGCTGCCTTGGGGTGAGAGGATAAGACGAGAGAGAGACCTGAGAGGGGAATTTGGGAACTGTCTTGGCTGGGATGCAGCTGTGAAGTCCACACACTTGTGGACTTGGACTTTTCTTTTCCTTTCTTCTGGGCTGCAGTGTAACAACTGCTCAGCGGACCCTAAAGGTGGGAAAAGGATGGAATGAGAAGAAAGAGTCTGTAATCAGGACAAGATCTCAGCTGAAAATGTGAGACCATAAATCCTGAATTGTGGGCATGATGCTTATACTGCAAGCATGGCTTTGGTGAATAGAAACAATTCTGTCTCTGTTACAAAAAAAGACTTGAAGGGACCAAAGCAGTGCATTGTCTTCTGTCTTCTAAAATACCTTTAGTTAACTTTTTAAAAATACAGCCTTCCTAAAGTACTCCATACAAACAAATAGTCTCAAAATCACGGAGGTGTTTTAAGGATGTGCACTTGTCCATCATAGCCAATACACCCTGCAAAGAGTGCAAAACAATATTGCACTATCTTGATGTCACTTTGGCAGAAAGTAGAGGGAGGTGAGTTCCGGTGTCAGTGAGATTTCTTCTTTACCTCTGAAACTCTGTCTGTCTGCTTCAAATTTCATGTGCATTGGTTTTGAAATTGTACATTGATGAAACCCCTTTACCCTGAGTGGGAGTAATTTTCCTTATACTGAAATGGGCAAGAACTGAATTGGGACCTTGCAGAAAGTACAGGAGTGAACGCTCTTATAAATCATAATNGACAAGAGGGAACAGTTTTAAACTGAAACAGAAAAGATTTAGATTACATGATGTAAAGAGATTCTTCCAGCAAGGCACTTGAAAAGGTTGTCCCGAGAAGTTGTGGATGCCCCATCCCTGGAAGTGTTCAAGGTCAGGCTGAATGGGGCTTTGAGCAACCTGGTTTAGTGAGTGGCATCTTTGCCTGTGGATGAGCTTTAAGGTCCCTTCCATTCCATGCCATTCTATGATTTGGCAAGCCAGAGATTCCAACCAGGACTTTCAAAAGTAACCTATGAGTTGAGGCTTCTCAGTTTCTAGATGCCTGGTGTAAGTCTCTAGAAAAGATCTTAGTTTCCATAGTGCTGAGAATTAACAGTGTCTAAAAATCAAGTTCGTATAAGACATCAACATTTCATACTGAAAGGCTGATCTAGCTTAAAAAAATATAAGGCTCAGACAGCTTTGCAAATGGTATGAAAGGGCTCAATGCATTTCCTCACACCAGCTCATGTGCCCTTGCAGCAGTGCCTCAACCTGAGATGTTTGCACTCCTAGTCACAGCAGCTCTATCTATACTGCCAAATTAAATGGGTCTGGGAACTGTTCTCCAGCTCTGTGGCTCAGAAAAGCACAGCCTTACCAGCAGCATATCACTAGGCTCTGGCTCCCCCTTGGGCCCTGCAGGATGCTCCCACAGGCCTGGGAAATAAATGTGACATTCTGGCTTTGCCACTGCTGTATTTGGCACTGAATCACAAGGGTTGCAGACCATGACGGTGTTTTTCTAGCATGAACCCCAGGCACTGTGCTGTGACTGCATGGGATGAGGTGTTGAAGAAAGCATCCTGGATGCCTGCAGGACAGAGGTAGCAAAGCCTGGTGTGCCCTCCCTGATTGTGCCAGCTGCATCCCAGTGCTCCCTGAGGGAGAGAAGTCGGCACATATCAAGACCACGTGGACGTGTGAGATAACAGCTAATAGCTAAGTAGCCTAGATGGCCAGCAGTCAGGCTTGCTCCCTAGCCCTGTGTTATTTAGCAGCACAGACAAGCCTGTGACAACTTGATTTTTGCTTTGAGAGCAAGTGCCAGGCTGACAGAAACGTCTATGGGGTATAACTTGTTCTGTGGCTCCTGGATCACTCTGCCAGTGCAATCCAGGCGTGACACGGCCAGCAGTCCCCTCTGCTGCTCATCGCTTTCCAGGAGCCCAGGCTGACACTTGTGGTAATTTGTGCCTAATCCTGGAGTTGCTCGAGAGATGAACAAAAGGATGAAATCATCTCATTTGGCAGCTTTATATACAACTGAGAGGAAAAAAATCCCAAGCTTGAGTCCCTTTTTTCCCTTTAATATGAGGCAACTGTTAGGATGATTTACAGATCTATACATTTAGGTTCTTCTTGCTTTGGTTAATGATTTGATTTAAATGGCAGCAAAGGTTCTACCAACTCTGCACTATTGATTATGTGATCAATAACTGGATACAATTATTATGCCAAAATGCATTCTTATATTAATGCTGATGTGAAGGCATTTCAAAATATAAAGCAGCAGTGGATATGTTGTGACTCAGAGCAGAGAATCAAAGTCACAGCATGGGATGGCAATAAAGAAAAGAACACAGTAATGAGGAGAAAAGTCTAAGAGAGAAAAAAAGGCAGCACTTGACAGACTCTTCGCAAGTTAGAAAACAAGCAGTTCTGAGAGCTGCATCGTTAATGAAGCCTAGTTTACTATGAAACTGTGTCCTATATTCCTGTTCCGCTCCTCCCCACGAGCCATCCCAAGTCCTCACCATGTTCCCTATGGTCTTGATACCCTCCCACAGCATCCTCCCCTCATCCCCTTGTCCTCCACCAGCACTGTCATCTCTCTGCCATTCTGCCGCCCGAGTAACAGTGTGTGCCCTGGCCAGTCCCTAGGGATGAGGGTGCCGGCTGTCTGGCTAGTGAACACCTCCTGCTTGGGCAGCTGGCAACCAAACCCCGCAGATGACTGCTAGGCTCAACCTCCTGCCACTGAGCTCCTCCCGGAGGAAATCTCCAGCACAGCATTGCCTTGGATCCTTCTTCTCTTTGCAGATGCTGCTTTTCACAGTTTCTAATAAACTCATGTATCTAAGAGCTGCAGTCAGTAAAACTTTTTTGCATCAATCATCAGTGGATTAAAAAAATTATGATCAATTGTATGGGATGGATTCTTTGGAAGTAGAGGTTTAGGTCTTTTTTTGTTGCAAAACTGGGAAACTGTATCGGAATTCCTGTCCTGTATCTACTTTTCCAAATAAGAGCTACAACAATCAGTCTGATCAAAAGTCTCAAAAGCTCATTTTCCCTTTAAAGAAATATTCAGATTAGCTGCAGTCTGATGTAATGCAAAGTCTGCATAAAGAAAGAGCAACAACTAAAACAGCCTCAGTTTCCCTCAGCCACTGTTATGCTGCCCTCTAAAAAAACTGCAGATGCATGTGTAGCTCAGTCTGAGCCCTGGCTAAGAGTTAAAATATTCCTCATTTTAACTGTGACTTTGGAGTCATGAGGCTCCCACTCTTTCATCCCCTAGTGTTTGGGGACAACTGAGGCAGATATGATGCAGGAAGTAACCAGGAGGTTTCGGTGTTCACAGCGACCTGGGATTCTGTGCAAGACTGCTTGATGGCATAATTAAAAGTCTAATTCAGACATCAGAACTAAAGTTCAGCAGCCACTTTTCTCCTTTTTCCCTGCATCTGGACCTTTAATTTTGCTATGTTAATAATCTTCAAAAAGAATTCCTATGGATGTTTTTTTATTTCTTTAAAATGGCAGGAATAGACCTACTCTGCCACATACATAGATTTGTTAGCACAAGGAAGTACAACCTGAGATCAAACTTTCTGCTTCATTTAATGTAAAATTTCCTGAGTTCTATGGATAAATTTCCTGAGTTGTGTGGATAAAACTGGGACACTAGCAGTGACAAGCATCTCTCTGGCAGCTTATCGGAAAGATTTCCATACGACTCCAATAGCCATTGAGAAAAGCAGGGTGTGATTTATATACTCCTACACTAAGCATTCCCACAGAACCACTAGGCTGTGATCACAACACATTATTAAATGCAGAAAGCATAACAAAAAAAGGACATTAAAAAAAACCCCTTACCATTTTTTCGAATCACAGCTAATTTCCATCAGCTGACAGGAAGCACATTTTGCTCTCCTACACATCCTCTTTCTCAAGAATGTCCAGTTCATGTTTGTTTTGACAAATCTGGTCTCATTTTAAAAAGTGTTAAGTTTGTATAAGGTTTTTAAAGTGCCTAAGCCAACTAACTTTCCAAATAAATAGATAAATAAATAAATACAGAACTGAGAAAATGCTGACAGTTTCAAAGGAGGAGGCAAAAAGAATTAGAAACAAAATTAGAAACAAATTAGAAGCAGGTGAAAAGGTGAAAATGGCTATATGGTTGAAACTGCAGGCATTGCATATAGTTTTTTTTATGAACATGTCCAACATACATACATATCACACATTTAGGGGAATGACACCCATATGGCAGAGCGTGGAACTGTGAGGAATGTCAATATGACTAAATCATGCCTGTGTATTTGACCACCTCATTGACTCCCTGACCATCCATCCATCTCTTCTGAAGCTCTTGAGATGTTCCAAACCTCTAAACAGATAAAGGCTTTTCTTCTAAACTAATTTACTAGATCATTTCTTTTGTATTTCCTGCTCAAGGATCAGGACAGATGCTTTATATCAATAGGAAGGAAACTTCTCCTTCCAAAGACAGAGGTTACCAGAGTCACAGAGGAGGTTGAGGCTCTCTCTGAGCCTGGGAGGAAAGGGAGAGAGTGGACTTTAAGTGCAATACAATTTTATGTTCTAAAAATCTATTGTAGGCCATTTTAAGCAGCTTTTATGGTTTCCTCTGGGTTGTGAATCCATATTACTTCCTTCCTGAAACAAAAATACAGTTCAAGGTTATAGATCCACACTGAAGTTTAATAGTTACTTCAACATCAGAAATATTTGTTTGACTTGTATCTCTCAATGTCATAGAAGTTCAAATACTGTTACAGCAATATTTTAAGGAAAAAAACTGAGTTAAAAATTTGAGGCCAACAGGTCAAACATTCTATCATTTAAAAAAAAAAAAGAAAGAAAACCGAAGGAAGTTGAGCATCTATTTCTTGAAAGATATTCAGAAGACCACCAGATCTTATGCAGAAATTCACTCTTTAGAAGATATGTGTTTTAAAAATGCAAAAGAAGAATCTTAATCAAAGAAAGCTCAGTTCATTCCCTTTCCCCCCCTTTGAAACAAAATAAAATATGAAAATTCGAATTGAAGAGTGTGTCTGTGAGACACTGGAAGATGCTACCCAAGGGTGTTCACTGTAAAGAGAAGGATAGCTGTATTAAAATGAATAATTTTGTGGGGAAAGGATAGAGAGTTGTTGCTGTAAGAAAAAAATCTTTTTGATTGACATGAGAAATTGCTGCCACATGAAACAGTTCATCTTCTTTGAAGGGCTCTTTTGTCAGTGAGGTCAGGTCAAAGAGGTTTGAAAGGTCCTCATCAAAGGAAGTTGCCCTTCTAGGCCCAGTGCATTCCCTTGCTGGAGTAGTCTTGGCTTCAGGAACTGTATGGAGATGTGGGAAGCCAGGGGATGGCAGCTGCATAGCTAAGCAACCAGGGCTGGCTGAGCCATGAATCAACACTGTCACCTGCTGTGGGCAAGATAATCTCCTCCTTGCCCAGGCTGGTGGATAACTGCTACACACAGGCAAATGTTCCATAGTCTTTGTTGTGACCATAGCACGGTCCTGCTTGGCTTGTGCAGGTGAGTACAGAGCAGGCGGGAGCCCTTGTTCTCACCACTTTGCACCCCAGAGCCAGAATTTGGGTTTGCAGCTGAAATAGCAATGTAAGTCATGTAGCATGTCTGAAAAAACAGAATTCCCTCATCTCACTTTTCCTGTCTCAGTGCTATTCCTCGTCCCTTGGGTACTCTCACTCATCTGGGAGTGGGAGTGTCCAGGTTTTTCCCCTTTGTGAAGGAGCCCTGGGGATGGCATGACACCTCTTTGCAATATTAAGGAGCAATAAATGTTAAATTCTAGCCCTAACCCTCTAGTCCAAAATTTCTAGTCTGACATGTATCTGCCCCAATGTCACTAGCACCAGTCACTAGTTTTGTAGATGTGCCCCACTACTTCACTTGATGATGGATATGCTGAACTAACCAAACCGAGAACTGGGGCGTAGCGTTTTGGTGTCCCACTCAAGGGGTCAGCCAGGCACCATGCTGCACCAGGCTCAGCTGAACCAAGCCTATCCTGCTGCAGAGTGAGAGTCCCATACCCCACTTCCACCCTGCTCCCACAGCCTCCCACTCTGGCAGGACCTGGTGTCTCCCTGCAGAGTATGGGAATTAGCATCTCATTGAGATGAGAGATGCAGCACACACCTCTGCCAGTGATGTGCAAAGCCCAGCCCTGGTAAAGGTAAATTCTTTTTTTTTTTTTTTTGCAGAGTAATTTTTAGGAACTCCTCAAAAATTTGAGCACTTCTGTTTGTACTCTAAAAGAGAACTGCCCTTCTGATATAATTGTGCAACTCCAGGCTCCACTTCCTTGAGCAGGAATTTGAGATTCTCAGTGCTTTAAAGCCTCACTCAGCTGATTGCAGGCAGTTTTCACCACCACTCATTCAGCCACATCTCACGTTATGTGAAAAATCACCTCTGCTGATTAGGACAGGGCTTTCCTTCCTGATTGCATTGCCCTGTTTACTGTCATTGAATTCTTGAATCAGGAGGACACTTTATTTGTTTCTCAAATTTTAATTGCCGTATGACTTTCTTCTTCTTTGCCAGCCTGCTTTTACGTTTTAGCAAACATTCCAGAGGTAATTGCCGAATTCATATATTCATGGAAACCCAGAAGATATGTACGATAATAGCACAATCTGATATTTATGAAGTGCCACTTTTCTATAAAGGTAGAATTTCAGTTAATTATCACCAGGCTGTTTATTAACACTTGGAAATGGAAAAATAATGAATGGGCACATCGTTTATTCATTAAAATGCTGATGATGAGTTGCCCCATTCATAAATTAGTCTTGCATTTCCCTTCAGCAAAGCACTGCCTGTGCTGGTGGATTTTGAAGGTCAATTGTACTTTAACCCACAGCTTCCTGCAAAGGTGGAACATGTTGCCTTGGACTGTAATCACAGTGGCTCTTGTCAACCAAACAGAGTCATTCTGTGAGCAGTTTGGCTGCCAGGGTGTGTAGGCAAAGGGGGAGAGCTGCAGCAAGTGCTGCTGTTTGGGAGATAATTCTCTTTCACTTGGAAGCACTACATCCATCTCTATCAGACAGCAAGGATTGATGCACTGGACTGGGAAGGCACTCCTGTGGACATCCTGATACATCTTCTGAAATCAATGCCCTTCCCTCCCACAGCCAAAACCCAAGCTGTTCTTGAGGGTACTGCTGCTTTATTGTTGTCCTTTTGATGAGATATCACACCCCTCTGACTGGCAGAGTACATGGGCAGGGCATTTTAATATAGGAACAGGTGACAGAAATTCAGAGCAGATATCTGAATATTTTGGGACACCTATCACCCTTTTTCCATGGGACACCCCTTTCCCATCCCTGGAAGGACTGTGTCAGGATGTGCAGAGCTCTGTGGGAGGAGAAGGACAGCAGGGGCAGAGCTGGTACGAGAGGCTGGGCAGAAGACACATCTTCACACCTCACAGCTGTTTGCTATTCAGGACAGCATGGAGAAGATGCTGCACTAAAATGAGATCTAACAGAGAGACTTCTTCTTGAATTGCTACAGTCATTAAAATTATCTAGGACTTCTTCCCAGGATAATGTTATCCCTGGGGTCAATATAAAATTGCATATTTCGTTCTGCCTATCCCCAGCCTTCCCGCTGCACAGGCTGGATGCTGCCTGGTGCAGTTGAGGAACCACTGATAACTGCTGCCCTGGGGGCAGGTGGACACTCTCCGAAAAGTTCACTGAATGCCTTGATGCAGGGGTGCCATTGAAATGTCAGCTGTTATGAGGGCAACAATTTTTCCAGATCTGCTAAACATGACAAAGATGAGAAAGTAGGTGCTGAAATATTCTGTGATGGTTAAATGGAGAAAATGTCTTTGAAGCCATCTTGAGCTGATGCCTGTTTCCAATAGGTTTGGAGTAATCCACAACACAGCTGGACCTTGAGGGACACCTGAGGTGTGAAATGACACAATGAATAACTAATAGTGGCCATTTCGTGGACAAAATATATGCCAATATCAGGAGCAAAGCAAGCACTCCTGTCTGTGGGCTCTGCCACAGGCAGTAAGCAGCTCTCTCTTTTGAGAAAAAAACACTGCATCGCTAAGAGAAGGAAAGGTAATGCAGTTTAGCACTGCAGCTCTGGGTCTGGAGATAAGCTTCCCTCTCACATGTCTGGGTCAAGCTTTGCCAGCAGCCCCAAGCACACACCCCTGAGCGTGGTCAGCAGTGATGTTAGCTAGATGTTCCTGGGAGTATCTTGGCCACTAAAGCATTTTCAGGGGATGCTCTTCCCTTCTGATAGCATAATCACCACTTGCCCAGATAAGGAGGAGTAAGAGACTTGTTTTAGGAATGATGTCAAAGCAAAAGAATGAACCCAAAGGACGACAAAAGGACAGATCTGGTTATCTAAGCATGAAGCCATCTATAAGTTTTCTGAAAAACAGGTCTACAGTGACCTTGAATGGGGCCAATATCTCTCAAGTGTTCATGCTGCACAGAACTGTTCAAAGTCCAGGCTGCTAACATTGGTTACTAAGACTATATGTTGGCTTATTTTTTCAGTGGCATATTTGAAAACGAGAATCTAAGAATCAAATTCAGGCTGGGGTTTTTTTAGCAGTCTTTAAAAATGCATAAAGTTTTGCTTCAAGTGTCACTGTTGGAGTTTTACTATTATGCTAACAATCCAGGCTACCCGCTGAATGCAATGGGCTACAGGCTCCATTTGGGGATTTTGCCTACTGTGAGCATTTTTTCGTTTCTTTTAAAATAAAATACCATTCTCAAGTTCCCACCTTTCTGAGTTCTTTTCATATTTTTTAAAATAAAAGAATGTTTCAAGAAATTATCTCTACTTTCATACACGTTGCTTATAAAGTAAAAGAAAAGTATTTCTGCATTGGATTTTTCCTTATCAGCTACAACTAAAATGCAAAACCCACCAAACTTTTACCCAGGTTAAGGCAGTCTACATTCTTTTAAGCACTGTGATCCTTCATGAAGTAACCAACTGAATTTTAAAATACATGTCAAATGAAATGACTAGCAAGGACAAACTGAAGTTAACATTTGACTTTTTCCTTTGAAGTACAACTAATTTTCTTGCGAAAGTACAGCATCAGTTCCTGCAAAGCACTTCTTTTGTTATTGATTAGAGAGATATAATATATAAAGCTGCCGCCTGTACCACTCTACAATAATTAAAAGTACTTAATCATGCAGCTTGGAGATTTATTTTAAATGCACAAAATATGTTCCTTATTGTGATTCACAGGAATTTACTGGTCTAATTTCTTTAGAGACCAGGAGGAATATATATTGACTCTGGTTTATTTATAAACCAGCTATTTAAATTACCAAGTTATTTACATTGTTATTGTCTCCATCATTTAGTCACCATTTGCAAAGATTTCACATTGCTCTTAATTTGGCACTCCCTAGTGCTAGTAGTACTTATGGGAGAAGGTTATTTAGAAGGTAGACAGCAAGCCATCTTGGCACGGGTGATCACCTTCTTGCTCCAGATAGGCTTGTTCCCTTGATGACCTCCTTTGAAAGGGGACAACATGCAGAACTGAGCCCTGGAGAACGTTGCACCTACTTGTCATCACGGTACCAGATGGAAGTAAGTCACATTGCAAAGGAACTGTAGATCCAGGAGGTTCAGTTGCCCTCAAGGTCTGAATTAAAGAACGTCTGACCAGATGTTTATAACAGTACTCGCTGTGAATTGGTCTGTTGGGGAGAACAGGGGCCACCAAGCGAGGAATGTGATTGGACTGAAGTTCCCTGAGATCCTGACTCGGTTCTGGGATTATGTGAAGAAAGGAGCAGGCTTTGGATGGACTTGACTGACCCAGTTCCATCTCAGTCCACCAAGCAGTATAAATAAAACATCAAGACCACAAGGCTCTGAAACTGTTGTAAGAGTAGCTGAGGAAAACAGTTATTAAAGGAATATTTCATTCTTGAGGGTAAAGACATTACCTACTCTTTAGTTTCATTTCTAGCAGCACTTTTTTGTTAAAGTCTTAAGCACACAGAACACTACTTATTTTCACAGCACTCTCTCTGCCTTTCTTCTTTTCTTTTCTTCGTTAAACTCTGTGTGTAGAGGATTGAGAATAACAGCTATTATTTAATGTATGACTTTTATCCCATGGCTGGGCCCCTCACTGAAGGGCCTCCCTGAGTATCTCCAGTTGAGAGACGACTGTCGAGCAGACCATGATGAAGAGCAACCCCAGCAGCCCCTGTATGGAGGAGGGCGGCAGGTGCCCCAGCCACAGGGACACCACGCTTTCAGAGGCTGAAGGGGGAGAGGGGTGAAGTGCCCTGGCGAGCCAGCCAGCCCCTCCATGACGACAGACCTGCCAGGCACCGACGGGACCAGGAAGACACCGTCTGACATTGCACCAAAAGCCTTTCAGCACGGATGAAAGGGATTGCAACACAAGTGTTTTCACTGGGCTCTGTTTTCAGTCAGCTTTAGGATGATTGTCCCCAGGGTGAGCCTGGAGAGGCAAGTCGTGCTTTAACTTGGTTTGACCTCAGCACTGCGGGCATTGGGAGCTGTGTACAATTATACAACTCAGTTTTCATTTCCAACAGCAAAAAACACGAATGGATTCAAAAAACTCAAGGGGGGGAGGGGGAAAAACAGACCAGAAGTTTGCAAGCACTGAGGTTTATTTCCTTCTAAGTGCTTCAAGAACAGGATGAGCGCTGTGAATGCTACACCGACCAAATGTGAGGGCAGCATGGGACATTCAGGACGAAGTGGTCCAAACCTCACCTTAAAAGCAGGGCTCCATATGATGCTGAAACAAGATGTTCACCAGTCTTGGTACCTGCCACTCCATGTTTCATTGTGGCTGCTGCTGTGATGAAAAGCCAACAACAACAAATAAACTCTCTGAAAGAATGTGGTCTCTTCTACAAGGAGATGACAGCTTCTTTCTTAAGGAGAAAATTATTGAAATGAATGCTGTTTTGTTTCCTTGAATTTCTAAATAGCCCATTCTATAAAAGAGATGAATCCCTTCCCTTACACAATGCAGGCAGATTCAGAACACATTCTGGAACAAGAAGAATTTTGATTTTTTTTTTCAGTGGTCTTTGGATCATACCATTGGCATTTTTACATTCAGAACAGTTTTAAGGGAACTGAAAAAGTTTCAGAGGTATGGGTCCATTCCCAAGCCAAGAGAGGCTGATCCAGAAATTTTACAACACTGTACTTTCTCTCAAGATATCCAAAATACCATGAATTATGTATCCAACCTTGAAATGTTGTTAAAAATATAATAGAAAGTCACACATTGTGCATATTTGAATTTTTTCAATACTCATACTTCATAGTTTTGAGCCAGATTTCTTCTCCTCCCTGACATTTGTCCACATCGAGAACTGAGTCCAAAATATGCTTAAAGGCAATTGAAAGTTGTTTGGAATTTTTCTGATTCAAAGCATTTACTTACTGTGCAAGCTGCCAAAAATCCAAACAGTTTTAAAACACTGGGCACCTCATTTTCAGTTTTTCTCAGCAGTCATCCCATTTATTTCTCTAGAGCTTTAATACTTTTACAGATTTTATTTAATTTTCACATCATGCATTTCAAGTTCATTTTTGTAGAGTGCCTTTAATAGATATTGTTTTAATTCCCAGCATACAGATCTTCATTGTTATTTATTGTTAATGTTTCATCTTGGACTACACCCAAGAAACTGAAGAACTTGGCTCCAGAACATGGCAGACACATAGAAGGAATGCTCTGACAAGTGAATTTGAGATTTAATTGGCTTGTACAACTAGATGCTGGATTTGAAATGTATTGACAGAAAGGACTGAAAGAGAAGCCTTGAACAGTACAAGCATTATTATGCTGATAAAATGGAGAGCAAAATGAGTAGCGACATTCCTTTTTCTGGTTGTTATCAGCCATCCAGCCTTCCCCAAACCAGCAGAGAACCTGTTCTTCTGTAAATCTTGAGGTGGTGTAAAGCAACTTCCTTTTCAAGTCAAGGCAGGTATGCCATTTTATATCACCTATGCATGTTCACTGCCACCTTTGCAGAGGAAAAACAACAGTAATGTAGATATTAGGACTGCATCTTACAACAAAAGCAAATGTCCAAACCATAATGTCTGATCTGAAAAAGAAGTATAAAGTATCTTCATTTCAATGCACATGGACGGCAGATACAGTCATTCACTTACAAGTAGGATAGAGGATAATGTCTCCCTATTCTCTGAACTCCATATACTGAACTCTGGGGAAAGATAAAAAAATGGTTAAAAAACACCAAAACTCAAACAAAAAAAAGTCTCTGACATGTTAGGAGAAATTCCAGAAAAATCTGTGCTTAGAGCACCAGTTGCTGTCAAGGATTCCGGTATTCATCCATCTTCCTTTTAAAAACCTTTTGTTATCAATAATAAAGGTAATTCAAACATGGATAGATTCTATTTTACACTGAGAAGAGCTAACCATGGTCAAGGGCAAGACATGAAAAAATCTATTCTGAATTTTCAAATCGTGAGAAAAGGAGACCTTTTATCACAGAAAAAAAAAACCTTCATTCGCATAGGTATTGAAATCCTAACCTTTCCTGCTCTGAACCATATTACTCAGGTGAGAGAATGGAGGGAGTGAGAGAGAGGCAGAAGATGAGAGGAGCGGATTGCCTTATGTCATCAATTTGTGCATTGTAGATGAAATTATAATACATACTTTTATGACACTAAGTGCTAATTCTTCAGATCTTAATTGATACGGGGGGGGGATTTACTTGACTAAAGACAGTAAAACCCAAACCAGCAGAGATTTCTGCTTAAAAGGAGCATGCATGTTATGGTCTGTAAAAGAACCTGAGAACTGAAAAATTAAATACACTAGTATATTTCTTTGAGGAGATAAGCTTATTCCTACTCAGAATGTATTTAATTATTACCAAACCCATTTTCTCTGAAACTCTAAGTTTCAATAACCTTTCACAATGAAACACTATCTACTTCAAAGAGTCCTAGTGCAATGTGTGTTCTGCTGAAGCAAAAGGAAGTCCTGCAAATCTCTCTCAGATCTAGCAAATGACTTATTTGTTCTCTCCCTTCTAAGTCAAATTGATGTGCAGCATTTCTGAGAAAGACATTTGATTTACCCGGATTAGTATAGGTGTACACAGCAGATTGCCTTTGTGAAATATAAGGTAGCTGAAAAAGCAGCTTTTACTTCAGCTACAGAGAGTATTTACCAATCTCCTCTACAAGAGCATGTTAATTCACTTACACATGTTGGTAGAAGCATCCAGATCATCTGATGCTGCTGTTTATTATTGTCGTTTTTTTTCCTTAGCCTTTCTTCTGTCTCTCTGTATAGATCGTAGAGTACTTATATGGTTATACACACAATTCAGTTGTGGTTGCACAACATAATGGGCTAAAACTTTCAGGTTTGGAGACATTTTGGTTGGTGGCTAGTGAGATAAGCAAGGAGGGTACTGGCTTTGCAGTGCTTCTTTATCTTACAGCTGTTGGCCAATGAAGCAGATGGATCAGTCCTTAAGCAGAGACACTTCTGATAAATCCTAGTGCTGATCTAGGTGTCAGTGGGGAACACAGAGCTCCTGTTCTGCGTAGGTTTAGGATTATATTAGAGAGGAACATAATAAATTTTTTCATCTGTCTGAAATTTCGTGTCCATAACTTGATATGTGAGTGCAAAAATGAAAATCTCTTCCTGCAAAACCCTTCCAACTGGCTTTAAAATCTGTGCAATTTTTTCAGGAACTGGATCCTTAAAATCATGTTCTGTTTCACTGATTATCTACCCATTGAATCACAAATAAGATCCTGACACTCCCATAGGGCAAAGTAAAAGTACAAGTGGATGAAGATGGTACAAGTCTCCCTTTGCTTCCCACACCAACAATAGCATAGCTCTGGGAAGGGGCTGTGTGTGCCATTCACTGCTCTATTGAGTCAACAAGCAGCAGTGCTGGTCCAGGCTTCAGCATTTGTCATGAAAACAGTTTCTCCTGAAACAGGAGTAAATTTATTTCAAGCAGAATTCTAAATAGTCTTTAGCTTATAAAGTCATGTCATGTCGGGGACAGATTTGAATCAGTAACCTACCTAGAAAAAATACTTTATATCATGTGTTTCTTCCCTTAGCAAATAAGTCACCTACAGCCCAAACATTGGTCCTTGGATTTAAAAATACTTCACTGCATATTCATAATCTCCTTTTTGTATATTTATGCCTCTAATATTTGTAAATTCTTATTATGCATCCCTCTCCCACTCTTAATCATCACCTACCAAAGATAACTAGTTATCTTTCCCCTTGTAAATGAATTCACTCCATGCCCCTAATTATTTTTTGTAGGTCTCGTTTCTCCTGTAAGACAGAATCTTATGATTAAGGAAGTGCCTCAGATGAATTCATTTTTCCTGAATTATATCTGTAACAAAATCCTTTTGAAAGGGTGTGAGACTTTCCTTTTACTTCAAGTGCTGCTCTACTGTATATTCAGTTTCAGATTCTAGAGATATTTTTATTCTCAATTTCATGGGTAAGTTGCCTTTTGCCATTCCTGATAGCTCTGTTTCATTGCCATTTCTACCTACTTTTTCTGCTTTTCAGAATATCCGTATTATGGATCATTTTTCATTAGCGTTTTTTTTTCCAAGGTAAATATATGCCACAATTAGGAAAATATATCTTTGTGCAGCTTATAAATTTTTGGATTGGAAGGGCTTTGAGCAACCTGGTCTAGTAAAACGTGTCCCCGCCCATGGCAGAGGAGTTGGAACCAAATTATCTTTAAAGTCCCTTTCAACCCAAACTGTTGCATGATTCTGTGATTCTTTTTCTATTTGTGTCAGAGAAAACCCTCCATATGGAAGGAGGAGTTTGTTCGCCCTCTCTGCTGTCTTTTGCATCTTAATGAGTTAAACTTACACAAAGTGATAATAATCACTCTTGCACCTGACTCAGCTTCGGCCCCTCTTACGACTTCAGTTTTGGAAAGGGTTTGCTCAGGCTTCTGCAGAGCTGGAACAATCCCCAGGTGTCCTGTAAGAGATCACAGTGTCTGGATGCAATATTTGATTCACTGGATACATGGCATATATAAAAAAATAACTCACAAAACCTATGACACTCCCATGGCAAAATGTATTTTGAATATAGGACTTTTCAGAAAGCTGGTTGTTGCTTTTTTTGTCCTTTGTCATAATCTTTAGGTGACTGCGCATGCTGGAATATAAAAACCAAGTTGTTACAGAAAATCCTGTCACCAACCAAAACACTCATGTACTTAATCCGTCTCCAAAGCAGTTTTTCTGGACATACTGCAAATCCCTAGTGTACTATGATTATTTGAAAGATTTAAGTAAAAAAAAGAAAAATTCTGTGTTTCTTTATGAAAATGAGAAAGAAATATATTGTGGTTAGTTCTGCTGACTTACAAAACAAATGTATGAAGGCATGGGATATTTCCATGAGGAAGTAAGTTTAAAAATGAAGGAGTCTACTGGAGAACTGACAAATCTTTTGACATATAATTCCTGTTTCCTGAAGGTTTTCACCAAAATCCTTCTTGGGCTAGTACAATCACAGCCCTTCTCCTGCATACACTCTCATCCACAGCTCACACATGTGGGTACTGAACAAGGCACTTGAAATAATTTTGAAGGAAAGCTCAACTGCCCCTTATCACACAACCACCTTAAGATTTTGCTGGCCCCGGCAGGCAAAATATTATCTTCCCCAAAACACAGGCATCACTTTACCACTCATTGCTATTCATCCCAGTCTTCTTCCACGAAGCAACATGACATGTTTTCCAATTAGTTTATAGATCCAGTAGCTACAGTCCCATTTCCATGTGTTGCACTCCATTTGTTGCTTAAATGAAAGGCCCTACAGAAACCACAGGCCTGAGGAATGACTGGCATTCAAAACAAAACATGTTTAGATAAAGATTGAAGGAAAAGTGATGAAGGAAACACAGACAGTGGTAGGAAAGAATAAAAGAGTAGGACAAGTGAGAAACATAGATATGGCACCTGATTTCATGATTTAAATTTATTTTAAAGCTATTCCATTTTGGCTTACATGGATAATTACTGGCAACTGCATGAGAAATATTTACAGGAATTTTATGCTCAACTGTTACAGTAATAAGAAAGAACATTGATCCAAACCTGCTATCCTGCTTCAATAGATTTGATCCAAACCTTCTACATCACATCAGCCAGGAAATTTAAATTGTGATAGGGTCAATTATATTCATCAGCTCTTGCTTTGGCTTCTGAGAGGGACTTGGGGTTTATGAACCTACATGAAGGACAACAGCAGTCCTACAGCACCATTTCCTTTTCAAGTTTGTTCAAAGACATCTTTATTCCATTGTGTATTGTACTGCCACATTCAAATCTATATTATTTTTTTCTTGTAAAAGCATAAGGAGCATTTATATGGTTGATTTCCTCCTTGGTAGAGCATTTTCTGGAAAAGACAGAATTTCATCAACAGTTCTAGATAGGTAAAAAATAAAGCATTTTAAGCTTTTAGAAGGCTTATGGTAACTTCACCTGTTCTTTGGTGCCTTGGTAACAGCAAAGAATACTGACATCTGGACTGCAAATGGTGTGCTCCGTAATGCTTACCAAGGAGCATGTTCTTTCATACACTTAAAAGTAGACTATTTAATGAATTTAAGCCATTTGAATATGTGCCATATTGATTCTTACAAAAGCAAAGTGTATATATGTCTGAAACTAGTTGAAAAGTTAACGCAAAGACAAACTTTTTCTTTAAATTTGCTCAGTGCTACAGACCAGAAAGGGAAGTAAGAGAAGAACCATTAATACCTGTGTAATCTTCAAATGAAAGACATTCATTAAAAATTGTTACAAACTAAAATTTTTACAATTTTTTACCCAGCACATGAGTGGGGTGCATGCTGAACTACAAGATTCATACAGTATAAACAGGTAAAAGAAAAACCACCGAAAAGTCCAAAGCAAGGAATATTATATACAGAACAGGTTTAAATTAGCCAGAGTTTTAATGGGATGGAGAAGAGAATCAAAAACTGGTAACAAGGGGGGTATTAAACTATATTAGTGACAAACCCTGGATTCCCCAGGGTGAGAAAACACAAGAAGAAGAGAGAGATTAGGCTAAGCAGTGAACAGAAAGAAATGATGAGGGAAACAAGGCAATTACGATTATTGAATTTACTCAAAATACTTGCAAACATGCAGTTGAGACTAATCCTGCATTTGCTGTGGTTAGATGAGCTGAGATACATATTTCATCTTGGATAGCTAACTGCCAAACATCAGAACTAAAACAAGCATTTTCCAGAGAGCCTGATATTCCCCACACTCAATTTATGTGGATTAGATGAAATTTCCTCTTTCTTTTCAGCCAATTTTGGTAGACCATCGTACATTACCAAGGACTGCCATTATCTTTCTCTGAACACCAGCAAAATGGTTTGTAATTTTATCTCAGTATTACCAAAGAGACCTGTAATCTCTAGCTACATTATTTTAAATAATGCAGCCCAGCAATCACGTCAACAAGCAGAATCCTCACAAATTAGAAAGTTTTTATCTGAAAGAAAACAACAATATTTACTTGCTATCACTTGCCTTCAAAATAAAAATGGCTGAGCAACTTAAGAGTATAAACAACAAGCATAAACTCTATTCTTTTTACTTTTTATCTTCAAGGAAATGCATTGGATAGATGCAAAAAACCTTGTATTAAAAGTAATGCATTTTGGTAGAACTGGTGTAACTGGGTGTGTGTTCGGCACAGGCAATATGCTGTAATATGTCATTACACACTCAACTGATGTCAAAATGCCTTCTGATAACTGGTCGTCTAGATAGATATTTACTAGATTTCATCTCCTTCACTAGCACAGAATAGGAATGCAATGAATTTGGTCAACATTTCTAAACAAGGTTATTGACTGATACTAGTTACAACAGAAAACCCTGCAACCTAGATATTTTTCATTTTTCTGTAAATTTATACTTTTTACCAAAAAATATTTCTGATTTCCATTGCAAAACAGTGCGAGAATTTGAATTAACCTGTTCTGATAACCTCCTGAGAGATTTTTCCGAGATCTTAAATAGACAAAGGATCAAAATGCCAAGGACAGTAGGAATTTATGGGAAGATCAGTGTATTAGACAGCAGTCCATGAGTATTAGATACTCAAATCAATACCTTTCCAAAAGCAGTAAGTTAAAAAATTATTGGAAGAAGACTTTATCAGATGTGAACATTTTAACATCAACAGAAAAAGCAATGTTTTAGTGGATTACAGTAGTAAACCAAAAATAGGACTGAACAGTTAACTCACAATATGACATAATAAGCTCTGTGTACTGATGCATCCTGAATCAGTTTGGGACCAGTCTTATTTTTCCTGACACGGAGAATTCCTGCCTTTGTGTGTGTATGTGTGTGTGTGTGTGTGCCCATGTCATTATAAATTGTGCTTATTATTTCTGCTCGCCACCTTAATGATAGAGCCACTTCAGCATTTCAATACAGTCAGCAAGAACACTCACTCAGGAAACTGGAGGGAGTTTTTATGGGCATTCATATTTCTCTTGCTAGAATTATACCTGTACAAACACATATTTCACTGACCTTTCCCTTACTTAACATTAGTGTGATGTTTTGGTTTCCACAGATGACTTGCAAAGTCTGAGGATAATTTTTCCTTTTCTCAACATACAGTTTGTCTTCTGGCATGCTTTTTTCTTCTTTACTCTGAATCACCTTAGCCTGACTATAACTGGACGAAATGCTGTGCTGGATACATAAATTACCTTAGTGGTCTGGTGCACCACATCAGATTGGCAGGAACTCGAGGAAATCAGGGAGCCAACTTGTCTATGGCATGTAACAGTGATCCACATCTTAGAGTTGCTGAGATGCTTCCATGTAATTCCATCACTGTTGTGGGACTTCAGATACAGGCTGTGCCTTTCAATGTCACAGCTCTCTTCTGGTACTTTGCAGCTTCCTTGAATTTGATATTAAATTGTCTGAAAGTGTTTCATGACTGGCAGCTCTTGGGGCGCATGAATTAGGTGCTCTGTTCATCCATCTTCTTGGACACAAATCTGTCACCTGGCTGCTTACCACCATAGACTTGTTAACCTGTGTGGTCTTTCTTTGAAGGCCGTAAGTGGGAGCACAGGACAATTGTTTGTACATTCAAGATAATTATACTGAAAGTATCTCAAATCTAGGTGTTTGCAAACTCTCAAATATTTTCTTCATAAGGTGCTTTGGGATGGAAAACCCTATAGAAGTACAAGGTCTTGTTAGTAAACTTTCCTGACTGTTCTTTTCTGTGTAGGAGCATAGACAACGTGGGTTGGCTAATGATTTCCAAGGAATGCAGCTGTACTAATAACAAGATATATACACTCAGGCTGGGATCCTTCTTAGTCGCTGTGATTACTCCCCTCTACCCAAGGCATTTTATAAAATATGGTAATTAACACAGCACCTTCAGACAGTCTAAATTTATTGCAATTTATACGTTCAGGAGTCTTGGTAAAAGGCCAATGCTGGCATTTCTTTAACTAATAATTATTGTGTTTTATTGTTGTTGTTCTCTAACACATTAACAAGCAAGGACCCAGCTTTATTAGAATTCACTTGGCCCCACTGTTCCATGCATATTTATTATGCGAGAGAATAGGATTCTCTTCCTCTAGCCTTCACTAATTTAAAAGAAGATATCCTCAATGAAATGTATTCAAATATTTTGACATTTTGCTTCACCTCACTTACAGAGCAGAAATTGTTTCTGACAGTTATTATACAGTACGGGAATCCTGCTGTTTCACTCTGCTGAAGCGCAGGTTGAAAAGACACAGCAATTGCATTTTGTTCAAAGAGTGATTCTCTGGCCTAGAAATAGCAACACTGTCAGCTGTGATTCACTGGAAGTTTAGATAATATCCTCTCTGTACCCCACCACCAAGAACATGGAATATTTTTTTCTCCTCTTCAACTTCTTAAAACAGAAGAAAAATGAATCAAAGTGTTGGGTTGGAAGGGAAATTTAGTGCCTCCAAGTCTGGGATCTGAAGTAGAGGAATATCTAGATTTTGAAATGTAAGTGGAAACTGGGAGAAATGAAAGCGAGAGAAGTTGAGTGGGAATTTTTTCCGTCTTTCGGATGCTTTCAGTTCTGCATTGTAAACAGACTATTTACAAAAGAAATCAGAAGAGGTAAAAAATATAAATACCTGGGTATTTTCAAAGATTTAAAATTACCAAAATAATTATAGGCAGTACCTGCCTGACTATTCTTTTGTGTCATGCTTCCAGTCATGCTACGTGTGTGGTTACACTTTCTTTAGCACAATAGCTAAATATAAAAATCTATATAAATATAAATTTTTGTATAAATATAAAAATATGTAAAGGATGATGGCAAATTTTTCAGCTAATGCTCCCAAAATTTCCTTGTAACTAAAAACCTCAGCCTTTTCTCTTCCTTTTTTAGAACATATTTTGGTGTTCTTTTGAATACATATAGGTCGAAAAAGAGATTCTACCTTTAGATCTAGACAATCAACTCTGACCAAAGTTAAGAAGAGTCGTAACAACATATTTAACACTTTAATTTAACCCAAAGTTTCATAAGGGTTGTTTATTTAATGGCAAGTAAAAGAACACTTGAAGAATCTAAAGTAGGAAGAGGGAAGGATACAAGGAAAAAACTGTGAAAGGCTCTCCCAGATGCTTTGCTGTTTCCTTTACTGTTCATGTTATGCAGATCCTATATCAGAACTGAGGGTTCTCTTTTCAGAATAAGAAAGAGGAAGGCAAATGCAGAGTGAAAAGAAATCACAATAGTGGTATTTAATACAGTCCTTTAAGATTTCAGAAACTGAGTTTCTGTCAAAACCACAGAATATCACAGAAGGGGGTAGAAGACAGTGATAATAGGGCCTGTTTTTGTAAAAGAGGATTGTTCAGCTGTAATCTCTGTTCGTGCTCCTGTCGTATCATGTGAGAATCTGACTATTACATCAATGAGAAAATAATGAATATATCTGAGAAAATCACATGGCTTGAGGTGTTTCCTAACTTTTCTGTGCAAAAAAAAAAAAGGCATCCCATATAGAGAGAGACATTATTAACTGGAGTGAAGTAATGAGAGCAACTGCAGGATGTGGCCCTCCTAGTGCTGGAGGTGCAAGTCTGGACTGTCAGATGCGATGAGCAGCATGGCGTGCAAGCTCGTATCACACCCTGGTCTATTAAGGCAAACAAATGGAAGCTGTAAATCAGATTTCAGTTTCTGCCACTTTGTCAGGGAGCTGGAGGAAATAGGACGCGTGAGAAGGGTTCCCCAGAAGGCTTTGGAGAGAGTGACATGCTGAAATTCTTTTCTGCTAGTTGCTCAGACATGAGGGACGCTCACCCTCACAGAGCTGCACAGAGATGGGATGGTTGTAGCAGGAGCCCTGCCAGAGCAATGACCCTTTAAGGAACCACTCCATTTTCAAACACGGGGATCACTGACTGTCCAGAATGTCTGTTCTCCCCTCATCAGAGTTGCATCCAGTGCTCCTCCAGGCACAGAAAGTCTGAGAAGACTCCTCAGATCATGATAAATCTCTTCCTCACAAAACATGAGCCAGTATACATTCCTGACCAAACTCAGCTCCTGGCCCCCACTGTCCCAAAAAAAAAATTATCTTCTTGAACATCTTCTCCCATGGAAATAATTGCACACACAGACATCAGAGAGTGTCAACGTCTGGGATAAATGGTTTGATGTTAATTGCACAGCCTCCTTTTGAGACCTCTGATTCCACAACATATTCCTAGAGAATCAGACTTTGTACATGGCAAAATCTCTTAGGGAACAGTTGCTGGCAGAACAGGATGTCTTCTGGAAACATGAGTTGCCTAATTTCATAGTCCAAAAAAACTTGTATTGCCTTTGATGGCCCTCTGCATGTGAAATGTCAGCTGATATTTATGTAACTATATGTGCCAGCTTGTGCAGTGGATGACACCATTGGAATGGATGATATAAGGGCCATTGACTGTGAGGGCTTATAGAAAGATACAGTACATCTGCATAGTGTCTGGCATCATGCAGATATGTAATTAATCAACTGTATGTACTGTCTGGACTCAGCCCTCATAATGGGATATGCCACTCTCTTGTTTTTCACAGTGCCTGAAAATGTCCCTCTCTACTCCTTTGTTCTTTCTCGACTCTGTTCTCCTACATTCTCACTAAGCTTAGGACTGACACAAGCAGCAAGGTAAACTGATTGCAGATAGGGTTTAATGAGCACTATCCACACACTGTAGTTCTCCATAGGTCAAAAAAATAAGCAATGATGGAAATGAGATTCATTCAATACCAGCACAATACCAATATTATAGCAAAGACTGATTATGCAAAACAAAAATTCAGTTCTAATAAATGCAAGCTAATAGATTGAAAGGGTATGGAAGCATAAGAAAAAAAAACGAACACCAAAAAACCACCAAACCAAAACAAAAACAACTGGGGTGCATTAATAAATACACTTTATGAAGGCTAAATAATCCTACACACAGAGTCCCAGCAGCTGGTGCAGTCTGTGCTCCATGGCATTAGCAGCCACAGAGACAGCGTGTGCTGGGACCTGGCACATATCACAGGTAGCAATCGCCAGGGCTGCTCTGCTCACCTGAAACATTGCTACCAAGAGAAAGTGTGTGCAGTGACTGAGCTGAGATCCTAGAGGCTCAAGCTGCCCTGCTTCCTGTCCCATGGGGAAAGAAGAGATGCCACAAGATTTCAGGGTGTCTCAGCACAGCAAGCACATCTGGTCACTTGACTCAGTGACTCATGATAGCATATAGCAGAGCTTAGGAGAGTGAAAAGGGAGTAATGCAGGCTGTGATCACAAGTTATAATATTTGTACCCTCTGTTCTGCTGCTTTAAAAATTATATTCATTTCTAGTATCCACTGCAATAAGATTTCTAGCCAGTTTCTCCTGACCATCTGTTTCCACAGCTGACCTTTAGAGACAGGAACACTAGTGGGCTATGTAATTCCTACTTAAATCTCAAGCAAATTCTGCTGCACATATTTCAGCACTGATTTCTCCATAAATGACAGTGCTAATGGTCTCACTGTTCCAGGCTTGTGACTGTTCGGGTGCAACATTTTCCATTCATATAAATTGGCACTGGGTTTACTTAAACCCATTATGAGAGGTCTAAGAAATTACTCCTATTTTGTAAATCACTGGGTAGTAAAAGCAACTGAAAGTACCAAAGAATGCTACTATCTAATTACAAAATCTGCAGATTTCCTCATTCAAGCAGAATAAAATCCAATACAGTTTTACTCTTAGTAAGTTGGAACTATGGCCTTTTCTTATTTTAATTACTCAGAGGGCAATTAAATCCCTCCCAATACCTTTACCAGCTGTTTTCCTAAGAGATCTATCTGGGTATTTATATGATCCCAATCATCATAGTCTCTGCTAATCCCAAGGACTAGCAAAATCCCTACGGGATGGAATAGCACCATTATCTCCACTGTACATATAAGGAACAGACACACAAAGAGATGAAGGGTTCCCAGCTGGGAGAGAAGGGCCAAATTCCCATGGGATTAGTGCAGTGAAAAGCTTGATACCCCGGTGATCCCTCCAACCACGAAAGTCTGCAATGCGGATGCTGTGCCCATGTGCAAAGGAAGTCTAGACAAATCTAGTAATAGAAAGTAGGGACCTCTCCCAAGGTACCTGGGGGCTGAGAAAGGTATCCTTTGCCCAATGGGCCAGGCTTCTTTAGTACAGAACAAAAATGATCAGCAATTGCGAAAGGTATGCTATTCTTTTTTTGCCTGGAAAACCACGCGGGATGGATTTTTCTTTCTGTGAGGCAGGGATGTCTTGCATAGACCAGAAACTGTTGCTTAGATGAGGCCAACTTCAGCTGGGGTTAATGTACCTTTTTACAGATTTGATCCTGTGATTATTCAGGGTCACATATGAAATCTGTGAGGCTGGCAAGACACCAAATTCAGATCTCCTAATCGATATGCAGTTTCCTAATTGCTAAGCAGTCTATGTTTTCAACCTTCCAGACTCCATATTAAGATAAAGTCCTAGCATCAGTTGCAGCTCTTCTTAATGGAATCGCACTTAGAGCAAAATTGATGCCTCTTTAAGAACAAGTCAGTCCTGAAACAACATGTTTCTGCCAGATCTTGGGCATGTTCTTGGAAAGCAGTGCACTGACTGGGCATCATAACCAGAGAGCTGTCAAAGTCATTGCAACAAATGTTGGTTTAGTCACTATTTTATCTCAGAAGTACTCCAGACTGGGGTTTTGCCTGTGTAAGGGGTTCAGGACTTGGCCTAAAGGCATTTAAGAAGAGAACTGAGTTCCCTATATACCTCACTTTCAAATGCTAAAAAGCATTTTTTTTTTCCCCAGATTATTAAAACAGGCCTCAATTTTACCAAAAGTGTCATGCTCTCCTTTTACCTAATGGGGAATTGGCAGAACGAGAGTTGAGCTTTCTGCCCAGGTCATGGTGGGGAAATGAGCAGCAGGCTTTGGGCGGGACTCCAGACCTCTGTGGAATGGTAATTGCTTGAATAAAAGCAAAGTGTTATTAAGGTAAGATTGCAGCAAGACGTTCAATGAGTACATTAAAATCTAGGATGAAATCTCTGGGCTTCTTCACTGAAAGTTTCAAGTACATTTTGGCTGTGCCTGCATTAGTCACCCATGCAGATAAGCAGGAAAACCTAGAGAGTAGAGAAGAACAGGTGGTTCAGAGAACCTGATGTCAATCCCATACAAATTTTTGAATGCCCATCTGTGACTGAGGTCCTTTCCTAACTTCTAATACACTTTTAATGCCCATTTTAAGACTTTTGCTATTTGTTCTCAATTTGTCTAAAGAAAGAAACTGTTTCAAGGCTTGAGGTGTCTCTTGGTTCATGATTCTGCCATAGTTGCTTTGTCTTAAAAGTCTGGGACCTTGCTGTCCTCCTGATTGGTGAGACCAGAAGTCTTGCACCACTACATACCTCAGATATTTAAAACACCTTCTTTTCAATCTTGTAAAGCATTAATTCTGTATGACAGATAGCTCTGCATCAATTTCAACTTTGATCTTGAGAAACCATTCAAACCAGAGATTAGTATTTAAATCTAGTGCCCTTATTAGTTCACTCTTGTTCATCTTCCAAATGGAACATCTTTTAGAATTTCATACCAAATGTTGGGATGCCAGTGGTGTGGATACAGACTGATGTGTACTATCATCCACAGATAACAGAAAACACAATGACCTTGATTTGAACACAGGCACCTTAGGTGACAGACCCACGCTAAAGGGCAGTCAGATCTCACATTGTCATTTCAAAGTGTGTATTCAGTGTAACTTTTTAGAAAACAAGATGAAATATAATTCTTTAGCTTCAAAGGAGTCTTTTTGAAAGTTGTGATATTTCAACAAAAGATGACAACGTGCCACCACAGAATAACTTGTGAATGCAAATACGGCTCACCTCATTGTTCCTGGCTTTCTTCAGAAGCTGAACATCTTACTTTTCTAAAAAATGTAGGCTGGAGAACTAACAGAATTTAAAAGGACTATCTTTCAGTGTGAAGAGTTGTAAGAGTGTTAGTTCTACAAGTCTTTAAGGAAATCCAATTATAAGTTTCTTTATATTCATGCACCTCACCAAAAGAGGAACTTTTTTCTCCACTGGTGTCATATTCTCAGTGGGGACTCCACTGTGACATCGGTGCTGAGTTTCAGTGCCTTTCTCATTAGGAGACAGATGACATGGATTCCCAAGAGACTGGGGTGGGACCCAAGCCAGCAGCGTGTTGTAAAAGGGGGTAAATGTTAATAAGTTGTGCACAAAGGTTCTCTAAGGCCACTGGCTTCAAATTTTTAAATGTGTACTCTGCAGAGAAAGGCAAGGTCTAAAAGTAATTGTTCCCATATTGTATTGTGAACCTCTGAGAAAAATGCTTTCACTTCCCCTCCATTTACAGCAGTACATAATCACTTGTGGTTACTATAATCATCATTATTATTATCATAATTATTACTTTTTCCTAAGAGTTTTAAACAAGTGTCTGTTTTCCAGAAATAATAGTGTCACACTGACAATTTCTGATGTATTGGCTACAGTTTTACAGGCAAGAGTGAATTTGGGGAAATCTGAAGTTACAAAAGATCAAAAGATTAATAGAAGGAGTGCTAATTCAATCTACAATATGTCAGACTTATGAAAGACTCTTTTAACACTGACAAGTAATCACAACACTTTCAAATTAAAAGACTCCTAGCTCCTTTGCCAATCACGCTTATTGCAATATTTTCGCTAATAATCCTTTACTGATAGACCCTGGTGCTGTGATGTCAAATTCCACTTCTCTTTGTCAGTAAGGGTTTAAACATTTTTGTTTCCTGAAGGCATGACAAAGGTACAGCAAGCCCTAAACAGCCCTTGTGCCATTGCACAGACATCCGAGGGCAAAGGCTCCTCTGGACCTTCGAGATACTCAGCCAGGGGAATATATAAACATCACAGATAAGAGGATGTCTGTACCACTGATTTGGCACAAGAAGAATGAGTTCCTTTCAGCCTCTCCATTCGGATCCAGAGGGTGAATGCCTTGAGCCTTCCCACTGCACTCACTCACAGAGCACGTGGCCAGAGCAGATTTGTTCTACAGGAGGTGCACCTGTTGAACATACTTCTCCAACACTGTGGGCATTCACTCCATGGCTCTAGACCTGATGATGTCCTCCAAATGTGTTTAGGGTGAATAAAAAGGTTTGGCACCATCTGAGTCACATCACCTTACTGCTCCTACCGAGTCGTGCGGCCTATTGGTGCAGATACAGCCAACGAGGGAGAACTGGGGTGAAATCTCTAACTGCTGCCATCAGTCATCAGTTCCACAAGCATCACATTCTCTTTAAACCTCAGAAATGTGAAAACTGTTTTCTGCAAAGTGTCTGGACAACCCAGAGCAGTTCCATCAGATGACTTTCATGGTCTTCATAGATCCACCAAGCCAATATTCTGCTTCAATGATATATCATGCTGCCACTGCTCACTGTAGACACAGACAGCGTTCTATTATTATTGGAGATTTCCTTTAAATAATTAAGGACATTTCCTGAGGCTTCTCTAAGATCTACAGTTGATAGAACTAAAGTTTAAGGCTTTTGTGTCAATATATCAGAGGCACACTGGACATGGCTGAGGCAGAAGGGAGATCATCATACTTAAAGGACAGAAAAGAAGTGGAAGACTCTTCTGGATCATTTGGAGCCATGAATGGCTTTGTTCCTCTCCCACCACCAGCGCCTTGAAGCAGCTGGTAGCAGCAGTGACAGACAGGAGCAGGCAGAACGTCCTGCCTGCCACCTCCAGAGTGGTCCCACTAGAAAATGAACACTTTAGAACCATGTTTTGCCTCTTATATTTTCAAAGAGCCAGACAAAAAATAGCTTTTTACAATCCATATGAAAGGATTATATGTTTGGTATCTTGTGGTAAAGCCTCTTAGGTAATTTCTCAGGGATTTTAGAAATCTAATACTTTGTTGCTAAATTGCCTAATAAAAATTTCTGTGCTTGGACTATGGAGATTCATAAGAAGGACCACGCCACATTTATCACTGTCTTGTGGATACAATTTTATTACAATTACCAAAATATTCAGTCAGGTATCAGTGACCACACTATTGGAAACAGCCATCTTGGCCTCAGTAATTCATGGAAACAGAACCTCTCTACAGGGAACCTTGGCACACATGCCCAGCACCCAACTCTTCGTTGCAGGCACCCAGTCAATGTGCAGAGCTGGGGTCTCACTGCTGGGAGCTGGTCAAGGCCACTGATAGCAGCTTTGGATCTGGTCCATAGCTTAAAGGCTGGCATGGAAAAGAAGAAACAGAGAGGCACCCAATAAAGACCTGCTATAAAATTCTAAATCTCATAGTTGCATATATAGTTGCATATAATATAGTTGCACATAATTAGGATGGGAAGAGAGAGTACAGAGAAAACATCTTTGAACAGCAACAGGATATTTTCAAAGAATTAGCAAAGTTATGTACTTAGCAGGGATACTGTAACTTTTCTGATAATCCTCCTCCAAAGAACAAGGGGCCTAAACTGTAGTGGCAATGAGTGCCATCTTCAGCAGCAATCCTTTCAGCCTCTGCAATAAGTAAGAAGCATTTGCAGCTCTATAGCCTTCCTGGGAAACTCCATAAAGTTGACACAACCATACTGGAAGCTGAGAGGTGGGACCCAGAGCCAGAAGAGCACCCATGGAGTAGCAGATCTGTCAGCAGCCATTTCTCAGTTGGACCTCAAATCAGCCATAGTTTTGTATAGTCAAACTGTGCCTAAACTGAACCAAGACACCCCTTGTGCCCCCCAACACCAGCAAACCTGACCACATGGGAACCTCCAGTCCCTGCCTGGCACTGACCTAACAGGTATGTAAAAACAGGCAAATAGAGCTAGAGGAAGTAATGTGAACATCTGCTTCACTTTGGGAGCCAGCTGAAGTGTAACTAACAAGTTTAATGGACATTTTCACTTCTGAAGGTGAGATGCTTTGCTGAAGCAGATCGGTGGACAGATACATTTCTGCAGTCAATGTTAAGCACTAGCAGAAACTGTACTGAGGATGTTGAACTGGAGAGTGTGAGCAATCCTAGCAAGGCACCATGTGTGGCAAGGTGCCTTTTGCCCTCAGGAATAAGGACAAGTGGCTCTGGGACAAAGAGTGAGGACTCCACATGCCAAGGAAAAGCACTAAGGACTTTGTCAGTCTGGTGTGCACTGAACATGGAAGCATGTGCATTCCTTGGCTGTGCAAATTACAGCCTCTAAATATCACAGTAGCTGAGACAGATACATTTCATACACAGAGCATGGGAGCTTCTCTTTTGATGCAGACCAAAGGACCCTTGGGCCTTTTGTACTGTCCCTTGACAGTGACCAGGGTTAGGGCCTAGAAAGAAGAGTGAGAAAAGAACCAATAAATACTTTGCCCCAGTGATGGGGCAATAATGACTGCCCCAGTCACAGCATCACACTTTCTGACAAGGTCAGTTATTCTAGATGTTGAAATGTCCATGTGTAGCAGAGGGATTATACCAATTGTCTGCAGAATATACACACTAAAAATTCCTTAGTGCAGGAAGACTAATTCAGATAGAAAAGTGCACCTACAGCAGTCTTATTATACTGGCAGTACTGGGAAAAACTCCTATGTAGATAAGCCCATGAAAAAAATATAAATAGAAACTATTTGTAATCAAAAAATAAATCTATTTTCATTGCCAAAATTAAGGTAAACATTATGAGTTGTTGGCTTTTATATATCACACGATCATAAGAGTCATCTTTCTACTTCTTATTTCTGAGTTATTGTCCTAAAAAGGCATTTTGAACTTTTGACTTTCTAATTTTCTTCCTCCCATGTGCTCCTCCCTAGCATTTTTTCATGTTTTTAGTTGCTTTTCTTTGCCTATTAGTTTTGCAGTAGTACTATGAACAGCAGTTCTGCACAGTGGATAATAAAGCCATTGGTGCTATGCACAGTGCTTTCATCCATCTGTAACATCAACAGTATATGAAAAGTACTTTGGAAAAGGCTGGAAAAGGATGCTACTTATGGAAGCATACATTTCAGCTCTGCAAACTCTTTCGCCTTTGAAAAACTGTTGTGAGAAAACTGTGGTTGGTTCAACAAATGGAGAAAAAGAACAAGTGATATAAAGGATTTAAGAAGAAATTGCCTAATACTGTCCTCTTTGTTGCCATGCCAGAAAGGAATATGAGGAGCAATTAACACCTGAGAAACAGAAAACAGTACAAAAACAAGTGGCAAAATGTCCTGTTTCTAATGGTCAAGTTTAACTTTCCCCTATGATCAGGACAGCACTACCAAGTGTGTTGTCAATCCTATTTCAACAAAGATAGAGGATTTCTAACTAAAAATCCCTTAAAAGCCATCATATGGAAACAGGAAATCAAAAAAGCTTTCTGGAATGCTTTCTGGACAGAATCATCACCCTAATCCTTAAATCACAGCTCTTCACCGAGACCCTTCCCTCAGAGAGAAAGAAGCTGCAACCAAAAAGATGAAACCTCTGATGAATGGCTGAGCTTTTAGTAGATGAGGATAGCAAGGAAAAGAGACTCTGAATTAAATCATGAACAAAATTTTGATGTCTATAACACGGAACCAAGAATGGATTTAAAAGACTGCAGTTGTAAGGCCTTTATGGAAAATACAAAAGATTTTAAAATATGAACTTGAATCAAGTTCAATCAAGTCTAGATTTATCAGACAGGCTTAGTATCTGCTGTAAACTGATACTAAGGAAGGAAAGATTAAGCACAATATTCTTGCTAGGACAAACTCACAAATTCTTAAAGAAAGAAAGTGAGGAGGTACTGTATTGTGTTTGCATGGCCAGGTTTTGGTAGTGGGGGACTACAGGAGTGATTTCTATGAGAAGCTGCCAGAAGCTTCCCTCGTGTCCTACAGAACCAATGCCAGCCAGTTCCAAGACAGACCCTTCACTGGCCAAGGCCAAGGCCATCAGCAACCATGGTAGTGCCTCTGGGATAAGAAATTTAAGGGGAGTAAATGTTACTGTTCAACAACAATTGCAACCAGAGAAGAGTGAGCATGTGTGACAAACAGCCCTGCAGACACCAAAGTCAATGGAGAAGGAGTGGTAAGAGGTACTAGAGGCACCCGAACAGAGATTCCCCTGCAGCCCTTGCTGAAGACCATGGTGAGGCAGACCGTCTCCTCTGCAGCCCAGGGAGGTCCATGGCGGAGCAGATTTCCACTTGCAGCCCATGGAAGACCCCAGGCAGGAGCAAGTGGAAGCCCAAAGGAGGCTGTGGGTCTGTGGGGAGCCTGGTATGAAGCAGACTCCTATCAGGACCTCTGGAACCACAGAGAGAGGAGCCCAGGCTAGAGCAGGCTCCTGGAAGCACTTGTGACCCCATGTAGGACCCATGCTGGAGCAGTCTGTTCCTGAAGAACTGCACCCCATGGGAGAGACCCACACTGGAGCAGTTTGTGAAGCATTACAGCCAGTGGGAAGGATTCACATTGAAGAAGTCTGTGGAAGACAGTTTCTCTCATGGGAGAGACTCCACACTGGAACAGTGTGAAGAGTCATTCACCCGAGGAGGAAGGAAAGGCAGAGACAACCTGTGATGAACTGACCACAACCCTCATTGCCTTTGAAGGGGAGGAGGTAGAGATTTTGGGAATAAAATTGAGCCTGGAAGAAGTCACCGGGTGAGGAGAAGGTGTTTAAGATTTAGTTTTATTTTCTCATTATCCTACTCGGATTTATTTGTTAATAAATTAAACTTATTTCCCTAAGTCTATTCTGCGTGTGACAGTAAGTGGCAAGTGATCTCTCCCTGTCCTTAACTCACAAGCCATCATTATTTTTTTTTTCTCTGCTGTCCAGCTGCAGAGAAGTGTGGTAGAGCAGCTTGGGTGGACACCTGGTGTCCTGTAGTGGTGTTTTTTAATTTCTAATGGTTTGTTCCATCCCTACTCTGTAATGGTTTGTTCTGTTGAATGTATATACCCCTTATTATGTAAATCCCCCAAACCCCTCCCCAACTCCTCCCCTTCATCCAGACCCTTCCTTGTCAATCCTCCAAACCACTCCCTTTGTTCTGGCCCCTTCCCTGTCGATCCCTAGGCCCCTCCTGGGAATTCCCCTAATGCTCGACGTCCCATTGGTCCACGTGACCTTCCCGACCTCTCCCCTTGCCCCTATTAGCTGGTTTACTGTGTCACTCCTCCCTTGACTCCTCCTATCCCAGTTGCCCATTGGCTTATTCCTACCTCCTCCCAGGTTTCCTCCCCCTGTTAAATACTGCTGCACACCCTTGTTCTGGGCCTTTCTGGGTTTGTCTTCCCTGAGGATAGTAGAGGTTCTGTGGGTCTGCTGTCCCAGAGTCTTGAATAAACTTGGACTGTGACACCCCAGGAAGGTCTCCTTGTTTCCTTCGCCCATTGATGACGTGTCTTCCATCTATCGGGATTTAGTCTGGCATAGGGCGGGTGTATAAAGACTTACATCTGTCCTAAAGAGCAGCTCACACTATTCAGTATCGGGGCTGTGTCTTCCCCTGATCAGCGACTGCTGTTGCAGGGAGCTAGCCTGGGGTGAGAAGCTGACAATGGCCCAACCACGTCAGTGTCCAGCCAGGATCAAATTACAACAATTAAAAAATAATTTGAAAATAATTTTTTTTGACCTGCAAAGAGTAATTGCAGGTCAAGCATTGCATTCCTACTGCTTTTTCCTATTTGCACTGCATTCCTACTGCCATGGCGAGGTTGAGACTTCTCCCACAGTCCTGAAACAGAATGTTTTCTTACTCATCTTGCCCTGTATCCTAGTTTTTTATGAAATAGTATGTGTAAGATTTACTGCCATAAGGAAGAGCATCACCTTCTTACCAGTGGGCTACCTCTGGGAAACAGCAGAAAAGTTTCCCAGGTACTTAGGGGAGGAGAGGCACTAAGTATGTCCTCAACGCCCTCATCACCTCCTTCTGAAGATCTGACCCTTCACACAGGATAAACTCCAGCCAGGAATGCACGTGGGGCCAAATCCTGGTCTCGGACTCCCATAGCAGCAGCATGAGAACATTTTAGCCCCTTTGGGAAATGTTTTCTGTTTGTTTCTCTACAGCATTATCCAGCACCTTATGCTGCTGTAGAGGAGCAGTTTTGAGAGAAAACCCATGTATGTAGCATTTTTCTTGAACCATTTTTTTTATCAGCTTTTGTGCTTGACAAACACTCCTCCTTTATGTGTGCTCATTTACCTTTCCTTTGCGTATTCACATTTACTGCATCAGAGCAATGGGATCTCTAAATCCTGGCTCAGCATCCTCACCAGAGACCTATATCAATGCTTTCTTCCCAGGGGCCTTGGCCTGAAAAGTAGTAAGAGGAGATCTTTGAATATCAGGCAGTGAAGTGCCTGGGAGCATCCCTCAAAGATGCTATGCTGCCTTAACTAAAGATGGAAGGAAGAATGAGTGGGCAGTAGGCAAATGGTCAGGCAGCCTCAAAGGAGAAGTCTGAACTCTTTTCTTTCTTTTTTCTGTGTGGCTTTGTATTTTTGTGTTTGATTGGTTGGTTAGTTACGTTTCAGGGGAGGGCTTTTTGGGGTTTTTTGAGAGGAATTTTTGTTTGGTTTTTTTGAATGAGGAAGAACCACAGCTCTCTAAGTTTGGCTTTGTGGAACTGGAAATGTGAGAGCAGGGATGGAAGGGAGAAGTAAGGACTGTTCCCTGTCAGAGAGGGAGGGAACATAGGCAAAGACAATTAGATGGGGAATGTCTCCATTTTGAGTGTGTTGCTCTGGCTCGATTGTTTTTACTTGCAATGCTCCTTAAGTATTTCTTTTCTTTTTTTTCTTCTAGAATAATTTGCAATCTTGTAATAACAACAAAAGGTATATGTAACAAATCATCAGTGCCACCAGTGCTCGAGATCCTCAATTATCCCTCTCCAGGGGCATTGCAACACATCAGTAGCCTACCATTCTCTCACCCCATTTAGTGCATTCACCACTCCCACTCAGCAGGGCCCAGGTGCACTAATGAGAAGTGAGCAGTATAGGCAAAGGGTTAAAAATGAACTATCACATCTTAAGTTGTTTACCAACTTCTCTTGAATCTCAAGGATCTTTGTGGTGGCTGAGGCACAGGCAGAACAGAAATCCTTGCTTTAGAGGCAGCCTCGAGAGGTGACACACAAGCATTACAAGCCCACCAGGGGATCCAGCCCACCTTTCCTGCCTCCTCCACCACCTCCCTTGCCACGTGAGGAAGGAGCTAACCGCTGTTTCCCTGACCCTCCCCTTGTCTGCCCAATGAACAGAGCAGCACTTGCGTTGTCCTTTCCCACCTATTCTGCAGGAAGAGGGCTGGGAACACTGATGTGATTCACATCACTCCCAGAAAGGTCTCAGCAGAACCCTGCCGCTGGCAAGGTGTCGAATTGTGTTTGAGAGTGAAAGAGAGGGAAATGTTTGCATTGAGCTCTCCAGTTTACAGAGGACTGTCAGCAGCACCATCTTGTGCTGCTCCCTGCCAACATCCTTTCCTGACTGACAGCAGAATGCTTGCTGCTGAACAAGACACAAAATGAAGACCCAAGTTTTAGCCTATGATAAAAAGGAGGTCACACCAGAGAGCATACCTCAGAAGACAGCTATTGCTGTCCTCATATTTATTAAAGCGATGCTGACAAATAAATCTGGGTGTGGTCACTTTATCTGCTGGCAGCCTTCTGCACAGCCTGTAACAAAGAGATTAGGGGGGCTATGGAGGGGTGTATTGTGTTCCTCCTACTTAGTCTGTGCCTTTGAGAGCATCCAGGGTGAAACTGCCATGCTGAGGATGGACCTGCACACAACTATTCACCTGGGGGACTGGTTAGAAATGGTAATGGATACCCAGGTGTTGGGTTATCCCAGAGGTAGGTTTCAGCCAAAATGCTGTTAAAATAGGACAGCTACAAACACAGGAGTCTCTAGTCTTGCTTTCTCCTCTGTGGCTTCAGGAGCATATTTGTGTTACTCCTTTCTTGCTGCTGCGTGCCTGCATGTAGGCATGACTCAGTAGGCTCCAATCCTGCCCCCGGTCATTCCCAATAGGGCAGTGACAACAGCCCAGGCAGATTTGGGTAGAGGGTCCACCAGCGAGATGAACCCTGCTACACCATGAGGCAAATGGGCATGGTCACAGGAGGACCAGTGCTGGAGCTCACTCATGCCAAGTACCTCTTGTACTGCTGATGAAGGGAACCTGGCTCCCTCTGAGGATGGTTTTTCACAGCATCAATCTTTCCTCCCTGGGATAAACTGCACCCCATGAGTAATGGTATGCGGATGCAGCAAGAAAAGCCTGCTTCACCAGGCAAGGCAGCAGCTCTATTGCACTGTTCAGCAGCAATGACAGTGACAAAATCTGGTATTAAATTATTTGTATTAAGCACCAAATCCATAGTGATAACAGTCAGTCAGGCAGAAATTGTAACCACAGCATCTCTACCTCTTGACTTTATTTTTATCATTGAGACCTGAATCCTGGAAAAAAGTGTTTACCCCAGGACCTGAGTGTGTTTGTCTTTGACCTCAGTGCACAAGATGAGGTTTACACAGACATTGTTTCTTCACAACTTCTGATCCCATTGGCCAGAGCAGACAGATTTTGCGAAGATACGGTATTCCAACGAGCATTGTGAAAATCTATGGTGGGTAAAGAAGAGAGATGCAAATTGCTGCCATACACAGTGTGGGCTCTGCAGTCAGAGCCCTGAGGGGGCTGGAGGATACAAGGAGGAGCAGTAGTAACACAACTCAGTGACACTATGAGAGAGATGCAACAATTGTGACTGCAGCAGAGGTGGCAAAAGGAAGTAAGACATTCATAGCAAATCCACCTTTTCTAGGGATAACTGCTTTTCCAGGGTCTATGGTCATGGAAAGAAGCTGGAACCATGATGTCAGAGCACATTAAAACTGCAAAATATTTGAAACTAAGTAAGTCCCTTAAATGCGCTTTTAAAAAATCTCAATATTCTTAAGCCAACTTCATTATTCTGGGCACACAAACTCTAATTTCAGGGTACTTTACACCAAGCCAGGCTTTTACATGAATGTTAGAGCATGTAAGAGCTTTCGGGTACCTCCCTCAGACAGTAAATTAAACATTGCACCCTGGAAGTTCTTGTTCTTCTTCATCAGCCCAGTCTGGAGTGGCTGGCTTGGACATAGACATCTGAGGATATCTAAAGCTGGGACACATCTCTCCTCTCAGTGTTTTCCAAAGCTCCTCAGGTACATTGCAGCAGTGTCCCCTCGGTTTACCCAAGTCCCGTGCTGGAATTTGTTCCCAAAGTATAGTGCCCTGAAAGTTCAACGGATCAGATGGCAATTTACAGAACTGTAATATCTGGGCCAAATATATGTTCTAGATCCACTGGAAGTGTAGGATCCTAGGGGTGGATTCTCTGGGGGACCACAGCCGTTCAGAGCTTCATCGTTGTATGGCAAGACTGTCCTTTGCCTGGCTTTATTACTTAAGTCTTTCAGCACTCCAGTGAGCAAAGAGGGAAGTGCCAGCGTGGGATCCTGCTTTACACCAAAACCTCTGCCTTACTCTTTGTACAGCTGATAAGACAAGAAACTCTTGCCTCTGATCAAGCTGGAATACATTTCATACACTACGTATGTCTATCCGCCATTCCCACAAGGCACAATTTTCACAGCACTGCCATAATCTATTGAGGGTCTTTTTACCTTCCTGCAATCATTCCTGACACCTTTTTCAGCAACATAAAGACTATGAAGATAGCTAAGAGTGGGTGGTATTTCTGTTTTGAAGCTGAAGAGAGGAAGGAGAGAGTTTGTTTATTCTAGATTTCCAGTCTCAAGGGGAACTGGTCGTTTTATCGTATTGTTTTTTCCTGACAAGTTATTTTGAATAAACAGAGCTGCTGTTACTGCTGTTTAGGGTGGCATTTGCTACATCCTCAACTTACAGCCTCCTTAGGCTCCTTTGACATCCCTTGTGGTAGTTTCTCAGTTCCCTCTTCCTTTTGAGATACCTTTGTGTCCTTGTTTCATTATGTTGAGTCTCACATAAGACAGACCAATGTGCTTGTGGTGCAATGATGAGGCTGGTACTGAGCCTGCACTGTCTGTAGTAGTTTATTATTGCTGCCAGTGAAAAAGAAATCTAAACCTGGCAGCTCAGCCTGCTGTGAATCAATATTTTACAGGTAGTGTACTTTGAAGAGATGACACAAAGACAGACTTGAAGGAGGAGAGGTGGGGGGAAGGGGAGGAAAGCAAGGAAGAGAGGAATTTACCTTGACATCCATTGACATACTTTTCCACCAAAAGTGAGGGAAAACAAGCACCAGGCACTGGTGCTGAGACTCTCTCACATAACAGGGCCCTGCAGCCTTCACAGGACCAGTTGCTCCCTGCTTGTCTTCCCTGCTATTGCTGGAAAAAACCCAGCAGCAATCAACTTAGCAGAGACAGAAACTGTACTTTGGCAGGAGTACAGAGCCTGTGAACAGAGAGGTACCCCCCTGGGGGGGATCCTCAGAGCCACAGCCTCTGCACAGCCAAGGATCTGGGAGGGAGGGGACCTCCCGTGATGCACCTGACTGTGCCTTTTCCTACTTCTGTCTTAAGGCTCTTGGCAAAGTTTGATTTTTTTTTCTCCTTTTTAGGGCGATCTGATTAAGGAATTGTTAGTTCTTTCTTACTGTACAATGAAGGAGCTTTCTAAGGTACTGTATGATAATAAAGCCTTTCATTACTTTGTACTGGCCACCCATTTTCTACCTGGTGAAAATCAAGATATCAGTTACAATCTGCTAAAGCCTAAATGGCCCAACTCCAGATTATCTGAGAAATGATCTCTCCCTACCCGCCTCATTTTTACATCTGCTTTTAAATAGGACACTTTGGATGTTTAACTCAAAGGTAAAGCTGGCAAAAGCCATGCTCAGCCAGCCCTTCAAACTCTGCATTTCTCTGCCCCTGGATAAAAGCTTGAATCCTTCTTTAAAGTACATCATAATGGCTTCTCTTGTTTGCCCTACACTGTTATAACATGCATAAAGCTTAAATATCCTCTTGGCTGACACATGGCACCTAGAATTCAGCAGTCTGACCAGCTGTGGGCTTCAGCATCCAAGGTCTGCTCATCTACTATGCTGCAAAATCCCGTGGAAACCCTAGAGTGGAAGCCTTATCAAAAATATTTGAGGTATAATATCACAGTGACAGATGCATCTCATAAACACACATACAAATATCAGTCTTGCATTGAAATGAATAAAGTGGTTAAAATTACAAAACAAATTGTATTTTACAGGATTTGGATCAACATGTGAATAGAAGGAGGAGTGAAAAGTCTACACCTCAATATTCATTAGCACAGGGCCAATAAATTATGAAAGTTTGACTACCACACCAACAGTTACTGTGTTTTATGTTGAAATCTGAATAAAGTAAAGCTTTCTAGAAGAAACTAGAATCATATTTCTCCACCTGTGCAGAATGATGCTCCAAATGAGAAACATAGCTGTGAGATTTAGTGCAGCAAGAAATCTCTAGAGAAAGAGACATAACTTTGCAAAGATTAAAAAGTTTGCTCACAGTTTTACAAAAAAAAAAAATAGGTCTAAAGCTTAAGTTCACATTTTCCCATGGTATTTTAGAAACTCTGCATTCTAATTTTGAGACAGTATATATCAACATTAGAAACATAATGGTCAATTAAATACAAGTTAATCTGGTTTTTAAAGTTGGTTATTATCCTTGTCAAGAGAAGCCTGTAAGGCTAAGTCAGACCAAGTGGATGTCTGCAGCAAAAGGAGAAGTCTGGGATAATGGAGGTACCATGATGTCTTTCTAGACATGAAGACTAGCATGTTTGCAGAAGATTCCAATATTAGACAGCTGCATATGTCCATCTTATGAGCCAGCTGAAAAGTACTTGTGTTTCAGGGGATCCATCAAAAAGAGACATCAAGTCTCTAGTTCTAACACCCTAATCATAAAAATGTGTATAACATAATGCCTAATGGTTCAAAGACACACTGTGATGATAATTATTAACAATAGCACATGAACCCTACAAACCAATTTTGGTCAGGTATAAAAGGATTATTTGATCTGATCATAGAGAGTTACAAACCAAATTACTTCTGATACAAGAGATGTTATTAGTGATCTCCATGGCCTCCCCGACTCATCTAAAAATTATTTTACAAATTTGAATAATGGAAAGTGAAACAATATAGATTTCCACCCCGCTTTCCTAAACTGTATAGATGAAAAGACTCTTAATCCATATGTGTGTACCCAGAATAATGACTGATCCAGGATTACTTTTAAGTCTGCACTCCCTGATGAGGTTGATAATGAGCTGACATGAATTAAAGTAAATAAAACTCATGAGACCTATAACCTGGAACCTCTGTGTCTTGGAATTGAGGTCTTGATAATTGCTTAACTTACAACACCATATCACTTTAAATGCTGAATTACAAACAATTTGAGAGAAGGCTATGCTGTGCCCATGACACAACTGGTGTGAAGTCTTACATGCAAAAAAGAATACATCCCTGCAGCAGGTTAGTTTCACTCAATTCTTCAAACAATATGAACACATTTTCCATATGAAATGCATGATTGGCCTTATAAAGGCTTCAGGTCTGCTCTTGCAGTAACCCTTGTGCCCACAAAGAAGTGCATTGTTCCATGTGCAGCAAGTACCTGCTGATGGAGGCTCCCTGCTCTCCTCAGCCCTGCAAATGGCCAGGGAGAGGACAAGGCTTTGGCATCAGACATACGATGCTGGAAAACAAACTGAGTTCACCAGTGTGTCAGTGACCCACAAAAGAAGCAGAGGCAGCTTCGTTTCAGTCTTTCAGAGTCATCATTAATAACAGATGGAATAAATCCAGGGCTGATGCGGTGCTGCTCACCAGCAGATCCAAGGGCACTGTGCAGTAGTGCTGGCCCCAGGCTGCAGGCGGGAAGGCTTCTGTCTGATGTGCCCAGGCTTGCTGAGGGAGCTGGTGGCTGGGCTGAGAGGAACTTTTGGACTTCTGAACATGGTCCATTCTTTGGCGCAGTGCACTCTCCCTACAGCCCCCGGCTGACAGGATAAAAATTTGAATGGAAAGAGAAAACAGAAGAGGGAAAACAAGACAGTGAAATAAAATTTATATCTGTAAACCTAGTTCTTATGCTACACAAGGACTTAGCACAGACAGACTTTATACCAAGTGGATGAACACAGCACGATGCACATTGTTACCCTTGCCCAGGGCGCAGATACAGCCAAAGCATTTTCCTTCATGCCCAAACTTTTCAGAAATGGGGCTCTCACATCAACTTTCCCACCTTGTTTAATACACAAACTATAATCCACCCTACTTTTTAATATTTTGACAGTGTGAGAACGTCTCACACATCAGCATCCTCTATTTTTTACTCTGCCCTTCTATGGTCTCCCTATTTATAGACTTCTAGTTCCAATCTCAGCAAACCTTCTGACATTCTGGGTACTCGTAAGACACAGCAGCTATTTTCTGCCCAAAAAAATCTCCTGAGTTTTGGAACTGATGCCCACCCCTCATGAGTGCTCTTAGCTGACCATTAATCAGTTGGGTTTCCATTATAGCTATTTGTTTACCTAGAGTGAAAACCTAGTATCTCAGTGCAATTACCTGGCATACACTGGATACTCAATATGTCCTGTTCATAAATTATTGAGGAGAAAGTCTTTCCCTTAAGCCTGTCTTACTGAAATGATGGCTGTTTTTAGAGGTTACCATTGAAACACTGGTAGTTGTATAATTAAATCTTGATCGTGAAAGTCAAAAGTTATATACCAAACTATGAAAAACACATTAAAAGGTTAATTTGCAAGTTAATAAGAGGGATCTATTCCTCAGCTGAAGTTTCTACTTTTTGTTAACGTTCTATTATTTTTTACTTATGTTTTCATCACTCAATCAGTTCTCAGTTTGTGGGTATTTTGGGTGCAATATTTTGGGCCCAAAGAGCTGAAACTCTGCTGTACCTTTTCATGTGAACATAGAAAGAAAATCCAGAAAGCGTTTTGTTTCCCTGTTTATCTCAAAGTCACTGCTTCAGTTACCTTGACTGCTGCTTCCCTATGGCAGTGGAGGTGGATTTCAGAGCCCTCACAAAGTCTTCCAGGTCTCAATAGCTCATCCAGCATCTGTAGGACAGGCAAGGGGCAGAGCACACACTGCACCCCTCTGGAAGCAGCCTTTCACCATGCATTAGCTTCCAACAGGACAAGACAATAGTCTCATCTTTTTAAGTACTTAAAGCCAGGAGTTGTGGTCATGAAGATCAACCTCACTGAAACACCTTGAGTTAAGAATGAGGGTGAAGATAAGGCCCTAAGCCTATAATCACAACTTACTTTAAATGCTATTGCATAGTATTCTGTCATTGAAACCAATGACAACTTTGGTGCAAAGAGAAAATTAAATGTGCCAGAAAGCTCTAAAACCATGCTACCCCTCACCTCACATGTCTGCGTGAAACAAGAAGAAAAGGTGTTCCCTTTAGTATCATTCATGTGGGCTAGCTTGTTAAAGGCATTTTTGTCTCTTGCTTTATGCAGTCCTTGTAGATTTTAAGAAAAGTTTTGTTTACATATGATTCACCCTTTAAAACCAAAGCAAATTTGCTGGGAACAGAAAACTTGTATCTTTATGAATAACATTGTTATGTTACGTGATTTAGCTTTCACACTGAGAAAAACAACTATTTAAAAACAAGAGCTGAAATAATTGCATTTCACAAGGGTAACATTATATTACGCTGAGCTATAAACTCACATCACTGTTATACTTAACTCTACCCTTCACGGTAGTTGTAAACATATCAAAGTATCTGCTCAGCTGTAAGATGCTGAATAGGAATGCTTTAGAATTTGAAAGGAACCAGTTTTAAATAGCTAGGACAATTTTATGACTCCTTCCCTGCTTCCAAGAAGAGGAGATATATAAGCTATTCTCATTACTATGCGTGTATTCTCCAAATGTGAACAGTCAGTTTCTTTTCAATAGACTGATGACCACTCAGCAGGTTGGAACCTTTTGGGTGCAAAATAGGAAACACGTCCGCACTGCTGCTGTCAAATGCCGGAAAGGCAGCTGTGAGAATGACACTTTTCATGCTTTAAAGGCAATGGCCAGTTGCAAGGCTTACAAATATTGCAAAAGAGCAATTTACACAATTCCTGCTTACAAATCCAACAAACTCAACAAAAAAAACATGTCCAGGCACTCTGCCAATGTATCTGAACAAGAGTCCCAGTTTCACTGAAGCACTGTGATATAACAGTAGCACAGTCATTATGGACCAAGCAACAGCTATTTTTCAACCCCTCTGAAATCATCAGGCTTCCATCAGACAAAAATTGAAAATCTGATACATATAGATGTGAAAGAAAATCCTTCCCTTCCCCCACATGAAAGATTTGCTCTGGATTTTTCTTCAGGAGCAAGACTGGGTGCATGGATGGGTGTTACTTATGCTGTATTTATTGTGTTTATAGCAGCCAGGGTAGTAGACAGCCAATGAATTAACATAACAGCTTGCAAAGCTGGTGTGAAATATGATTTTATATACAAAAATCTATCTGAGATCAAAGATACAGCATCAAGCGCTATGAGGCTGCTGGTTGGAAACTCAGTTGATAAAGGGCATAAGAAACAGCTAGCAATACTGCATTTAAAGAGAAACTCAGCCTCCAAGTGAGCCAAGCAGGTATAAACTCCCTTGCTGAGAACTGCAGATCTAATCTAATCTGTCCACCCATTTATAGGATGCTACACTTGCAGCATTTAAGCACCTTACAAAGATAATCACAGACATAAAATAGGCACATGCATGTGGTCTCCTAATCCACACAGTCCCCATTTCCTTTCATTCCAGCATCAAAATACCTGCAATAATATACGTATGCCATCAGAACACAAGGCTATATGCAGACATTTTAGAAAACAGACTGTTTTTCTGCTGTGATGAAAGTAAGAAATATCTACATTAATTTTGTATTTATGTCTTCTTCTGCCCTGCAGTTTGCTATCTGGTTTCAAAGTGTTGGCTGCTATCAGAGTTTGCCACACACTGTAGGAAAGCATTCAATGACTTTAGAGGGCTCAGCAGGTGATATTCACCCAAAACCCCCTGTATTAAGTTTGGTCCTGATCAAACTGGGCACAACCATTCTTATCTTAAGGCAAGGTTGTGTCCCTTCAGTTGGACAACCTCAGAAAAATGACCAAGCCAGGAGGGACATGGAGTTAGTAAAAGTAATTCCAGCCCCCAGAAATGGACCAATCAATGATAAATCAGGCTAGCTCGTATCACAAGGGAAATGGCACACTGCAAGCCAGGCATGGGCAATACAGGTTGCTTCCTTTTACAGTGACTGCTACACATGAAATAAATAATGCTATGGTGTGATGGTGCTGATTTGAGTACTGGAGCTCATTCTGGGCACTCTGCTGTGGGGGAGCAAACACAACAAACCTCACAAAGCAGCATGTTTGCAAAGAGGAGTGGGAGCCAGGCAGCAAGAGGGAGCCATGTTGGGGCTCCTGGGTCTGCAAGGGAGGATACAGGCCACTGCAGAGAGCAGAAGCAAAGTGCTCACAAGAGGTGGGTAGAGGTTCAGGGTGCAACTCACTCTCCAACGGTGATCCTCTGTTTATCACCCATTAATTTCCTACATTTCATCACCTTAGCGTTGATACAGGACAACTCTTTTTCTTCTCTGACATCTTTTAAATACAGATTGCAACTCTTCAGCATCAGAAAGATATACAGCTGCATCTTTGTTGGATGCAAAGGCAAAGAAAATGCATGCGCTATCTCCAATACAGAGTATTCTGAACTGGAAGTTGCAAATCCCTAGCAAAGAAAAAAACAATCCCTGTAGAGGAATATGGGGGAAAGCAATCGGCCAGTGCTCAGCTGGCTGTCCTGCTTCATCTGCTAACAGATGATATGTAGGTTGTCAAGAGTCAAATAATTTTCCCATTAAATTTAATGATGAAAACTACACAGACTGCAGTTAGCTTACACAGACTGCAGTGTGTTCACCCTGACCACACAAACCTGTTACTGGGAGCCAAAAATTAGGTTCCCTCACAATTTAGGACCCAGCAGTTAACACTTTTCTCCCCAGTTTGTGCTCAGGCCCCTCAGGTTTATTTCGCTGTTGTCCCCTGCAGTGCCACCCTCTCCTCAGCACATCCTTTTCTCCCTAGGATGCCTCATAGTTCACAGGAGACAGTGAAACCAGCAACACCAGCCTGTAGTAAAACAGTTTAAAAAGAACATTTAAATCACTTGTACAAAAGCAAGTACATAAGATACACGTAAGATACATGGCTATGGCACCCTAGATATCAGTTTTCCATAGCACTGTTTGTTCCTCATTAGTAAACATTTTCTTTAAATTATCTTGGATGCTCATTAAATATTATCAGCTACTTAGAACCAAAGGATAATTATGAGTTTAATGAAGCGTGTACCAGCTTGCTGAAGTCTAACGCTTGTTTCTCTGCTGGGACTCCATTTTACTTTGCACTTATCCTTCAGCAAAGCTCCTCTACAAAGTCACTTTGGCAATAAGAAGTATTTAATTAGATTAATGAATTTTTATCACCTCTCCCAGGGATTAGGCTTGTTAAATCCTGGCGACTAAAGAACAACAGATTTTTTATTACTAAATGTTTAGGGATGCATTGGTTGTGTTGCTGTGGCAGTCCTCATAAGTCAGGCTGCTTTGGGCAGTTCTACCTTGTATATCCCTCGGTACGTGAGGGATATTTGGCAGCGACAACCTGTGCCGTCAGTTAAATCACAGAAATCAAAATGCAAATTAGGGTGTGAAGACTCCAGACAGGGTTTCTAGCAGCTGACTTTATTTCAAAGTTTTCTAACAATCTCTGTGGGAGGACTAATGAAACCACTCACAAGGTCCTCTTAAAAAAAAAAAAAAAAGAAAATAGGGGGCTAACAATCTGTATTTAGCTTTGCTCACAAACTAGAGAGCACAGCTACTGTCTGAGCTCTTTTGGATGCTTTTTTTCACAATCCTAGTTACACCTTGGGAAATGGGTTTTAAATGCTGCACTGAGATACAAAAGGAGCGTGGCCCTTCTATCCCAAGGAATTTCCCAATAAAGAATTTATTGTGTTGTGTCATACAGGATGACATGAAGCATATTTCTTACATGACACCACTCAGTGGTGAGCCAGTGGGCTCCTGAGAGTCAGCTTGGAAAAAAAAATTGGGCCCCCCTCACCAGTGCAATGGATCCACCTGGTAGCCTCACCATATGCACTTTCATCATCCTGATGATTTGCACTTTCAAAGCATAGTTGCAATTTTATAGAGATGCACTGAAGCAACCTCACAGCAAAAGTAGCTGAGCTCTTAGATCTAGATAGCTGAGTCCCCCTCAAGACTGATGAATATTGAAAGTTAGTTATTGGACTTTGCAATGGCTGTCTTTTGTCACAAACACAATATGGAGAGAATTTTTGTGATTCACATAACTCCAGTCTTGTATTAGTTGCACACGAATGATGGTTACCACTGTTGCTCAAGTAAGACACCGTCCAAGAAAGTCATTTGCAAAATACCACAAATTTTAAATAGTGGCAAATGGGCCAAGAAACATAAAACACAGAGGTAATGTAATTTCTATTCCTAATCTCCACTTTAATGACCTGCCAAACTTGAAGGACATGCTTCATATTAGTGTGGGGACCAGAATGGCAGAAGTTCCTCCTGTCACATCAGATATCAGAATATAGCTCTCGTCATACTGGATTCCTCCTTAAACATGAAATGTTAGTATCATGTTTCTTCACTCAGCACAGCCCAAAATCCACCAGCAAAACTTTGGATCCAAAATCTAGATTTCCTTCCTAGGCTGGGTTCTACAGACTCTGATGGCAGCCTTACTGGCTTCCCTGTTCATGAGCAGGCAATGCTGCCTCCCAGACAAGTGGCCTCAGAGAGTTTGCACAAAGGAGAGAAACTAGTGGCAGTAAAAGAGACAGCAATAACAACAATTTTGAAAGGCTGTCACAAAGCAATAGGGAAGAGAGAACATGATGCTGATGCAAACAGACGACTTTTTTAAAAAGTTGTGTCCATGTGATTGCACCTCCGAACAGGTTGGATGCACACGGCCCAGCCTACGGGGCTGTGCAGGATTTCGTCTGCACACACATGTGACATTGTAGGCTCCCAGAGAAAGGTGTCAGAACAACACGGGATCAGCAATGCTCTGCACACATTCTGTAGGATCAGGCAATTTCCCGTGTGTCTGTATGCGACCATGCAGCCGTTGGCCCTCCCATCCATGGAATAGCTGCATCCAGCCTCACCCACTAATATATGCACACATCCTTGCCCATCTGTCTTCAATAATCTGTCCCGCAGGACCAGGAGGAAGAAGGAATAATTAAGCTGTTCCATTAAGGAAAGAGGATGTTTTTGACCAGAGAAAGTAACTTATCTGTTTAGCTTATCTCACAGACTGAGTAAAACGTGCATTTGTGGGCCGATGCTGCAAGTATGTAGTGATTTGAACTTGTTAATGAAGATAACTAGGTGTACTAGAAGAAGACACAGGGTTAGAGGGAGGCACTGAAGTTTATCTGTATTCTGCAGGGTGTATCTGAGTAATAAATGTCACCTCCCTCAGAAACCTTTGCCCAAGAGTGAACTCAATTCCTCACAGCATGTTTAAAAGAGTCCTGTAAGACACCTGCATGAATAATACTGAGTAGGGCATGCTCAGTGAACTTCCTGGGATGCTGGATTCAAAGGTGAAAGAAAAGATGGCAAAAAGCAGAAAGAATAGGAGGAAAGAGAAAGGAAGGCGGAGAAAACCAGGATATGGATAAAAACCAGAAGTTGTAAACAAAGCTTACTGATGATTTTTCAAGGGGACAATGCAGAAAAACAAAACTAGGATACAAGAAATTAATGGCATTATCTCATATATTTGTTATTGAAAAATACAATGGGACTCTTTCTCTGTGTCACCGTTTAAAAGGGACAGTGGAAGTGAATTAAGATGAATTCAATATTAAATTTTTGAGACTCGTCTGAGGATAGAGAAAACTTTTATTAAAACAGAAAATAAAAAATATGTTATATATTAAGAACACCCTTATGTTAAAAACACCCTTATCAAACAATATGAAATAAGTATCCGACACAAGAAAAACACCAATAACCAGCACACAACAGAAAATAGTCCTTCTCCAAGCCTCACCACCCCAGGGATTTGTGAACCAATGCAGTACCCAAACCAGTGCCGCAAAGGGAAAAGAAGAGAGGGTGGAGCAGGCTAGTGAGGTAAGGCAGGGGAAAATAAAAGGATGGGGTGAGTTTCTTTGGCCAAACCAGAAGCCTGTGATGCAGGGAACAGAGTCTGAGTTATAGCAGCAACCCTCTCAGGAACTTCACACGGCTGAAAGAAGGATTGACGTCGGGGCTTTGCTGTTTTATATCTTTTTGTCCTGGCCCAGAATTCCTCGCATCCCACACATGTGTGTAAGTCTTTTTCCCATGCTTTTTCCACCCCAGGAGGCATAGCCTAGTGTTCCATTGGTCCATCTTCTCCCCTGCCTGCTTCCGGTCCCAAACCGCAGGAAGTTTCTTTGTATTTCACCATGTGCTCTGGTCCAACACTGAGGCAGGGCAGGGACAGGCGGGCGGCGGGACTGGTGCAGTGCCACCCGCGCCGCGTCAGGGATGGGGCAGCACCAGCTGTGCAGGGACAGGGCAGCGCTAGCATGGGGTGAGCTGGAAACGGGGCGCTGGGGAGTTGGGATTCAGCCCCGCGTGATCAGCAGCAGTGGGGTATCCCCCTCCATGCCATGGCAGTGGGGTCGGGCTGCGGCAGGGCGCCCAGGGCGGGAGGAAAGGACCCTCTCCCCCACTTCCCCGAAGCTGCTTGTAAACAAAGGAAAGAAGTTTTCCCAAACAATAAAACCATAACACTCTGAAAGATCTGTTTTGAAATATAGTGAGAGAAGCATCTTTCAATTACTAGCACATTAAACTCCAAACTCCATGGTGTCACTGCAAACAGAGAGCAGGGAAAGACACTGAGGGGAAATGAGTGATTAGGACTCCATCCACATCCCAGCTGTGATAGGATGTGTTTTCACAACACATCAACTGTTTAAATCATTTGATCTTCTTATTGTCTGACAGAGCAAATTAAATATGCAATCTGCTTTCATGAGGCTTCCTGGTTCAAACCCTGCAACTTTCCTATTTTTTTTGTAAATCAGCTTTTTAAGTTAATTAGAGCTTAGCTTACAAACCCTATAGCAGTGATCCACGGGTGATCCTAGGTGAAAACCTATCAACTCGTGGAGTAAAAGGCTTTTTATAGCTGTCTCTGCTCAGGAGGCTGAGGGCACAGAGCAGACCATGGCTGCCGGCAGGCTCTGGGGCTTTGCTGTGACCCAGACATTCAGTTGTTCTCATAAGCAAGGGAAAACATGTGCTCACTGACCAAAGGGTTGCCTTCCCTGCTCTGCCTGTCTCAGGAGAGCATGAGCTCTGTGAAGGTGGTTGAAGCAGTGAAGGGATATGGGGAAGAGGATGAAAATCACACAAGAGTGAAAAGGGGAAAAAAGGAGTAAAATCTTTAGCAGACTGGGATACTGGCCAGCAGACACTGCTGAGGCTCTGACAGAAACCAAGAAGCATTCAAGCACTAAAAAATGCCTAGGAGGAGCAATAGCAGGAGGACTCAATGGCATGCTAGAACAGACTTTGAACACAAGGTGCAGTTTGCAAAATTCAAACATGTCAGAAATCAGCATATTTTTCTAGGAAAGTGGCAGTGAGGGACACAACTCCCCTTGAAGGCAATGGACAGAGAGCTGTGCAGCACTAAGTGCATCCAACAGGCCCAAGCTGCCCTTTACAGATGGAGAAGCATTTCTGACCTGGAGGTAGCCTTGATTTCCCAGTGCAACACTGGAAAGCAAAGGTTGGTCCCTGGAGCCACTGGTTTGTGTTGGAAGTGAGAGGCCAGCAATTCACACCTAAGGCAAGCAAAAGGCCCAACGCTGTGTGACTTACTTCTACCCCAAGGCCTTCTGATCCAGCAGAGCATTCTGCTGTAGGTACCAAGAGGTGAACAGGACAAAGGCAAAATAATTCAGATACAGCACACTGTGATACTGCATACATATGTACTATACACATACATATATATCTCACAGAATCTCACAGAATTAACAAGGTTGGAAAGGACCATAAAGATCACCAAGTCCAACCTATTACCTAACTATCAACCTACCCAACACCAATCCATTATTTAAACCATCTAAACCATGTTGCCAAGTATGCCATCCAACCTTTCCTTAAACACATCCAGGGACGGTGACTCCATCACCTCTCTGGGCAGCCCATTCCAATGGGAAATCACTCTCTCTGTGAGGAAGTTCTTCCTAATATCCAACCTAAACCTCCCCTTATGCAGCCTAAGATTGTGTCCTCTCGTTCTGTCACTGGGGGCCTGAGAGAAGAGTCCGACCCCTGCCTGGCTACAAACTTNTATTGAACAAAACTGGCCCCACCACTGAACCCTGAGGAACCGCACTAGTGACTGGTCTCCAACTGGATGCGACACCACTACTCTCTGAGCTCAGTTATCCAGCCAGTTCTCAACCCAGCACAGAGTACACCTGTCTAAGCCACAAGCCACAAGTTTCACCAAGAGTTTACTATGGGAGACAGTATCAAAGGCTTTGCTAAAATCTAGGTACACTACATCTACAGATTTTCTCTCGTCAATCAGACAAGTTACCTGATCATAAAAGGAAATCAGATTGGTCAGGCAGGACCTTCCCCTCCTGAATCCATGCTGACTAGATCTTATCTCCCTATTATCCTGTAGGTGCAGCATAATTGCCCTCAAAATTATACATTCCATAATTTTCCCTGACACCGAGGTCAGGCCGACAGGTCTATAATTCCTCAGATCCTCCTTCCAACCCTTCTTATAGATGGGAGCCACATTAGTCAACTTCCAACTCTCCAGTAAGCCAAGACTGTTGAAAAATCATCGAAAGAGGCTTAGCAAGCACGTCTGCCAGCACTCTCAGCACCCTTGGGTGAATTCCATCAGGTCCCATAGATTTATGAGGGTCTAGGTGGGTTAGTAGGTCCCTAACATCTTCCTCCTGAATAACAGGGGAGCTATATGGTTCCCCGTCTGTATCTACCAGTTTAAGAGACCACTTTTCCTGTAAATAATCAGTTTTGCTGTTACATGTGTGTGTGTGTGTGTGTGTGTGTATGTATGTATGTATGAATGAGACAGATCATTTGACATATAGTGGAGTACCAAAATTTTATTCACTGTTTGTAAAGTGATAGGATAAGGGGGTCTGCAGTTTTTGCTGCAGATTCATACTGCAGCTTAGATATTCCATTTTAAACAATAATAATTAATGCATGATAACATAGCATTCCTTTTAGTGAAGGTGCTTCAATCAGGCAACATTTGTTTACATTTAATTCAAGACCAGTTTAGCACAGAGTATTCAAAGTTTCCAGCAACATTTTCTGTTCTTAGTAGCATAAATATGGCAATTTTCAGACCAAAGAAAGTGTTCTAGCCATTGTTAAAGGGGACCTAAAAATTATATCTAATTGCCACTTGAACTTCACTGCCGTGATTATACAAGGATATTTAGTTCATCCTAGCAGACTGCAGTTTGCAGAGTAATTACTTTACAATAATTAAATGAGATTCACTAAGCGAGCCTCAAAAATGTACATGGCAGTACTGCTGAGCATATATGCTGGCTAGAACTATGTAATTGCAGTGTGAGGCAGCCAAGTAGATCACACAATGATTTTGCTTTGTACCTTAAATCAGGATCCACTGTGCTATGCTGCATAACATATTTCACTCCAGAGCATGGTAGGAGGTACAAGAGACTGCACTGTGCAGGCCTTACTACTTTCAAAAAGCTTTTGAAAAATATGTTCAGCTTACTTCAATATTGCCAGCCTCTGGTACTGGCAGGAATTGAAATAGTTCCTGCCTTACAAATCTCTCTGTTTATCTGCAAGTGCAGAGATACAGAGGCATGATGGATACATCTTAATACTATCTTTGTTGTTGCATATAGGTTTTAATTTAATTTTACATTATATGGCATTTACTTTATCTTCTCCGATTAAACTAATTCTTCACGGAACACAAGGAAGGTGACTGAAGGTGATACAGGCAGTCTCCTGTGGTCTGGATCTGCACAGGCAGCCCCTTCTAGCCAGCCACAACTGGAGCCACCAGAGAATGTGATTAGAGGGAGAGAGCATCTTCAATGCTGGGCTTTGGGAGAGATTTAAAAACTAAGAGAAAGTGAAGGTAAAACTATAATCTAATTTTGAAAAATGAGGATTAAAGGTTCCATTACTCATGCTGTTTCCACTGTACATATGGAGGTAACAATATGTGATTTTGCTGGATAAAAATATTGGCCCCATGCAGCTAGTGTGGTGCAAGTAAATCCCTACTGTGTTTGTAATGAGGGAAGGTTAGGATCATGCAGATGTGTGACTGTAAGCCGGTTTAGTATTCGAGGAGGCATAATAGGAAGAGATTGTTCCTTGACTTACTGGCAAGCCTGGATATTCTCCACCATGTTGCGACAACAACAACAAAACCACCAGGAGACCAGCATGTCTCCAAACCACATCTCCCTGCTTATCACCCTTTAATGCACAAATTGAGTGTCAGCAGGGGGGCTCCTCACCTGGGGTGCTCCGGGCTTTCTATCCGGTGAGACTGCTTTAATTTAATATATTTGGTAAGCATCTATGTTTACAGGGCTAGCACAATGTCTAGAAGCATTGAGGAAAATACTCTACCTGATAATTTCTCAGTAGTCAGAGAGTTCTGCCATAGTAGTCCAGGAATACCCCAGGGGCAAGTCTGCCTGACCTGGTGGGATTACAATTTAAACTGAGAATAGCACCACCAGGGACACTGGTGTGGGAAGGTGAGGGAAAAGGAGGACTTCTCTGCTGGACAAGGAGGTCACTTCACACTTATCCAATGTTCGTGTAGGTTAGTGCAAAAGGAGTAGATGAAAGTAGCAGGAGTGAGCTATCACAGTTAGCGATGTTTTGAAGAAATGGGATGAAAAGCTGCTTGAGGTTACCTGATGCACAGGAACACCACTTCTGCACCACTGTGGAGGGATGGCAATTTTGGCTAATGTAAGCAAAGCCTTAGAGAGGTGAGAAAGAAATTAGAGGAGGATCAGCAGCTGCAAGACGTACAGAAGAGAAGGAAGCTGTTAAGAAAAGAGAGCAGAGTGGGTGGTTGTGCAGGGGAAGCAGAAAGCAAGAATCACGAATAGAGTAATGGAGAAAAAAAGTATCTGCTGTGAGGCTGTGTGTACTGAGGAGAGATGGCAGAGCCTGACTTTGAGCTCTGTGGAAGGTGAGGAGCTACATGCTGGTGCATGGGGCTGGGGGCATTTGCAAAGGCAAAGGAAATTATATATCGCTCTAATCTGCAGCATATTCCTTGTTGTCTGGGAATACATATGTCAGCTGGGGACATACCTGTGGAGGTTACTGAAATTAATTGTATTTTTATATTTCCCTCCCTTTCTCCCTCACCTCCCACAGATACACACACACAGATTTCTATAGGTATGGGTGTAACACTGAAGTTTCATTACGGTTAGCAGCACCGCTTGTCTCAAACCATCACATTGCCATATGAACATTTTTCCATTCTATACCTCCCTCAATTCCCTGGGCAGACAAAGAAATTGTAATTTCCCAGGGGAAAAAAAAGGCGGGGGGGATCGCCAAGAATTTCCTGAGACATTTTATGTGGGCTCAGTAGATCTGGATATCTGAGATTTAAATTTAAGTTTCTTCATCATTGCTTTATTGCTATTAAATTTTTTCTCACCTCTCCATCGCAGTAGATTCATCATGCCTGGGAGATAACTGAGCAGGGACATATTCACTGAGGCTGACTAGATAGAAAAAGGCTCATGGGCAGGGGCCAAAGAAGACAAATCAGAAGATTCAGTGTCCAACACATATGTAAGTCCAAGATGCTGGGGTGAATTGGGTCCAAAGTAGTCTTTTTATTATGCTGCAACAAACAATTCGTTGTGGGGGGAAAAAACATTGTATTGATGATGTGTCTCTAATCTGACAAAGTATATATTAAACAAGGAGAAATTTATTTCTGTGAGTGTGCCTGTTCTTTACTGAACAGATTAGCATATTGAATGCTGTATTAAAAGACACCATACTTGTTTCCCAGAGTTTATAATTTAAATTATGAATATATTACAGAATCAGAAGGGGTATCAAAATCAACTCATGCCATGATTAATTGTGTCAGCACATTGACCTGCAATGTTGCTGCCAAGCTGGCTTTTCCTGCAGGTGAAGGGAAAGCATCAGGGGAAACCTGAGTCCCAGTGCTCTCACAGAGTTTTGCACCCACTTCAGCAGAGGTAGGATTTCCTTCAGAAGCTGTTGCAATGTTCCTACCTTGTTCATTTATGTTCTGTGCATCTGCTTCCTCTTCTATTCTAGAAAGGCATTTCCCTCATTTTGCCGTAACAGTAACCAGCACAGATAAGGTGTTATCCAAACAGAAATGCTGCTGTGTTGGAATAAGTGACCATACAGTATTGGACCGAAAGATTATGTCAGTGTGACTACATAAATGTCAAGGGGGCCAAGGAACACTTTGCTTTCCAGGTCTGTCAGCTGAGAAGCTGGGATGTGCACTTGTTCTCCATTGCCTTCCTCAGCCTCCTGGTCCCTGTGGGTAGGAACCCTGAGGGTTTGGCTGGCAGGGGGACACACTGCACCCCAAGACACCTGGATTTGCCACAGGACAGTCCAGGATCTACATCTAGGCATGATGCAGGGAGCTCTAATGACTGCACCCGTTTGTACAGTGCCATCCTTCATATACCAAGGAATTCTGTAGGATTTCCTCCCTTGGAGTGGAAGTAGAAATTGTCACTGACTGAAGCTGTAGATGTTAATGGATATTACAGAATGCAAATTTTACCAATATTATGGATATTTTAAAATGCCAATTATGCCAGTATGATAGAAATTAAAAAATCAAGACTATTTTTGTAAGCAAGAATTTTTGGCTCCACTTTTTTAACCTCTATGAAGTCTTTAACATTCCTATTTTCCATTTTTCCTAAAAGTTGTAATAGCTGAAAATCCTTTTTATTGGTGATTTTGCTTTATACTTCTTTTTTAATTAATAAAAGCTGACATATCTGCATTAGTATAGCATGAGCATTTGGATCTGAAGAAGAAATCTACCCTTTTAACACTTGATGGATGATATTATGTGATCAGCACCAATTTAAAGTTTCATGTAATAATAAATACATAGTGTTCATTTCAAGAAATTCATCAGAGAAGTCCAAACTGACAGCTACCTTCCATTTACTAACCAGGTAAATACTGCCTTTAAAGTAGTCATATTCTTTCTCATCATCAGTATAAACTATTTTCAGATAGTTCTTGTAAATTGCTGAGATTGTGTTTTCCTCCATTTTCCTGCTGCCAAATGAACTAGCGCTGATTATTTACACTTTTTAAATGGTACTTAGGGTATGCGCACAAAGCATTTCATCCATGTCACTTTTTCCCTGTGCTGGTCACTTTATTTTCCCTTTAGTTCACAAAGGTTTTACGCCTACTCCTCCAAGAGAAAGATTGTGGAGACATCTCTAGGCCTATTACTTAATGGAGGTGTCACACAGGGGTATTTTTATGAATGACCATGGTAGCGTGGCCATGTGAAATATTTCTACATTGTTTTCCATATTGCAGGATTTGAGTTTCATGTATTTGACCAATAAGATTATTTTTATGTGACCACTTGAAATTAGAAGGAATTATTACCTCTGGATCACAGATCCAAAGTTAGCCTAGATGTAATCATTGTAAAATTAGTCAGCAATTTTAGTACCCTCTTTATTTTCATAAAATATTTAACTTAATGTTTTAAATTCTGCCTGGATAAGACAGTGATGAAGGAATGAACAAGACTGTCCTGTGCTGTGAATCATCTCACTAGGGAGAAGACGAGGCAGGTAGTGACTGACCCTTGTGACCGAGAAAAGCAAGCCACATATAGGAGATGGATACCACAGCCATCAAATCCCTCCTGTTCCTATTGTTCTTCCTGGCTCTGCCACCTTGGGACAGACTGTGGCCACTTCACCCCTTGCAGTGTGGCCTTTCATCCTGTTCTAGTTCCACCCTAGTGGAGCAACATGCAGGCTGTATTGCTGTGGACAAATTCAAAAGTTCATTGATGGTTTAGTGCCTGTTCTGCCAAGATGCAAAAGATATCCATTTCCCAGCCTATCAGCATGGCAATCAGTGTGAACAATACATTCAGAAAATGTTGCATTTTGGACAACCAGCTTTGGTGTTTTCATCCAGCTCCCAAATGAAAAAGTCTAATGTTTTCTAGAGGCTGATTTTTTTTTAATTATTAAGCTGATGTACCAGGACAACGCAGATTTAGAGTCATACATGTTTACTGCATACACTGTGAAATGGGAAGATTTATACAAGGATCAACTGCTTCAGCATCCTGAATCATTCCAGAGGTGGATTGTCTATAAATAGGAGACCTTGAGGGAGTAGAAATGTAAGTAAGAAAGTGCAATTCCTCTAACAAGCGAAAATCCTTAAGGTACGGCATGATCTTCAGTATTGAAAAGCATTTAAAAGAAAAGCTGGCAGTTTTCCATACAAAGACATACTGATGATGCAGGGCAAGTCAAAGAAAAGGTAGCTGCTGAATAAAACATATCACAGCAAACCTCTGCTGCATGGGAGGACCCAGACACAAGAGAGGACCCTTTACCGTCATACTCCTTCCTACCAGTGCATGGGCAGCAGGGCTCCTAAGAGGGCAGGAGAACAATTCTGCCTTTAGTACTTCTCAAGCAGGTTTGCCTTTTCCTTCCAACACAACTTCCTCCAAGGTCAGACCTCCCTGCGGATATGGGGACCAGTGGTGGCTGTGACAGAAGTGCTGTTGCATACAAAAACCCTCAGAGGGAGGGTGGTAGGCAGGGACACAAAAAAAATGACAACTCTTCATTTTTAAGAGCAGCAGCAGTGCCTTGTGCATGTTGGTTTATCAGTAGCAGAGCAATGTCCTGCTCTGCCTCAGGCCTGGGGGGACTGAGTTGGAAGAAGCACGTGCACGGGGGATGAACAGGCTTGTTTACTCTACCTGCTGTAAGTGTGTTAGTAGCAAGGTACTGCAGTGTTGGTGTTTCAAAGATACCTGTTTCTGACTAGATTTTATTAACTTAAAGAAGTTAGCTCCAAGAAGCTGGAGAAGGGTCTAAAACATTACTTCATCATGCAGGTTTTCAAGAAGGAAAAGAAGAACTTTCAGGAGTCACCTTTAGGCAAATTCATAGGTGAATTGAAGCGAGGGAAAAATGTTCTTTGGAGACAGCATAAGCCACCAGTCCCTGCCCACAACAGGTAGCCTGCAACATCTTCTGTGAGAGCTTGGAGCCATGCATCTTCATTTACCTGTGGGAAATGAGTGCAGAGCATTTCCAAATGGCAGTGTGCACACTCCCATCCTCTGCACAGGGCTGAGCATTTGGAGAGGCATCTCAGACCTGCCTGAGCTGCCAGTTATGGAGAAGCACATGTGCAATAGGAGTCTTAAAGTAACCATGCCTAACACATGCATAAAAAGTATATAGCAGGACCTTTGAACAGTAACAAATCAGACCTTTAAACTTACATGGACTTTATATCCTCTAGAATTTGGACATCTGAAATTGTAAGAGTCTCCAAGTCAAGCACCAAGAGAAAGGAAAGCATAATCTACTAAAAATGCATCTCAGAATCCTGCAAGGAAATACTGGCTCAAGTGGACCCCTCTCCACTTTATCCTGTGCATTTCCTAGGCAGCAGTTTTATCTCCTACCTTTTGTGTACAGTAAATGTAAGCAGTGAAACTAGTTTGTACCAGCTTTCCTGGCCCTAAAAGTTGACCCACTATCTTCACTTTCAAAGGCAAATTTTATAAAATCTGCATTGCAGTTCAGCCTTGAGTTTGGACTGACATTTGTCTCCTTCCCCAAATGAGTTGCCTGGTTACATTTCAAGCAGACTTCTGAAAGTATACAAATGTAGTTCTAAAACTGATAATCATCTTCTGGTGGGAAGGCTTATATCCTGTTTTTGCTGATGAGAAGGGCCCCAGGCACCCTGATTTAAAAAATGATCTGACAAGAAGCAGAGACTCAAATGCTCCTTGACACATATACATCTGACACCTCAGATAATCAGCATAGTTTCATGGAATTAGCTGAAACTCCATCCTCACCCCCTACCCCCCACTTGTCATCTCACAACAGAAAACATGCTGAATAACATTGCATCACACTAGGCCCAGACTTTTATCAAATTTTTCAATACAGTGGGGAAAAAATTTTTTTTCCTCACTGTTTCTTTTCCACCAGCAAAGCTATTCTTTCCTTGATGCTATATCAAATGTTTAAAAATTTTCCACAGTTCAGTTTTAAAAGCAGTACATGAACCCGAAAAAGGGAAAAACAGAAAACCAAATGGAGCTGTTTGAGCTCAGCTTTCAAACAAAGAAGCCCAACCAGGACCTTCATACTCCAGAGCTAGAAGCCCCAGCATGCCTACAGACAGATGCCTTCACTTCTCACTGATTTCAGTGACATCTGCACAATGTGGTTGTGGGCCCATCTTGCTTCAAAGACTATCTGTCTCTGCAAGATTTTCCTCATAAAAGAGAACTTAAAGGGTGTGTAAGTCATGTGAAAGCACACGAATTTGGAAAAGGAGCACTTCACTGTGTAGAGGAGTAAAATAAAGCCTTGCTCCCACCTTACCCGAATTGTTTTTGTGACAGCTGTATTTACAAGATTCCTTCTTTATTCTCATCTTCTTTGATCTATCCAGTTCCTTTGATGCATGCAACTGATCAATCCCCATGTCTTTCCTCCCAAGACTTTCAGACAGTCTGTGCCCTACTCTCATGGCTATAACCAGTATCTACTGAGTTTGGTGGCTCCTCTTCGTCCTCCTCCATCCTCCTACTGCTCATTCCACTGGCCAAATTTCCCAAAGTCTTTGTCCATAGCCATCTCCTTGGTCCTTGGCATTACTACCCTTAGGTATCCTCACAAGTGACATTGATAGACAAATGACCTGTAATCCTCTCTCAATCCTGTCCAGATCTACTTGTTTGCTGAGGATGCTGGTGCAAGAGATGAAAGGGGAGCTCCATATGGTTAGGTACCTAGAGGTTTGTTTTCATTCTTTTGTCTCCACTTCAGATGCAGCATGACAAAACCCGATTTCCTTCACTTTTCCTGGTGCTTCTGTTTTTCTTAATGACCAATATTGCTGATCCTGCAGTCCTATGTCTATCCGTACCTATGTGTCTCCTGATCTTTTTTCTATATGTCGTAGTCTAGGACAGGAATTCTCTTCTTCTTCAGTGCTTTTGTAGTCTCTGGGGCCACAGTGTCCCAGCCTATGCCTGAATGTCCAAGTAACTTGAGTCAGGTCATATTACTGATACAATACTGTAGATGAAGAGTTTGGATTTCTAGACATATTTTCCTTTTCATATTTTTTTTTCAGCAGTGGGTTGTTAGTAACGTCTAAAGAACGAAATCTTTACCCAGGCTCTGATTATCTTACATCTTACTGGAGACAGCTTTTCTACCAGCCTCCCAAGTTCTCACCTAAACTGAATCAAACACAGTTTCTCAGAAATTTGCTTTAGCTCAGAGAGATTTGAATAGTGGGGAAAAGTTAGCATCCCTGTAATAAGCTAGAAAAATTACAGCCCACATTATGTTTTGGCTGCTTGTCTGAGGACTCTGAGCTACCGTGGTTTCCATCAGCTTCAAATATGGATGCTCAGCAACTTTGGAGAAAAGTAGGTCACTAAGTTCAATACATTTCATTCTAAAAACTGATATAAAACTGTTCTCTTTAGGAATTCCAAACAGTTTTAGCTTCTAAAAGGCTAGCTGTACTTAAAAGGATGGTCTCTGCCTCCATACTTTAGAGTCACAGGTGCCAACGAACACTGAAAATTGCAGGTAGTTGAGACAAGGAAGACAGTGAGGGATTGATGCTTTCACAAGTTTGGCAAGGAAAGTGAAAAAGCCACCACAGCAAAAGGAGAGAAAATATACAGTGAGTAGATAAGATAGTTCACCAGCCTTATAGCATTCGCAGATAAAGAGTTTGTAATCTAGCTTTATTGCATTCACGTGGAAAGTATTTTGTAAAAGCACTGGCATCCAGCTATACACATTACAAGTGTTGCTATTAATAGAGTTGAGGATTGTGTTTATTATGCTGGACAAAGACAGCATAATAATTGTGATAATTGAGACTGCAAATATTTCCCGCTTTAACCCTTTTTATAATCACTTTTATTTTTTAGATGTCATTTTCCATACTCATTTCAATACTTGGTTCCATGTCCATGCCGGACACAAAAAAAAAGTATTTCTGTCAGCTCATTACAGTAAACATGAAGTGTAAGAGCGTTAAATTCAGTAATCAGGTATAAAATATATCTGTAAATGATGCAGCTGTCTTCACTCCACTACATAATCAAATGCAAAATTCTACAGGTAGTTTTGTGGGTTTGCATTTAATTGTCCCTCTATTTTAGGGACTGTCCCGGCTCTCTGCTGTTACAAAGTGTTTCTAGTTTGTGGCATTTGGAATCACCTGGTATGTTACAGTAAAGAAAAGGCAAGGCCGTAGATACCTTATAAATAACAAATCCAGAAAACAATTGCAGCTGTAGATCCTGTGTTAAGGTTCGATGTGTGCTCTTGCAGGTAAGAGAGACCATCCAAGACAAAGCTTGCTTCTCTGTGCAGGGCAATTCTGTGCCAGACAGAGGGCATGGCCCCAGCCCAAGCAGTGTGCATTGCACAGGGCAGGAGCAGACTCAGCCTTCTGAAATTTACATTGTGGTCAATGGCTTCAGCATCCTGAATTACTCTGGAGGTGGTTTGTTGGGAAGAGGCCTCAGGGAACACGAAATAAAAGCAGAGAGTAGATTCACAGTTAAAGGAAGAATTGGTGCAAGGCAATTTATATGTGAAAATTCAGATTCCCTTCTGAATTTCCTAAAAGCTGGAGCTGTTTGAGTCCAGGGCTTTGCTCTGGGCCCTTCTCTAGAACTGATGTGCAAGTAAATCAGGCTCCTGTATGAAATCTCTCTTAAATGTGTAAGTCACCATCAATCAAAGGGTGTAATCAGCTTTCCTCTGCTCAGTCCCTGCAGAGCTATTCTTGGCATGCTGTTGGAAAAAAGCAAAAGCAGAGAGATGCTCTTTTTTTCCCTCTGAACGTGGTCCCAGTGAGACGATTGCCCTGCATAACGAATGCAGCCTGTATTCCCTGTCTGTAAGTCGAGTTTCACAGTGTGTCATCGCCTTCTCTGCCAAGGTGATCGATTCCCAGTGTCTAGGACTGTCAGGTCGATGTCTGGTCCACACTTATCCACAGATATTTCTATCTCATTTGACTGCCAAAATTTCCTTCTAATTTCTGGAATGTCTGCGTTACCCAGACATGCCCTAAAATTTCATGAGGAAACTACAGACGAGATCCTGCCTCCCCTTTCATGTACGTTCAGCTCCTCGGTGCCCCAGAGCAACACCAAAGCAGAGCAAAAAGCATCATACCCCCTCATATTTATGGCTGAGAAGCAGGACTTAAGAACCACTATGTAGGACTTTTGGATGCCCTCACAATTAGCAATGATAGAAAACCCCAGTGTGTTACTGCCAGCCCCTGAGCTGGGCTGCAGCCACAGAGTTTTGCTGCACTTCTTCTCTCAAATAGGAGTTTTACACTGGGCATCTGGGAGCCTTCCTTATATGTACACACACACACGGTTATAGGACTGGTTTTTGAAATAATTTAAAGAATGTTTGCAGAACCAGGAGGAGATATAAAGGCAGTAGAGCCTCACAGGAAAGCAGGGGGAAGGAAGAAGTGCTGGGAATTACCATACCTGGGGCTGCAGCATTAGATCCATCCCTTCGGTCCTCCTCAGCACATTGCAGGATTTTATGCCAAGGTTTCCCACACTGACATTAACCCTGGATCCACACATCAATGGCTGTGTTCCTGCTGGGGTGGTTTGGAAGATACACTGCTAAATGAGGCCTTTCAGCAAAGAGCACAGCAGTGAGATCAAACTGACCTCTGAAATTTTCTTCTTTCTTTTTTTTCTTATACAAAGGTCTTGCATAAGGGTAATGGCATATTTTGCAATGCCAAGATGCATATCATTCACATATAGAGGTTACACGAGTATCACTGGGAGAATGTATCCCTTCAAGAATTGTTCTAATTAGTGACTTGAGCTTTCATTTAATTACACTCTTTAATACACATCTTGGAATTACAGAGGTGGGTGTAATTTAATTAGCAAAAAAAAAAAAAAAGGAAGACACGTTTATATTCCCTTAAAATATAGGTTACACTTAAGACATGATGGGGATGACACAGATTTTCCTGGGAATGAGGTCTGTACACCTTCACCTTGAGGTATGTTCAGATGCAGCCTTGGGCATGAGAGAGAGAGCGTGGCTGGAGGCTGACAGCTGCTCATTATGGTCTGCCGGGGGTCTCAGCCTGGCTCCTGGTGGACAGGTGGCCACATGACAAACGAAACCCCTCACAATTAGCACTAATTGGCACTCTTGTGGACAGTCTCCAACAAGAGGTCAGGGAGCGGGTGAGCTCAAAGGCTGAGCATCCTGTCCTGACAGTGAGAGTCTGCAAAAGGGTGCCACTACCACCACTGCAACCACCACATTGCTGTGTGCAAGCACAAGACTTAGCACCAATATTTTGACAGCACTAGTGTTCACCAGCGCCTCCTGTGGCAACTGACTAAAACTGGATCCTGGTTTTAGCTCTGCTGTGGGTATCTCAGCCTGGCCTCTTAACCCTCAGTGGCTCTGGGAAGTTGCCCCATCCTCACCTGCCCTTCATCCCCTCGCCATGGAGGTACTGGTTTTCTGGAGAGCAGATGTAAGAGTCTGAGTTTGCTACCACTTCCCACATTTCATTTTTTCATTTAGAAAGACTTCCACATTAAAAATGTGCAGTAAACTGACCAGCTGCCACCCCTTGATGCTTAATCCTCTCTAATCTGGTCTGGGAACACTGAAATGTACAATTTTTGCTTATTATGCAGCTTCCAAAAATAATTGAATGTAGCAAGTAGCGAGGGAAGCAAGTGAGGAGAAAAGGAAACTAACCCCTCAGCTATTTATTTATCAGTTTCTAAGGGCTTGCATGGCACACTCACAACGCCGTGAGCAAAATTCACCTCCTTAGAGACTACTGCACACAACCACTTAAGCTGTGAACTGAGAAATGCCCCTCATCTAACACAGGTCCACTCCATCCACGAAAGAGATAGCTCGCTTCCCATAGACCTCGCAAACTAACAGCCAACAACATGGTCCACAGGGATGGAATTAATTGGAGTTTGGCTTTTATACTGGTTGGCTTGATTGACTTCATCTGGGGCCTCACAAAAGCAGTAAGTCTTTCAGAGGGGCCCCCTATAAATTTATGGCTCACAAGGCAGGAAAAAAAAAATCTCATGTAAATTATACCCTTTGAAAATGATCATGAGGTATCTAGATGGCCCAGGGGACTGGGGAGGAAGCCTGAAGTTTCATCTCTGGCTCATTTAGCATAGGTAAGTAGCAATAACTCATTGTTATTCCCTTGAAGTAATGTAAAAGCTTAGGAAAAACAAGGTAGTTTATCAGTTTACTTATACCATGCCCAGTACCCAAACACATTGATGTCTACAACTAGATATCTGCAAGGTTTTCCCCATGGAAACCAGCAGGTCTCAGGATTGACTGGTGAGAAGCCACAGAGACACACTGGTGCTCTCCTTTCTTTGTTTATGGCCTTTCATCCTTTTACTGAGAAGCCACAGTTATACCAAGATATTTTTATAAAATGACAATGCTGTGAGAGTAGTTGAAAGTGCATCTGCCAGAGCCACTGGCACATTGTTCCCCATTGGTCCACACTGATCCTAGTTCATCTGGAGACCCGTGGTCTTGTCTTCAACAACTTTCGTAAATTCAGTCACAATTTCTAATCCAATTGTCTAACACGACTCTCTCTTATGGTGCCAACAGCTTTTTCCCCAGCATACAGCTCTTCCTAACAGAAACATAAAGTCTCACCACAGAATATCTCAAGTTGGAAGGGATCCATAAATATCATGGAGCCCAACTCCCTATTCCACACAGGACTACCTAAAACTAAATCATATGACTAGGAGTGCTATCCAGATGCCCCTCAAACTCTGACAAACTTGATGCCATGACCATTTCCCTGGGGAGCCTGTTCCAGTGATGAATGATCATTTTGATGAACAACCTTATCTTAATATCCAGTCTGAACTTCCCCTAACCAACTTAGTTTAATTTTCTCAACTCTTTGGAGAACGAACTTCTCTGAGGATCTGACTGTCTAACTTGAATAAAAAGAGTATATGGCTAAAGCATCTATAAAAAGTGAAGTATTCAGTAAAATTCAGCTTTAAAAAATTGTTTTCTAATGTAGCTGTATCCCATTCATCCCAGCTCTGAGAAATACTGAGTCTTTGGTTTTACTTGTCCTGGGAAAAATCTTTAAAAAAGCAATAGAGAAAGATCTGGAGGTCAGGGTCCTCTCTCAGTTGTCTGCAAACCATCTGAAAAAGTCATCAGTTCTTCACAAAGTGCAGTATTAAGAGCATATTGTTTCACACATGCTGCTTATCGTTTTCCACTTTGAAACAAGCAGCTACAAGCTCTTCTAGAGGAGCATTTTATGTCTAGCAAAGACAATCAACTTAGAGAAAGTGACCGATTGCTACAGCACTAGCTTGCATTTCATGTCACCTTGCTTTCAAGTTCTCGTTAATTACATGACATTAATTAATTAATCCTGATAGCACACCTGTTGTTAAGAATTATCCATACCTAATAGTTAGAGACACCAAAAGAGAGCTATTAGAAGGCTTCCTTAGGTTCTATATTAAAATTGAAAACTCTAGTCCAGTTTTATACTGGACCCAGATTATATCTGCATAAATATATCATCTCTCTCTATTGTTTCCAATTGTACTCAAGACTTCCTAATTTCTAAAAATAGAGGCAAACTCAAAGGAGTCATGCTCTCCTTTCTCAGTATGCAGGAGAAAGCTTGGCTCATTTATGTGTGCAAGAAAATTATTGCAAAAAGGTGACAATTGCAAAAACTCCTCCATTTGCAGGCCTTTTCTGTTCACCCCAGGTGGGGCGGGCCACTGGAACTGGCCCTTGACTTTTATCTGAGTTTAAGGCAGAGCCAGTTTCAGTGTCTGAGCCCCCACTGAAGGGTTTACTGGGTGATGGGTACAGCTGGACAAGCCCCAAGCCCGGGTGGAAAGGGCAACAAGTGGAGGCTGTAAGTGGCCAAATCCTCACCTGGTCTTTCCTTTCTGCAGTGCTGGGGGGTGCAGAGAGTCAGGTTGGACCCTTCTTTCCCTGGCGCCCAAGCTTGTGGTGATCAAGGATGCAGAAGAACAGCAAGACCTTCTCCACTCATCCACTCAGCAGAGCTCAGACTTGCCCATGCCCTGGGAAGCTCTGTTGTGGGCTATGGCACATTGTGCCATACAAGAATGACTGAAGGGTTTCAGTTAGGGCATGATGTCACAGGAAAGTATCAAGAAGATGGGAACAAACACCACCATATGCCAGTCTCTCCATGATGGGATGTATTACATGATAGGAAATTCCCTTCAGGGAGAAATGGGTTGCCAGCAATATCCAGATGAGTCTAAAACCACTCTGGGCTATGGCTCACCTCAATCTCAGGGTTTGTGTCCTCCAACAAGGGACATGTAGCTCGTTGCATGGCTTCCTCACAAGCCTAAAAACAACCTAGGAAAACAAAGACTCCTTGCTGGTAGGTTGAGTGCTGAAGGGGGTCCTCACAACTCATTAACCTCCAACAGCCCAGTTGCACCCTTTTCCTTATTTCTCGTTCCATTTCCTTTTGTTGCACATGAGGAAGGATTTGGTTACCCCAGGTATTGCTGTTGCCCAGGTGGCTCCTCAAAGAAGAGAGGTAAGGAGAGGCTGGTGCCAGCACTAGCACTAGCCTGGGCACGACGTTCCCTTATCCTCTTTCCTCTCCAGCATCGCTCTGATCCCAGCAACTGAGTACTTCCCAGAGAGTTAATTTGTGAAAAGAAACAGTATCGATTCAAGGGGTGTGCTGCAGTAATTGTCGTTCGGCTTCAACTGCACAATCACACTTCATTTTCAGTCTCCAAACAATAAATAAAGATAAAATGAGCAGTGGCTTAAATAGCATTTAACAGGCATGAGTTCCCAAAGAACGGCATAAAAGCAGGATCTGTTGCTGCTTTTCCCTTACGAGTATCAGTAGGAAATGCTGAATGAGTGAAGAAGAGCAGAGAAAAAGAAAAATAGAGATTACTGTTAGAACAGGGGGCTTTCTGCACTGCTTGTGTTGTATATCCATGATCCTTTTGTGTCCCTCTTTATCCTACCCTGGAATGGAATTAGCTTTCAGTCTTTTTTTTTTTTTTTTTTTTTTGTTAAATTTGATCTTATTTAAATCAGCCCCTTAGCAGGTTGGCTGAATTCTTGAAAGCCTAACACAGCCTGCAGATGTCTGTCTGTGCAGCCACATGGCAGAACCAGGCTTTGGGGGTCCCCAGAGTATCACGCGGGACCGGGAACTTCTTGGTGCTGGTTCCAAAAATCCATATCCCTTTCCAGTTCATTACAAACACCTATTGTTTGCCATATTTATCTGCCATCACTGCTGTTTGTTAGCAAATGGAAAAAGAAATGCCAGGACTAAATTTCAGCCTGCCCTTAGAATAGTGGAAAGGGGCTACAGGAATTGAATGACAGATGGTCTTTGAATGATATACAGAACCTCTGCCCCTGGGCCTGCTTTGGAGGAGCTGTTTTGGATTGTTGCTCAGAAGAGTGGGAGGTTGTTGTGTGATATGTGATTATTCCATAATAATTTTAATTATTTTGCCTGTTTTCAAACAATAGTCTCAGCCTTTTTTAATTTTTACACTCACTGAGTTGTGACACGAGCATTCTTTCCTCTGTGTTAGCAGGGATTAAAATCAAACCCTGTATCCCTTCCCATTTTTTTTCAAATAATCCATGTTTAAATAAATTACCTCAGCCTGGAAAAGTGAGTTACAGGGCATTCTCCTGACGTGTGTGGCAAAGAGAAAAGCGAAGGGCTGGGGAGTAGGGCTGGGGGGATGGGGAAGGCTTTATTGTGTTGTGCTGGATGAGATTGTCACTGTAACAAGTTTCAAGAAGAGCTGCTCTTTAACTCCTCTTCCTCGGCACAGAGAGCGCAGCTCTGGGAACCTCATTTACATGCATATGGGTATCTGATTGGATCTGTTCAAAGGTACAGTAGGAGTCAGTCAGATTGCATATGATGTGCATATGAATGAAGTTCCCAAAGTGGGGTGTGATGCTTCAGGAGAGACAGGAAAAATATGCTGTCTCTGCTTCATCCAAAGTCCAATAGAAACTTGGGGATTTTATTTTTTTAAACTGTGAGATAAGCAAGAGTGCAAGCCAAAAAAAAAACCCCATATATATGTACATATATATATATGTATGTATGTACATATTTCCCCCCTCCCCATATACTGAATTTATATTTTAGGCCAAACATGGCTCATTGCTTAAACCCCATGAATCGCATTAGCTCTGCATTATTGGAGCACATGTTGCTTGGTTTGCAGGACAACTGCACACACATCTCTGTGCACTGGACAAAGTTGCAGGGTTCCCCTCCTTTGCAGCACACACACCAATCACACTTGCATCTGTCCCTCCACTGACAAGCACAGATACAAGGAAAGCTGATAAATTTTAGCTGTAAGGAAAAGTTTGGGTTTCACTAGGTTTTGGTCTGTCTTTCAGCAGATCCTGCTCAGCCAAAGCCACTACTCATATTTTTGGGGGGGCAACCAGGGGGGCATAACAGCACATGTCTTTGGCTGAGTTTTGTGCTTGGGTGGAGGCAGCAAGCGTGGGAAGTGCAGAGGGCAGCTACAAGTGTCAAGGAAAAATGTTTCTTAGGAGAAGGTTTGGTCCATCCTCAGGAGCTGGTGTGCTCCAAAGGGGTAGGAATTCTCAGAAAAATGAAGCAACATAACGTGGTAAAGGACAAAGGGTAACTTTTCTCCCAGAAAAATAATCATTAGTAAAAGCTACTTTTCTGAACAAGACTGAATTTAAATAATACTGCAGTGCTAACTCAGGACAGGAAACAACACTGTGCCCACAAGCCCTTTTCTTTTGTGGGGTCTTCTGACCTTGTCGGTGCAGCAGAGGTTGGGACTTGGCCCCCATGGCACATGAGTGCATACTGACCCCCTGGTAGAGCTGTGTAGTCCCAAGATGTTCCATCCCTGCCTGCACAGCTGGGGTAACAGTGGGCTCTGCTTCCTCCCTCAAGCTGGCTTCAAGGAGGGGCACATGGAGACTGGGAGGTGCCCAGAGGCTGAAAGGATGGGTGCTTTACTTCAGCCTAACTCCTACTCTGAGATGTTGCACCCATGGGACTGGAGAGGGGGCTGTGAAGACAATACAAGCTGTAGTTGAGGTGATCCTGCATCTCATCCAGGGCACACTCGGTAATATCTGCAGTTTTATTTTCATCAGATCTCTGACTGTCTCTCCACAGCGGTGTCTCACTTGGACCACAGTTAACACCCAACTGAAATTCAGATTACTGCCATCCCACCAGCAGGGACAGCCTGGGGAGTGTATCCCACAGGGATACACACCACTGGGTGAAATCTAACACGGCACTCTTGTGCCACAAACACCAAACACAGCAAGCATATATCTACCTCTAGAAATAAAAATACTATGCATTCCTGTCTCCTCGGTGTTACAAGAAGACAAGGAGAAATAGCTTAGACAGTGATGAGGGTGCTCTGGCAAACATCAAGGGTACCTTGAAGCTAGATGCCGTGGTTTCAAAACCTTAAAGCCACAATGCACATCTCTAAGAGAAATGTTTTGAAAGCAATCTGAAAAGCTAAACTTAAAAGCTGTGACTTTTTTCGTTCCTTTATCTTTTTTTTTTTTTAACCATCCAAGACTTGTGTTCTGGTCTGGGTGTTTCTCATAAAACATTAGATGGTATCAAACACTTCGAGCCATCATTAAAAGGAATTTACTGTACACCTTTAGGGATATTACCAGACATAAAAAGACCCAAGCAGAACACTGAGCACAGGTGAATACAACAGAGAGACATTTCCACTCCTGCTGCTTAAAAAATATTTGTTTCTGTAACTTTGGGCAACTTGCTATTTGTGGTTCAGAGTCTAAACAGCTTTGCTTTGCCTTTACTTTAAAGCTTTGCTTTGAACTTCTTTAGAAGGAACCTGCGAAAAGCAGACTAGGTATCAGGTCTTGATAACAGAGCTTAAATGCCAGTGTTTGTGAGGAAATACAAAGGGTGGTCACTGCTATAAGAAAGGGCTCACAAGCAGGAGGCCATTTCAATTTTTATCAGCAACCCAGATGATAAAATGGAATCTTGTAAAACTCACCAATGATGCAAACATTGGTGGAGTGGTAAACAAGGAGAGCAGCTTATTGTTACAGGCTGACAGGAATCGTCTGAATGGATGGTCACAAGTCAGCAACAGGCATTTTAAGACAGGTGAATGTTGTGTAATTCAGGTAATATATTGGGGACTGAGAGCAGGCTCTGCCTGGGACCGCAAGGCCTTGGAAAAGGACTTAAAAACCACTGAAGGCAAGAGCTCCTACAGAAGCTCTCACAGCAGTGATATTGCAAAAGGAACAAGTGGTCTTTGGATGTATAAGAGGGAATATCTGGTAAAAATCATGAACTATCCTGCCTCCACAGGCCTAGATACTAATGTGCATCTCTGGAGAAGACCCTGAAGGGTCCATATGCATATAAATTAAATAAGAAGCAGGGCTGAGAAAGGCTTTTCAGCTTCTCTGATATGGAAAAAACATAGATGCTGAGCAAGAAGCAAAGCAGAGCGCCAGGATGCCATGTTTACATATTACGTGTCTGGAGCCTTTTCAAAGGAACTGTAAGTGTGTAATGTGCACAGGGAATTTGTGCAGTTTAAATAAGTCCTTTATCATCTGTTAAGTGTCCCCCAAACTGACTTGTGGCACCAGCAATCAAAAAGTTGCAGTGGCTACTCAACACATGCTTAATATTTGTAATGAGTTGGAGATCTCAGTGTCAAATCAGCCACTGCCAAAACCCTGTGTCAGGTTGCTGACAATAATCTGAGGTCATGGGCAATGAAGTATGGGGCAGAGATCCTCACTCTTATATTTCTTTGGAGATTCACTGCTGTCTCATATCTTGCCATGCTTCCAGAGGACTGGACTAAATGACCTCCTGAAGTCCCTTTCACCCTGAATTATTCCATGGTTCTATCATGATACCTTATAAAAAGTGAATATGAAGTCACAGATCTCAGCTCCAGACCTTGCAGGGCTTTGCTCTCGAACATCCTTGCAAGTTTACAGCTGGACAACAACTCTTACCACTGAAACACTGCAGTTGCTCTATGATAAATGGAACAGCATGTAAAAAAACCATGATTTTGGCTATCTGGGATTATTTTATAAACCCTTTTAGAAGGAAAAAAAAAAAAGTACCCTTGGGAAATAATTATCATTCTGCATTATTTCAGCCTTCAGAAAAAGTTTTCCAAATAGTTATATACAATGTTTATATAAAAAAGTTAAACCATGATACATATATGATAAGTAAAATACCCCTTCCTTGAACTGGCAAATATAAGAGAGATTATAAGGTGAGAATATAAGTGGTTGCTTAAATCAAAATTCATATGAAAGTTAGGGATAGTTTCATATATAGGGATAGTTTCAAATACAGGTCTTGTTTTCAGCATTAGTAATAACAACAAAAATGATCAAATGTACTTAGGAGATTTTTCCCAGTTCATCATATCTAAGGCTTAGATTCTAGTGATGTGTAATGCTAATCCACATTGTTTAAATGCCTGCTGCACTTCAAAGTATAATCCACCTGGAACTACAAGAAAAACAAGAATCGGTAACCAGTAGTGCTATTAATTATCCTTCATGGATTAAACGCTTCAATTTCACTGAGTTATCACCCTATAACACCACTGCTCAGTAACTTTGCAGTATCTTTCCTTGCCCAAACAAGCTGAATCACATTCTTTTTTTTCATAGTGCTGCTAATGTAGTTCAAGGCATCATCTTCATAATGTTCCTGGGAGCCAGATTGAGAGTGCAAGATGTGTTTCCTGAGGGTTTCCACTGAAGGACTTAAATGGAATAGAAAGTCAGAAGTCCTGAGAGGTCTCTTGGTAAAGGCTATGCCTTTGAGCACAGCCCTAAACTGCAAGAGAAGCAGAATATTGAACTTTTCAATTTCTTTTCTGTTTAAGGAGCCCAGTCCTCTTGAAGTTATTCAGACAGCTCTAATTTTTAAATGATTTGTTCTGAGTACCATAAATGCAGATTTAACTTCTTACTTGTAATACTTGAGTTAAAATTCATTGACACTTCACTTGAAAACCAGAGTCAAAAACAGTGTCACTCAGACCATATCCTGGATTTGATCCTGCAGATCAAGTCAGTAGGAAGGTGGATTGTGTGAGGACTCCTGGAACAGGTCCTTAGTGGAATTAATCAGTATTACAGGTGCTCATATTTCTTGCAAGCAATTGACATGTTTCTTTGTAAATCAATTCAGAAACCTGCTGCAATGAAATGGGGCTCCTGACTCCTCTTTACTTTTCCATTCAGGAATGGTGATGTGGGAACTTGCACATCCTGCTAGCAAAAAAGCAAGGCATTTTCCTAACACTTTCCCAGGAACTAAGAGAATCCTCCTTCTCTCCCTTTATTAGATCCCATCATCATGTCAACTCTTAATTTTCTTGACAAATGCAAACAGCAAGAGCTGGTAGTGTGAGAAAATATATTCTTGCTGAATGATGAACCTCTGTATTTTTTTCATGAAGCCCTTTCCACCACAGGGAAGTTAGTGGGAAACTATTCACTGAGTAAGGTTTAACTAAGGGGTTAAGCAAGGTTCAGGGTTCGTCTTCTCCTCCCTGCAGAACCTTCTCTCTTTAGTTTTTGCAATTTCAGCTAGAACTGTTAAAAAAGAGCTATCTTTTCCTGAGTGTTTGCAAGACCATACATACACATGTACACAGAGAGAAAAAATATGCAGCCTAATTTTTTATAACATATATTCTCTTCCTTAATGAAACTGTGTTTTAAAAATAAGCTTATTAATCAGCAGGAACATTAAAATAAAAAAGTTTAAAAGTCAGTGTGTAAAAATGGGCTCCTCAGCAATTCCAGGAAGCTACAAAATAAATGGAAACAGTCACTTAATGCTTACTAAGTACAGTATCTATAGATTTAATCAATGTGAGAATACAAAGGATATGATTAAGATGCAGTATTTGTTATTAAAAGGTACAAAAGGCTAACTCTTGATACATATGACTCATTTCCACTAGAAGCAGAAATGGTCAGAAAATTTACAGCTTAAGAAAAGGTTGTTTTGACTGCAAAAAAATGCAGGTGAAATCATAGCTAGTTCAGTGAAATTTCTTTTATAAAAAAAATCGGCATTTTGATGTAAGAATGTAATTTGGAATATAAAAATTTTACTTTATTTGAATTTCATTTAAATGCAAATATTTACTTACTGTATTACACATTTACATGGTCAGAGTATGCATGTGTATTTTATTTATTACATTATCTTAATGGTAAATTGACATTTTAAAATGTCACATAAAAGCACAAATTAAAGAGGCTAGTCTAATACAATAAACGTGATGTGTGACTGAGAACAGGTAATTTCAATTTTCTTCTGTTAGCCTAGTAATACTTAATTAAGCTATTTTGGGGATTAATAAAACCAGTTTCAAACCAGTTTATTAAAATGCACAAACAGAAGTGAGTTTGATCTAGCAAAAGAAGTTTCAATCCCAGCCAAGTAGCCAAAGCTAGTAATTTCTATTAAAACTTTACAACTTCACTCAACTCATGATTTTGTATGGTACTCATTTAAGTAAAGAGTATAAAATTTATTGAAAATATAAATAAAATTTCAGGAATTTAATTTTCAGAGCAGAAATGCCCAAAATTTGCAAAAGGCACTTGAGATAATTCATATTCATGGAGAAATTGAAGATGTTTGACATGATCACAAGGAAGGCAAGGCACTGATGGTTTATAA
>WEIV01009900.1:235680-271147 GCA_013390005.1 Calyptomena viridis | reverse complement strand
TTTAAAAGGAGCTTTTTTAGCATCTTAAAGAATCACGGGGTGAAATTTCATGAATCTCTAGAAGCTTTCATTTCAGGACTGGATAAATTTCTGAAAATGTAGGAGCTGTGGGGGCATAAAGACCCAGGAGGAGCCTGGTTTATGTTCTGAGAGAGGTCACACAAGCTGGTCACTGAGGTTCCTCTGTCCCGGTAGTCCCATGGAAACTGAGACACCATGAAAATAGTTTCAAGTTATGAAGCTTGCAGACAGAGAGGAATTACCTGGAGTCTGTGAATCCTTATTTGAAGCCAAGAATCACTTCTGATAAAATCTTTGAAACTAGTCCACACCTTATGTGGCTACAACAGGCAAAAGGAGGAAAAAATATTGCAACTACTTCAGAGAAGGTCTACTTATTTTCTTCATCTGCCTGTCTCATAATGCATTATACATTGTGATGTTGAAGTCTTAAGTGTAATCTAATAATCAAGAAAGTTTGAGAAAAAATTTATGTACACAAAGAAACTTTTTCTCAGTTATAGTCTCTAAGCCTGGATAATGACATTACATTTTTTGAGATACTGACATCAACATTGCAACAATCCATTCCAAGACTTATCAGCTTTCATTAGTACGGCCATTCATCCCAGCTTTAATCTTTCTTCTCAAGCTAATCAAACTATGAATCAAAAAAATATCTGCATCCATATGGCTTAAGTTTTACCAAAGTCTGATATTTAGCTCAGGGTCTGATTCACAAAAACATCTGCCTGCCAGTCCAGATTTGTACATTGGTTTTCCAGGTAAGACATCCCTCTTTGAAAGACCAGACTTCATACTGGAATTTAACACTGAGTATAGAAAAAAGTATACTGACGTGCAGGGGCTTAATGAATAAAACCAGAATGATTCAGGCCTTATTAACCCCATTTATATCTCATTTCATCTTTTTCCCCATCCATTTAGTTTAAGAATAATCTTTTGTCACAGTTATTTCTTTAATATTCAGATATCAGGTGGACTGCAGTCAAGGCCACTTTCTGATACAATTCTTTTTCTCTAATGAATAGTCAAGGTGCTTTCTACTCCTTCTGAAAGAAGCTCATAAAAGGTGCTTTTTTTTTTTGAGGAGTAGATTTCTGCTCTGTCCAGATCTTGCTGAAGGTTTAGCCTCCTATTTGATTGAATAACAGCTGTATTAAATTGAGTAATTCTAACCTCAACCTGGAATTGGGCTGACTATTGATCAGGAACTAGCAGTCTCCTCTCTTAGGCCTTCCCAACATGTGGTTAGGTTGACCAACATTTGCCATAGTGTGATTTTTGAGGGCGAGCAAAGGCTCATGTTCTCTGATGCTTTCAAGGTATCTAAAATACCAGTGTTCTGGTTCAGCTGTGTTGTGAACCAGCAAGAAGCTATGTTATCTGTGCAGAGACATAGCATAGAATCATCATAGAGTCATAGAATGGTTTGAGTAGGAAGGGACCTTAAAGATTATCTACTTTCAACCCCCTTGTGGACAGGGACATATTTCACTAGACCAGGTTATCCGGAGCTCCATCCAACCTTGCCTTGACAACTTCCAGGGATGATGGGCATCCACAACTTCTCTGGGCAACCTGTTCCAGTGCTTCACCTTCTTCCTAATATTTAACTGTCAGCAGATCTCCCGCATTTCATGTCAGTGCTGTAGTCCTGTAAACAAGCACTATTGTTGTCAAAGAAAAGTCTCTTTTGAGAAAAGTTATTTATAGCACATACAATTCCTCAAAATTTGCTTAAATTACATTAATCAGGAACACTCATTTACAAAGAGTCCTTTTGAGCACATGTTGCTGAAAATAAACGTGTAGACAGAGGAATTGGGGAGTACAATTGCACCAATTTGTACTGAGAATACCAAATACTTGCCTCCCTTTGTGTGCCACTCTGGGAATCAACCTTTCAAGTGGTGTATGCTGTCAACAGGAGTGGCTAAGAGCCAGATCAAATCTGTTCTCTCAAGGAGAGTAACTTCTTACTCCTCAAGTAGCATCACTGATGGAGAGGTAAGGAAGTGTGGGAAACCTTTGCACAGCAGCCTAAGGAGTTTGTGAGCCTTCATGGTTCAAATAACTAAGAAAGGTGACAAGTTCATTGCAATGATTGTATGCATACATGACTTGATAGACATGCCTATCTACACATATAGTATATATACATATATGTGGTACTTACAGTCTTACCAAATCCCGATGATCGGATGGGTAATAAATATCAGGCAAGAATTTTTACAAATAGCTATCCAAACATCCTGCACCAGCAGTGAGATTAAGAAAAGAAATAAACAAGTGATGATCTGCTATGAAATGTCTCTCTTCCTCAGTCTGCAATCCTCTTGAAAAACATCACAACCCTATGCAGAGCTACAGCTGTCTCTACATGCAGTGAGCCAACATCATGTCCTCCACAAGTAACTAGCTACAATATGAAACTCTCCACTGGATTCTGACAGCCATCCAGCTCCATCCTAAGGCTGAGTCCCTCTCTTGCAATCAAATTTACCTCCTTCCCAAAGGCCCAAGATCTCTGTGTTCTCCCTCCATTCCTTCCCATGGCCTCTTGCCACTGATGCCCAGAGAAGACGAGACAAGCTGGAGAGCTGAGTAGTGCCATGTAAACAGCTTGAGGTACGACCATGAGGAGACATGGGCTGGTGCAAGGGGAACTCATTTCACAGCTGTGCATTGGAGAGGCAGATTTTGGAGCTGTCTGATGTGTGAAGTTACTTTTCTGTCTCCAAGCACACTGGTATATGCTAGCAGCAGACTTTTAATAGATATCTGGAGACAAAGACTAGTGACTTTTTGCCATCTCCCTTAATATCACTGGAGGCCTTTAAGCAGGTAATATCTCCACCTCTCTCCACTGCAACTGGCACCACAGTTCTTGACAGACTTGGAAAACCACAGGCAACTCAAATTAATATCATCCCTAGGGATATATCGGACTTGCTTGTAACAGGTGTTATTTAGCTTTTGAAGTTAAGGAAGAGAGAAGAAATTTGCACAGAATGTGTTAAAATACTTTTGGGGGTGTAGAGAAGAGAAAGATACTGAAACCAGTGCCATCCAGACAATGATAAAGCATTTAAATGTCAACATTTGAAGCATCAGATTATCTGGTTATGCTCAAATTATCAGTCTGAGAAGCTAAATAATAAGCTCTAAATGTGGATTTAATACAATTAATCCTTTGATTTGAAAGCCAAAAAAGTATAGCATCTCCTAAAATGAGGTAAATGTATGTTGAGTACTTATAGATTCTAGTTAGCTCCTGTAGTTTTAAGAGAGACGCAATACTACACCCTTTATCATCCATATCTTCAACCAGTTTGAAAGGATGCCTCAGGTGAACTCTGTGGTCCTCAGAAGAACATAAGCAGGACACAGATATGAATTTTAAAGGTACATACACAATCTTGTGCTGCAAACAAAGTTGCCAGAAAACCAGTATTAAACATTGGATTCTGTCTTATCAAGTAACACAGTGTTGGTTTGTCTAAATTAGAGTTGTAGAAGTCCTTGCAAAGGAAATATGTTTCCTATAGCAGATGGGAGAGAGAATTTATGTTCTGCATCGATGAAGTCTAGGCAAAGAAAACCATAACCAGTAGACCACAAATATATGGATGAATGAGACAAGACTTATTTGGAAGAGAAAATTTTTGTAAGTAATTAAGGAGATACTGATGGCCATTAGAGTTGCCTCCATTAACTGGGAGCAAATGGAAATTGTAAAATATATCTTCATTGTTTGATGAAGAGCCTTCTTAGCAGAAAGCAGATACGTGCTCTCCATACCAAAGGATTGCCCAGCTCACATTTCCCGAAGCCCATCCATGAGGATGAACCCTTAGTCAGCTGCATCAATCAACATCCCACTATACACCAGGCCCTCAGAACACGTCTTGTCTGAGTGGGACAGAAATGGCCTTGAAACTGCATGATGGCATTACTCATCTCACCATGCCCCTATGAGATTGAGTAGAGTTTTGCAATTATTCCAAGATGATAGACAACATTTGGTAAAGGTATAAAATTCCTCAAAGACAAATTCACACTGGATTCCTGTCCTCCACTTAGACTTGGGTAGACCAACTGGAAAAACTCGTTTAACTTCCAGGATATGTTTATGTGCAATCAGATGAAAGAATGGCAAGAAAAGTGCAGGGAGCCTACAGTGGCAAGCAACTCCTGCCACTTACAACTTTCAATTGAAAATCTACACTAAGCTTCTGATGTCTTTTTTATTTTTCCTAATGAAACTTGTCATTCTTCTGTTCAGGATTGTGAAAAAACTTCAGTGCCTGAAGTGTGCTGGCATACACAGATTCTCTCATAACTTCTCCTCTTCTGGCTCCATTCCTTAGCAAGTCTAAGATAAGAAAAGTTTCTTCAACTTTTTCAGCATTTCTGTTACAGCACCTGGCCAAGCCAGCCGGATCATGGAGAAAGAAAGTGACAGTGTTGATTGCCTCATCTGCTTTCCTCTCTCTGCATGGTATAACCAGCCTGGATAACACTGGAAGCCACCAGCCTGGTGTGCATCGGTCTGATATGAACCTTTACTGATCATGTTTATCCAGCACCTACTCAGTTTGATCTGCATACTGAACCACATGAAAGCTGTGAGGCAGAAAGTGCATTTCAAAAATGTGATTTTCCTTTCAGATAAACGCATTTTACTCAGAGTAAGCTGAATTCTAACTTCTCTCCCAGATTTTGCATTTAAAAATTGCTCTTGAAAGTTGAGCAGCTAAGCAGCTAAATCTATGGGGAAAGTTCCAGCCAGTCTGTAAGGCAGGAACTTTCCTCTACTCATGCCCTGTGCTTTCTGCTTCAGCTTTTAGCTTGTCTTGAATTTAGTTTTTATTGTTTTAATCATAATAATTTTGGATGCTTTCAAATGCCCAGAGGACTGCTTATCAATTAATATAATTGCAGATGCATCCCCCACAAGCCTATGATGCTGGATAAGATCCACCCAAGGATGCTGAAGAAGCTGGTGGAAGTGCTCACAAAGTCACTTTCAATCATTTAAGAGCAGTTCTGAGTAACTGGGGAGGTCCCAGTTGACTGGAGGTTAGCAAGTGTGACACTCATCTACAATAAGGGTCAGAAGGAGGATTCAGGGAACTATACCCTGTCAGCCTGATCTTGGTGCTGAGGAAGGTCATGCAGCAGATCATCTTGAGTGTCATCACACGGCACATGCAGGGCAAACCCAGCCAGCATGAGTTTAGGAAAAGCAGGTCCTGCTTGTCCAACCTACACTTTCTATGACAAGGTTACCCACTCTACAACTGCCTGGAAGGAGGCTGTAGCCAGGTGGGAATAGGCCTCTTCTCCCAGGTAACAAGTGACAGGACAAGAGGAAATGTCCTCAAATCAAGGGTTGTCAAGCATTGGAACAGGCTGCCCAAGCAAGTAGTGGAATAACCATCCCTGGAGGTACTTGAAAAGCATGTAGATGTGGCCCCTGGGGACACATGGTTTAGTGATGGACTTGACAGTGCTGTGCTAATTGTTGGACTCAATGATCTTAAAGGTCCTATCTAATCTCATGATTCTACATTTCTAGGATTCTAAAACTACCAGAAATAGGAAAGGCCTTCATTTTCACTGAATTTACTTGTTAATCAGCTGGACCACTTTAATCAATGCTTTTTACAGCAAAAGTGAAATTAGTTGTGGGGATAGATTCACAAGAAAAGATGTGTCAAGAGTAACTGTGCTTTATTGATACATACTTGAATATAAATACAAATATTTGGGGACAGTTAAGCCCAGGTCCCACACAGTTCAAACCAATCACCTAACGAAGGTCTACCAGCAGCTCCTCCTTGCCTCCACTTCTAATCTGTAAGACAAAAATAGCACTGTCACCACCACCATCGTCATTGGCAAGCCATAAAAACAAGACAAGGTTTCTGAAGCACCTCAAAATCATGGTGTTGGACAATATAGAAAAACTTCACAGAATTTAACAACTTCTTCCTGCCGAGATGAGTTTGAATAGTAAGCAGAGAACACACACAGAATAAGTCAAAAACAAAGTGCTGAATAGTTGCCTCTTCAGTAAGTACTGCCCCTTCCATGTACAGAATAAGGCCACAACTCTGTGGGAAAAATATTGTGCAACACTATGACTGAAGGTTGTTGTGCAGGGGGTAAATTAAAGGCTGCATAGAAAACTTGAACAGTATTGATACATCTCTTCTGAATACTTATCCACATAAAAATTCCTTTGAATTCATGTTTTAGTGTAATAGAAATAATGAGGGAAACAAAATTATTCAAAGCCATGTGAAGACCCAGAAAGAAAGAAAATACTTGGTTTATGGTCTTGGGTGGACTCTGAAATCAGTATCCCTTGCATAGATTTCTCTGATTTCAGACCCTTTCTGTGAACTTTCCCAAAGGAAAAAGAATCCATACGTTTTTAGAAGCCAAAACAAATAATTAGTTTGTTAAATTCAGGTCTCTTTTGTTTCCTTTTTTATACATCTTCACAACCAATGGTAAGTAAATGTCTTTTTCTGACAGTGTATATATAATAAAAGGCAAATACATCTGTTTGAGGACTGGCTTTTTGATTCACCAGACTGATTTGTGAAGAGTTTGTTGTAGAATTTCTGCTCAAGTTCAGGTTTATAATTATATGTTCACAGATCCTGAGGCATCCCAGTAAAACCTCCCAGAAGAGAAACCCTAAAATGTTTAGGATCTGTGTCTGTATCTCCATATCCATGAATATATATATATGTATGTATATAAAAGCATATATGTATGTGCTACACATAAAATTACATTTATATTTCTGTTTAGATGTGCTCTTCTAACCAAATATCCATATACTTATATATGGATATAACAAGTGGTATATCAAAGTGCCAGAGAACCAAATACTCACTCCCCAGCCTTGGTGTCTGAGGAATGCAGCAGGGAAGGGGAAACCCCTCACGTGCTGATGCGGCTTCAGCCTCACCCTGTCCCACAGCTAGCAGAGGCTGCCTTGGCTTCTCCTGATGTTCTCAAGCAAGGCTGGCACTGGTGGAAGCAGCAGGACAGGAGCAGGACAGGGACTGGAATTGGGTCAGAGGAGGCAACGATATGTGCCTTGACAGAGACGTCCCCAGTGATGGCACAGGTATCCCCTGCTGCAACTCAATCTTCCCAGGGAAGAAGGGGCTGGGGGAGAGGAGGAGAGACTTGGTTCCCCTATTAAATTTTATATATCTCTCCACTGTTTCTCAGGTTGCTTTCAGAATCAGAAAATCCAAGAAATATATTCACAGATGTTCCCTTGTTTATTTGTTGACTCTGTGTAATTTGTTTGCCCTAATTTGTTTTTGTCTATCATGGGACTTCCCTTTTTAATTTCCCTTTCTCTGTTTACCACTCTTTGTGGAGCAGCGGTCTGTTAAGCTGTGAGAGGCACATGCCAAATTAAAAAAAAAAAGGGGGGGGAGGGGAGGAAAGGCGCCACAGATTGTTTTAAGCACTGGCTGCCCCTTTGGGCCTGAAGGCCTTGCTTGCAGCCTGCACCTGCTCCTCCTCTTGAGACACGGGGCTCCTGATCTTTATCCCCTGCCTTTAAGCTGCCTGATTCCTATTATCCAAACTCAAACAGCGTTCTCTACATTCACGCCTCCAGCACTTGGCATGAAATTAATAAGCCTGGCTGATGTATTTCCCTGGAAGCCTGCCACTCTTTAACAGTGGTGTTAGATTAAAAATTTTGGCATGGTTAATGAACAGGGAAAAGCTGAAGCCAAAAGTTTCATGCAGCAATGCGAAGATTTGGGGGTTATGAAAAGAATACCAACTTTGTTCGCATTTTCTGAATGCCATCCTAATTACAGGGTTAGATAACAGACACAACAAAATAGTCATGGCTAGGAGAAAGGACGTGTTCTCATCCTTCCCTCGCATTTGATTTTATCTTTAGCCTTTTCAATCATATCCCAGTCTGCTGTATTGTGTAACCTGAAATGCAGAGGTGCTTAGTTGGGTTCAGAACTCTGCTTTCACACAATTAGAATGGAAGTGGGGCACGAATGCAGGTACTGCCCTGTTCCTTCCTCCCCACGGCCAGCAGTGCAGTCTTCCTTCAATCTCTTCTTAAGACTGGGAACAACCTCTTCCTCAAAAAGCAAAGTCCAGTGCATATTTCTGGGCCAGTCATGTCCCCAAGTCATTCTGGCTTTGGCTCATTTCTGATCTTCATCCATCTCTGGTTTTAGCAGATTTCATTTATAGGATGCTTGGTTAGGTTTTTTTGGTTAGAAAAAATAATCCTAAAAAGAAATTCCATGTGCACACCTGTGTGTCATAAATACGTATATGTATAAATAATTGGCCAGGTGTATGTGCATATGTGCAATGTAAGAAATGCTATTCAGTCTTTCAGATGCAAGCCTTTTACTCAAATTTCTGTGAAACACATCATGCGTTCACTGGCTTTCTGTTCTCCCACTTTGGAAAGGAATCAACTGAAAGTTTCCTCATAAGAGCCACTTTCTGCCTCTTGGTTACTATGTCATGACTGTTACTACCAAAACTATAAAAATTAAAAAAAACACAGTCTATGAAGAAGCTAGAGCTTAAGTGTCCTTAGTATGTCATCTATGGACCTGATTAACATTAAGAATATGAGCCTTATCTCTTTTCCTGACTGCCATAGGTTCCATAGCTGCAAAGTCACACTGTCCTACTAGTGGCAGAAATGCATTCATTCCCTATAGGGTCTGGGCCATGCTCCTGAAGATCCCTTGAAGTACTTTACCAAGCAGCTGAATTCTATACAAAAGGCCAACTCCAGGGAGAGTTCCAGCAGTTTCAGTTCCCGAAAACTGTGCAACGGTGCTACCGACAACAGAAAAGAACTTCTCCAGCTCAGTGCTCAGGGGAAACTTGGAGTGGGAGGGCCTTGTATTGCCTTATTATTTTCCTACCTGCTTTCCCTGTCCTTTTTTTCCTCTGTTACAAACACATCTCTGTCACAAACACAGATTTGTCACCATGCTTCGACCAAAGCCGTTTAACATCTCCTGTCTCCAATGCCCTCACCACTTCCCTCTCTCCTTACCTCCTGCCTTCTGAGATGTATTTGTTTTCTGTTTGTCTAGGGACCCTTTGGAACTGTGTTTTCCTGGTCTTTCCATGTAGCTTCCCTCTTTCAAAATATTTTTTCCAGTCTGTAATGATTTCCAGCTGAGTGAAAGGAACATCTCTTCCGCATTAAAAGTCTTGGCCATTCTGCAACCATTGAGGCAGCCAAACTCCTTTCTCGTTAGAGAAATAGCCTGCTCTCAGTACTATTTTTCTAAAAGTGAAATGTATCCTTTCCTTGAATTCTAAACATGAGGCACACTGATTGGGTTGTCTGCTAGCTCTTCATCCTCCACACTGTCTGGTATTGCTGAGAAGTGCCAGTATCACAAGCAGCTAATGCATTAATGGCTAGCTTACACTACCACGTCAACTGTGGTCTCGGTTGATATCATAGAAAAGTGTGAAAGGATAAGGAAATTGCTAATCTGAGTGATAGGGCATGGCTCTGTGTGCAACTCCTACCTTTCACAGCTGCTCTTTACACATGCATGCCCTTGGACAGCTTCCCAGGCTGCCTCAATCCAAGGCTCCTCCTCTCCACCTAGGGTCAAGTCATCTTCTCCTGTGCTAGCACCAACAGCTGGAGGCCAATGACATATGAAGTGCATGCTGAACATAATAAGAGTTTGCAATGCTAATAAATTAAGCAGGCAGCATTTGACCCAGGCATAAGTGTGACATGGCAAAAAAGTGATATGGAAGCACAACTTGTCAGGCTTCGCATCTTATACCTGGATGAAAGAGGGCATCTGCAAAACATGACCTTTCCTAAAGTGTCCTGCTTGAGCTATTGTGAAGCTATTTCAGGAGTCAAGAAGCACACGCTCGTAGGGATCTGATTAGAGAGTGGGAGATTTTGTTCCAGAATTTTGAAATTTTCCTGAGAATCTAGAAATCATTTTTTTTCTTCAGTTGTCTGCCAAAAGAGCAGCAACCTATAGTTTTTATTTTGCAAGCAACAGTTTCAAGGAGAATTACTTTTTTCCTATCGAATTACCAATTTCCCATTTGAAGAAAACAGACTGGAAGGAAAGTTTTTGGCCAGTCCCAGCTACCAAGCACCAGTCTCTTCATTCTGCAATCCTTCTTTGTAAGTTCTTTGTGCACCTTGAGCTCCACTCTTTCAGCGTACCTCACAGCCCCAGGCACAGTGAGTTTCCCTATACAGCCAGAGCAGGGTATACAGAAATATTGTGCATTTCCGTTAGATCATAAGGCAAGGTAGCCACAGCCATACGCTCCAAATATTTGGAAATTTATGATATTTTGAATGTCCAACACACTTCTAATTTTTATAGAGGAGTTGCACATTAGTTTATATTTAGTAAAGCACAATCAAATTTAATTGATTATGAGCTCACTGTGTATTAATCAGAATTGTCTGCTATTACTGGAAATAGCAATTAGTCTGTATTATTACCATGTGAGAAGCAGACAACTGGTCCAAATGCGTGGTAAGTCATCATTTAGTATTACGTGGCTCGCACCATTCTGGTCTCTCTTCCATGTAAAAATGGCAAAATGAAAAAATATGTAGACCACAATGATTTTACAAGAACTACTGCTGGTAGTTCAAATAATGCAAAAATTATTTGTTCATGTGACATTTTGAAAATAATGTGAAAATTTTGAAAAATGCTAATCTCACTACATAAGATGTTTTTTGTGTCTGACTCAGCCATACTTCGTGATACTACAAACTCTTCAGATTACATGAAGATTGAGAAGTGCAGATAAACACAAATGTTATAATTGCCAAAATAAAAGAGTGTTAAGACAGAGAGAATCCAACTTAAAGCCTAGCTTAAGATACTGGATCCATCCTCTTTCTGAAACAGCTTCAGCTAAACACATTTAGAAATCTCCCTGTAAATCTTCATCTGTAGTGGTGTTTATTTCCTCCATTCCCAGCAGGCAGCCTGTTGCTTTCATGCCTTGGAACTCTCTCTTTATATTAATTTCCTGTATTTTGGCTGACCAGAAAAATTCTTCTCCCTTATTATTTTTTATGTTGATGTATGGTAACTAATGAACATCAGGGGAAAAGAAAGCTATATTTAGATCTACTTGCAGGATTAGGTGGCATAACAAAGAGTGACTGGAACTTGATCTGCAACATTTCCCCAGTAGATGCTCTGAAGAGGGGTACGGACTAGTGATAGCTGCAGCTCAACAGTCTGCAAAAAACACAACGTTAGTCCCCATTTCAGATCTGTTCTGCTACATTTTTTTGTCACTGTCCACTCTGTGTTCACACCTCTTCCCCAAAGTCTGTGAAAGCAAGTCCCACACTAATGCTGACACATGGTGAACCAGTCAGCAGCAGAACCACTGGTGCAGGTCAGCATTTAAGGTTGAATGAGTATACTCCAATATAATAAGGGGACTGTGCTGAGAATTGGGCCTGTGAGGGTTATCTAGTGAATCAGGGAAGGGGTGTAGGAGAAATGGATACTACGTGTGAGGTGTGCATGTGTTTTGGAGACCCATGCAAAGGTAAGTCACAGGGACAATATACTAGAAAAGATAAACCAGAACTGGACCTGAAGACAACTGCCTGCTGTCACTTGTTGCCCTGGCCTCTCCCAAATGGTGTCAGATAATCAGAGGCCAGTTGTTAAGCAGCAAAGATTATAGACCTGTGGTGATGCAAGATCTTGAGAAGATCATCTGTTCTTCAGATGCCTTACCATCTCTTTATCTCTGTGTTCACAAGGGGTTGGTTTGACTACTGGTTCTGGCATTTCTCCAGAAATAACCCAGCTCTTCATTTTGCCTCACATTTGTCTTCCAAGATTATGCTTTGATTGTACTAATTTCAAGATTTTCTCACATTATTTTTCCTAGTAGAGGGAGTGTCAGATGTTTCCCTTAAGATCTATTCAGCTGCTCTCCTCTCACTCCCACTTTGCTGCAAGGCACAGGTGCTGGATGACCGACTCACCCAGTCCCCAGTCTATGTGACACCTCTCACTGCCGGTCACTGTCAGTGCTGGGGAGATGTGACACAAGCACAAGGCATGAGAAGTACATCTCCTGCAGGGTTCTGCTCCCATAGTCCATGATCTGGTACATTTCAGGACACAGCTCTTGCATGGTCAGTGCACATAATAGCATCCATCATATGTTCAGTGTGCCAGATTTCCACCCCAATATGTGACATGAAAATTGTCATAGTACCTTTCACACTCACCTAATTCCAAGATACATCTCAGCAGTTCATATTTCCTGTCTGTATGTGGGTTTTCTTTTCCTCTTTTTCTTTTTTTTTTTTTTAAGGCAGCGAATGGTTGTCAAAAATGCTACCTGCACAGATCAGTCCCAGTCAAAACTGGTACACATCACTGGAGGTTTTCCCTGGGGTTGTCTAGGAATTGCATGCAGCACTCTGTGGCAAGCTCTCCCTTGCCCTGTAACCAGCAAAAATATCTTAAACTACTCCAGGTGCCAGCTACATCCTGCCAGATGGTCAGGGACTTTTCTCTTTTGGTTTCAGATTGTCCCAGCAAAAATGGCACGCTCCCACCCACTCTGTATGACCCACCACAGAGCTATGTCCTTACACTCAGTCAGTTTCAAATGGCTGCTCTCCCATAAATGGGTTACTGTCACTACTTTTAAGAGATCTGGGAGGGAAGGATCAATCTTCATTAATCTGTAAAACAAGGACCTTGCTGTTACTGAATGATTTGTTCTGTGGTGCCCGGGAGCACACTATTACCTCCAACCCTGGAAAACCCTGGTTCCAGGCACCAGAGGCACCTGGTGCAGAACTCCGTGCCATGGACTCGCATCTCACCACACATTTGGTGGAATGCTGAAGGCCGGATACAGTGAAGATGCCACGCATTATCCTGGGGGCTCTGCTGACACTCTGCCAGAGTCAGGCTGGCAGGAACTGCTGAGGCAGATGCTTGCCCACGTCTCCCAGCACAAGCACAGCTGAGTAGTGACTATCCAGTAGAGGGGATGAGGTAGGAATGAAATCCTCAAAGTAAAAGCATGGTGTGCTTGTGAAATCTAATTCTTTCCTAATTATTTCACTTAGCATTCTTAATGTTGCCAATTATACAAGAGGGTGCAATTATTCATGCTATAGGAATTGTGACATGAGAGCAGGTCAGTGGACTTTTTATTATTAGATAAAGTTCATCTCTCCAGAAATATTCTCATGGGCCAGTCTGTGGCAGCCAAATGAACTCTCACAGGAGTGGTGAACCATTGCTAATTCTCCCCTGATCCGTATGCAGAACTCGTGTCACCATCCTTGTCATCTTTAACACTATCAGCAAGGTACCTTTTAAAAAATCTGAAAGACCCTACAACAAATTCTTCCACAGATCTCTGCCCTGGGAAGAATACAGAATTAACAAAAAAACAATTAAACATATATTATTCAACATAGGTTAGGAGAAGCTTAGTATAGACATGCTGATGTTAGTGTTATTGTGATCGAATAGAGAGAATAGGATAGAGCAGAACAGAAGTTACTTCTTTGTCCAGATCAATTAGTCTTTATTCTGACAATTAGAAATAGTTAAAATTGATGATGCTGTCAGCATCATCCTTTTTATTTACAGGCATGTATACAATGCCCTCTTTCCTCCATCCCAGCTCTACACCTCTTCCAGCCCACACCGAATCCAACAAACGAGTTCCTTCCCCTTTTTTTTTTTTTTCAGCAACATGTCTCTTTTCTTTTTCTTTCCTATCTAGGTTTTCCTATCCTAGGTTTTCTTGGCTATGTAGTTCAAACTTTTCTTTTCCCTCTCCTAATTAAGGTCTTCCAGGACTAAGTTTACAAGAAACCGACTGCTGTATCTGTTTAGGTTCTGAATGCTGTACAGTTGCCACATTTACAACCTTTGATCAGGTTTTCCCTAATCTCCACCATAAAAATAGAATAGTCAAATAATCAAAGTCTGATGGTGTCCAGTGACAGATGACTTGGGAAAAAAAGCAAGAAGTCTTCATACAGATAATTAAGGAGAAACCTGCTCTTGGAGTGTGGGACTCTACATGGAGGAAGTGTTTGCTTGAACCCTGTCTCTTGGCTGGTTTCTGTATTCACTCTGGCAAAAAGTTTTATATGCCTTTTGCATTTTTCATTCTATCTAATATGGCTGTAGACTTCTTAGTTATCTGTCATTGCCCTAACAGTAAATGTCTAATCTGCTTTTAATCCTACTAACCACTTGAAGGTCTATGATATTTAGCAACCACGAGCTTCACAAGTTCATTTTGTATTATGTTAAAAAAGCAATTCTTTGATTTTTAAGTAGTAGTAGTGCTTTCTAATTTACTCATTTAATTACCAGAAAGAATATGCGATCTATTTACTTTCTCCATTTTCAGTGTTATATATTCTGCCAATATGTTCCCACTTCCTTATCTTCTTTCCAAGCTAAGCAGTCTTAGTCATTTCAACCATAACTCAGATGGAAGCACCTTCTATTTTAACAACCACCTCTGCTACTGAGATGGCAGCTTCTGCTTCACGCTTCTTTTTTGAGACAAAGAAAACAGAACTTAGACCAGAATTCTGGGTGATGTCACATGTAATGATTTGCGTCTTCTCATATTTTATGATTTGCATCTTCATGACATGTCAGGTATGACTGTAATGTGCTCCACTTTCAGCTCCATTCCTTGCACAGACAACCTTTCAATCATTTCACCTATACCTGCATATTGATCAGCCACTTCCACTGGCTACCCCAATTATTTTCTTAGTTACGCTGAATCAAGATCCCAACAATATTTATGAGTAGCTTAAATTATTCCTTCCAATGAATTGTATTAGACTGAATAATTTAAGCTACCTTGTATTCACTATGAACAGAAATCAGCACTTTCTATGTAACAATTTATTTAGTATTTTCTTTTCTTTTATAAATCCTTGTTTCAAAGCCTGATCATCAACAATCTAGCTTTCAGTAAAGTCCCTTCTCTCAGGTCACTGAACTTTTTCCTACAGGTCTTAGCTTTCAGCAGCACCCCTGTACTTCCTACTTGAACTCTGCTCCAAGCTGGAGTTGCCATGTCCACCATCTTTTGTTGTTTCTTGGCACAAAATTGAAGAGTTGATTTCTCTCCTTCTATATCATGAAAATTTTCATCCAAACAGGGAAAGGTTTACATCCTGGGTCAGCAACATATGATTCTGCTGATGTTTCCTGACACTCAGGCCTTAAACTAGTAGTTCAATATGTCACTTATTTTGTTTTCTGTAAACACAAAGTCAAAAAATACATTTTCAATCTGGTTTCTTTTTCTTTAAGGTTAAAGTTATACAGAACAAATTCTGACATTTCCACCAAGGGAGAAATGGAGAGAGAGAAAGAAGCTGATATAAGTAGGACTGAATATGGCAACACCTCTAGAATAACCATAGACACCACAGTAAATGCATTAACCTATTTATAATGGCATGTCTTCAACCTAGATCTTCTGTAATCTAAATTGATTATAACTAGAGACATACAAGAGATATAATTATACTTGGCCCCAAAGATCATGCAGAATCACAGAATATGCTGAGTTGGAAGGGGCCCACAAGGATCATCGAGTCCAGATCTTAGCCTGCCTGGATCCTACAGACCATCCACAAGGGTCACACCATGTCCTTGAGAGTATTGTACAACTGCTTCTTGAAGGCTCTCAGTCTTAGTGCTGTGACCACTTTCTTGGGGAGCCTGTTCCAGTACCCAACCACCCTCTGGGTGGAAAACCTGTTTCTAACATCCAGCCTAAACCCCCTCTGACACAACTTCAGGCCATTTCCTCAGGTCCTGTCACTGGTCACCACAGAGAAGAGATCAGTGTCTGCCCCTCCTCTTCCCCTCACAAGGAAGTAGTTGACTGCAATGAGGTCTCCCCTCAGTCTCCTCTGTTCCAGGCTGAACAGACCAAGGGACCTCAGCTGCTCCTCCTATGGCTTCCTCTCAAGACCCTTCACCATCTTCATTGCCTTCCTTTGGACACTCTCTAAGAGCTTAATATCTTTCTTACATTACGGTGCTCAAAACTACACACAATATTTAAGGTGAGGCTGCACCAGTGCAGAGCAGAGCAGGACAATCACCTCTCTTGACCTGCTAGTGATGCTTTGCCTGATGCCCCCTAGGACACGGTTGGCCCTCCTGGCTGCCAGGGCACTGATGACTCATATTCAACTTGCCATCCACCAGGATCCCCAGGTCCCTTTCCATGGCACTGCTTTCCAGCATCCAGCCAATTGCTCACCCACTGCATGATGTGTTTATCCAGCTGTGTGCTGGAGATTTTGTCCAGAAGGATCCTGTGAGAAACAGTTTTACTGAAAGCTTTACTGAAATCCAAAAAGATTACATCAACTGGCTACCCTTGATCAACTAGGTGGTGACATCAACTAGGTGACAACTTTTCCTTGTCATAAAAGGAAAACAGGTTGGAAAAGCAGGACGTTTCTCACATGAAGTCATGCTGGCTATGATCAATGACAGCATCATCTTTCAGTTATTTTTCAGTATTACCCAGGATAATCTTCTCCATAACTTTACCAGTCACTGAAGTGAGACTGACAGGCCTGTAGTTTCTGGGGTCCTCCTTCTTGCCTTTCCTGTAAATTGGGACAATGTTTTACAGCTTCCAGTCAGCTGGCACCTCTCTGAATTCCCGAGACCACCCAAAAATCATCAAGAGTGGTTTTGCAATGACATCAGCTAGCTCTTTGAGGATTCTGGGATGAATCCCATCAGGCCCCATAGATTTGTAGGGATGCAGCTGGAACAGCAGATCCCACATAATTTCAGGTTTGGCTGGGAGGTAATCATTCTCACAGTCATGGTCCTTCAGCTCAGGGCACTGAGACGCTCTTGGTCAGTATTGAAGGCAGAGGAAAAGAAAGCATTAAATACATCTGCCTTGTGTCTGTCCCTGTTTGTGAAGTGACTATCCTCATCATGTAATGGGCCAATATTTCTATTCTCCCTATCACCATTAATGTATTTGAAAAACCTTTTTTTATTGTCCCCCACATTTCTGACCAGCTTCAACTCCAGTTGAGCTTTGGCTGCACAAATTTTCTTCCCACAGTGGCAAGCGGCATCTCTGACTTCTTCCCGTCTCATCTGATCTTGCTTCCACTGGGTATACCTCTTCTTTTTTTGCGTTATTTCCAGGAGAAGATCCATGCTCAGCCAAGCCAGCCTTCTGCCTCAACTGCTTGACTTCCAGCATTTGGGAATTGGCTGCTCCTGTGCCCTTAGGAGGTGATGTTTAAAAAGTGACCAGCACTGATGATCTCCAGCACCTACAAAAACATTTTTCCAGGGGACCTTACTTACTAATTCCCTGAGCAGCCTGAAGTCTGCTCTCCTCATGTCCAGACTTGAGGTTTTGCTGGCACTTTTTGTCCTGCCAACAAAGATTTTAAACTCTATCACTTCATGGTCACTGTGACCACTGACCCACTTCCATGATACTGCAGCCTGGATAGTGTCAGAAGACACAATATAATTGTGTAAAGAAGAAAGACCAAGATTTTGCAAGAGGGAATGAAACATGGGCACCTATTACATAACAAAAGAAGCCATCTGCCCAAATTTTCAGGGCTGAAAAGATGGCAAAGCCTGACCTTGCTGATTTATGTTTTTTAATTATGAACAGGAAGAAAAAGAAACCTACAGAGATGATTCATTACCATCTGGTGTAGGTGTCTCTCTGAGGATGTTATGAAATGCTCTCTGGAGATACCTGTTCTACGCATTGGACTCTGAAGGGTGCCTTCATGATCTCATGCCAGTGTAGACATCCAAGAGCAGTCAGGAAACTTTATTTGATCTAGTCATCTACCTTTAGGAGAGCTGAATTAGTTTTGATGCACTTCACCCAGTCTTCCTTTTGTTTAATTCCATCTTCTCTTTCCAGAAGACTGCGAAGTAAAAGAGTGTGACCTCAGCACATAGTGACCCAAGGTGTTCACAGTGCAATGGACCCAAGAAGATGCTGGGCACAGCAGTAGCCTGCAGCTACTGACATTGCAGTGATCGAAACCACAGCAGTAACTTCTTCAGAGATGAGCTTGGGCACGTGCCTTTTAAGGTAGGAAGACTACAGCATATATGTAGTTCCGCTTTCTATTGTAAAGCACAGGAAGACTGGGGCTAATATCTTATGTACCTGCATTCATTGCAAAGAATTAAAAGTGCATCCAGACAGTTGAATAAAACAAAACACAAAGCTGAAAAATTTTCCCTATTACCCCATTAAATCCACAGTGAAGAGAAGAAAGGGAAACATGAGCAGCCATGAGAGACACACTTACGTGACTGGGTGCAGACAGATGTAATCTCACTCCAGTGTGGAAAACAGATAGCTGCATTACTGCAAGGATGTGCTTGAGCTAAAAACTTACCGGCATCTCTCCTCAGACCTGAGTCTCACTGTTGGAACACTGGTGGTGTTGGTACTTGTGAACATCTGCTTGACAGAAGTGACTGTGAAATGCAATAATGCTTGTTCAGCTGTTTGGCTATGTTAAGTGCCTCTAAAACACTGCAAGTGCTACATATATTATTCAACTTTTAAAGGTGTAATGGGAACAGGCAATCATTATTGGCCTGGCCAGAGTCTGTGTCAGATTTGTTCTTGCTGGAATTAAAAAACATGGCTCCTACAATTTGAGTAGGAAAGCTCGATCATTAGCTCATATAATTGCCTCATAATGTATAGGGACTGGTTTATCTCTCTGTGATCAGACCAGGGAAACAAACTCATAATTCTCATGGCCCATGTCACCAACTTTACTATCGGAGGAGTCCAGACCAAATTTTGCTCTGATGGAAGCTCTGTATAGAGCAAGCAAAGGCAAAAGAGTTGGGTGCAATGTGAACTCTAATGATAATAACAGGAAATTATGAAAAAAACAGCAAACAAGATAAATAAAGAAATCCACTCCTACCCTAAAGATACAACAACATAAACCCATCATTTTGTTGCTACTGGACTTCTCCTGTCATCAGACTTCATCAGCCAGACTAAGGCTATGCTCCAGCCCCTGCACAGGACCAGAAGGCCACCATCACAGCTGCCCAGCAAAAGTCTGGAAAGTCATGCAGAACATCTGCTCCAGGGTCACCACACTGACTATCCCAGAAAACACTTTCTAAAATGTTATCCCAATCCTTAACAAATATCAAAAACCATTGCCTCAGCACCATAGAAACAGAGCAGAAGACGTCCACCAGCATCTTAGCATCTAAGATCATGCCATTTAAACAAATATTTTATTAATAAATGAGGAAAAAAACAACCTGGTCATTCTGGGAACATCTGCATGTGTAATGTCATGCCTTATGTGGGATATTATCTGCTGCAGTAACCTTTCCCTGCTCAGATTGTAGTGGAGCAACCTGATTTAAGCATTAGCTGTTTACGATTCGGCAAGATGAATAAGCACATGTGATGCCTGTTTTGTTGGATAGCTGGCATTTTTCTAGTAGCTACTGTGTTTGGGGTCTAATCTCCATGTACTCTATTTACTGATCTGTGTTTTTCTGATCTGAGAACCAGGGGCCAAGCAGATCGGGCTGGACACAGCCATAAGGAGGGACCACACAGATGTGTGTACTTGTTAAAACATGGTTATTTAAATCACTTGTTCAGTATCATCAAAAAAACTCTGTCTGGGGTGAAATCCAATTCTCCAGGCTGGTATTAGCCAGCTAAACCATGGTGCTGTCGTTCTTCTTACCACAGTTTTCTGTTTTGTTCACTACTCACTACCCAACTTCTGCAAAAGACACAACATAGAGTCTCTGCAGGAAATACTCTATTCCACCAGCAAGTCCTGCCGTGTCTCCCACACACCGTCCTGTCTCTGCTCTGGGCTGCCAGCAGCTCACTGAGCTCTGATAAACCCATGGTTTGAGGAAGGGCTAATTGAACAAATAAATTTACAGGCTTCCTAGAGAATTTAGTACCCCTGCACTGGAAAAAGCAGGAAAAAAACGTTCACTGAAGTCCATTAGAGAAAAAGTAAAAGCAAACAGGCTCATAAAGATCACTACAAAAAAAACTTTAAACGCTCTTAATCTACACTTACCGAAATCTTTGTCAGCTTTCCTACAATTTGCACATATTGCATGCCCATCTTCCTGGGGAGTGGAGAGCACTGTAGGAAGGGAGTAATTTGGTAAGTGTATTGGGTTTGCTACTGGGGGGCCTTCTGTGAGAAGTGTCAGAAGTTTCCCCCATATCTAAGTCACTACATCCCAGCCAGCTCCAATACAGGCTCAACACTGGCCACAGCTGAGCCCATCAGCAACAGTGGTATACCGTGCCTCTGGGATAACAGATTTAAGAAGTGGAGGGGAAAAGTGCAACAGCAATTGGAGCCAGAGAAGAGTGGAGCAAGAACACATGAGAGAGACAGCTCTGCAGACAGAAAAAGGGGGAGAAGGTGCTACAGGAACCAGAGCAGAGATTCCCTCGCAGCACATTATGCAGCCCATGCAAAAGCAGGCTGTGCCCCTACAGCCTGTGGAGGTCCACAGGGCAGCAGATATCCACCTGCAGCAAGTGGAAGACCTCATGCTGGAGAAGGTGAATACCCAAATGAAACTGTGACCCTGTGGGAAGCCCACACTGCAGCAGACTGCTGGCAGGACACATGGCCCTGGAGAGAGAGGAGCCCACACTGGAGCAGGTTTGCTGTCAGGACTCTAGACCTTGCAGGGGACTCACACTGGAGCAGCCTGTTCCTGAAGGAGGAACCCACATGGTTCCTCCTTCCGTGGGAGGAACCCAGACTGGAGCAGTTCATGAAGGACTGTAGCCTGTGGGAAGGACTCACCTTGGAGAAGTTCATGGAGGACCATCTCCCATGGGAGGGATCCCACACTGAAACAGGGAAGTGAGGAGTCCTCCTTTTAAGGAGGAAGAACCAGCAGAGACAACCTGTGATGAACTGACTGCAGCATCCATTGTCCACACCCTGTGCTGCTCAGGTTGGAAGACGTAGAGAATTTGAGAATAATGTTGAACCCAGGGAAAAGGAAGGGACGTGGATTTGTTTCTCATTATCCTACTCTGATTTGATGGGTAATAAATTCAAGTAATTTCCCCAAGTCGAGTCTGTTTTGCTTGTAATGGTAATTATTGAGGGAACTCTCCTTGTCCATATCTTATCCCATGAGCATTTCGTTCTCTTTTCTCCCCTGCGTCCAGCTTAGGAGTGAAGTGATAGAACAGCTTTGGTAAGCATCTGGTGTCCAGCCACAGCCAACTCACCATAGTAAGCCAATTTGAAAAAATAAAAGGGCAAGGTAACTTTTTCAGGTTGGGCAATACAAACATGGAGCTCACCAAGGTTTGGTTCTTGTGAACCAAAATTAAGAGATGCAGTGAAGAAGGCCAGGGACTGACTACACAGTCAGTCTACACAGTCTGACTACAGTAAGAGATGAATGTGACAGAGCAGGATCAGTAAGTCTAGAAGGCAAGGATATTTTTCTATTTAGAATCCAAGGGAATGTTACGAAGGTGAAGAAGAGAACAAGTAATGACGGTTGCTTTAGATACCACATCTGACAAATAATCTGGAGGAACCTGAGACTGTCCAAATACCTAAATGAAAGATTAAGACAGTCCCCCAGCACCAGAAATTAAGAACTTTGTCTGGGACTGACCTGTCTCCAGCAAACAGCAGTGTTTAAGTGCCAGGGAGCATAAACAAAACTGTTTAAAAATAAGAACGTTAAATGCAGAATTCATTGAAATTCATTGAAATGAGCTTGGTAACGAATATCAATTAAAGACAGTAGAAAACCTTTTTGCCTCTACTCTTCCTACTCATCTTCCCTATCAGGCTGTTGAGAGGCATCTCTGACTGTTCAGGAAGATGTACTACTCAGCAGGGTCTATTTCTGCACAAGGACAGTCCTCAGAACCCTCTTCAGATGCAAAAAAGAAGAGACTTGAAAGCATGTTATAGCTTTCATTGGCCTTATAGATTTGCTCCATTAAAACTGCATTTATGTAGAGCAATCAAATTTAAGAACATCTCAAAAAATCCTTTGAAGGCCCACTGGAAACCGGCTAATACAACCTTTGTTGGAAGTTGAACCAGGACTGATGTAGGAGGTAAAAATGCTGAATAAATTTGGTCAAACATATCAGAATTCAAATGGCATGCAGCAGGGATGGACTTGATCTACTGTTCTGACACTATAATTATCTGCTACCTGATTTATCCTCTACCCTTTATAAGATATGACAGTGTTCACTGATCAAACATAGCTTTTTTCAATCAGAAGAGGTCAAAACCTTTTGTTTTGTGAGCCAGTGCCTGGCTAACCAGACCTCTTTGTATTAGTATTCTGACAGTGACCCAGCAGCAGAGTAGCATGGAGGGTAGCAGTTGTTTTGGTTTGAGCTCATCTTGTGTTTTCAGCCCCAAGCATTGCCTCCAGCCACTTGCACTTCCTTAAGAGGATTATTTACTAGTAATATTTTCTTGAAAAAAAAAATCAACACAATGTAATGCTGATGCCTTTCCTCAGGAAAATACTAGAAGTTAATGACCAGGCATATGTCCAGCAGGGATTACTGATGTCATTAGTATTTCTTGTTTATTTAGTGGCTTAAATATAACAACAGCAAGAAAACCACATTTGTCTCAAAACTTCATGCAGACTAGGTGATCTTGGTAACCTCATATCCCTCTCCCTCCTTCCACCACCCACTTCCACTGCATAGCCTGCGAGAAGCATTTGGCTTTCAGCTTTACAGGCAACAGAAATAGCTCTCAGAACCAAAATTTTCCTTCACGTTGACTCAGACCAGCATTTTTTCAGTATCTCCAGTGAATTTAGGCTGCATTTGGGGTCATTTTTGATAAAGACTAGCTCACTGGGGTGAAGTCACTGTAAAATAATATCTCCTGTGAAGGGGCAGGTTGTGATGGTGAGGACCTCATGCTCTGGTGCTGAAGGCACTGGTGGAGGTTGGGGTGCATTGGTGTGGAGATGGCTTTGCTCCTGGGAGAGCAGAGAGCCAAACTGAAATGTTCCACTGTTCTGAGCAGTGCCATAAACCCTGTTGGCCCTCGCCTCTCAGAGAGTGACAGTGGGGGATGCTGGTTTGGGAGAGCAAGTGAGGCTGAACATGAACGTTTTCATTGTCTTCCACCTGAACCTACAACTGTTGTGCTGATGACTGTGAAGAGCATATCCCTGCCTCAAACGTATCTGTGGGCCTACAGAGCACTTATGCAAAACTGAGCAGCTTCAGCAGAAGGAACTGGGAATACATCAGTATTGACCACAGAGCAAGCCAGTGAAAAATACTTGAGTTTGGATCATGTTTGAATTAGAGGAGGAATTTGAAGTATCATCTGCCACAATCCAAATGACTGCCCTTACTCAGTTGAGAAAATTTGGTATGTAATTCAATTATTTACAGGTAATACTCAAATAGAAAAATGTTAATAGTCATTATGGATTAGGACTGCAAGTTAAAATTAACATCCTCCTCTGGAAGCAACTTGTCATTTCTGTGGACCACTTCTCCCCACCTTCACTTGATGCAGGCATACCAGCCATAGGCAATAACTCCCTTTCCACCCAGCAGAAACTATTTATTACAGGAGAAACATCAGTACTCCTTCAATGGGAACTTTGTAGTCATGTTGCAGGTGAGATCTGTATGCACCACAGCAGATTTCCAGCCTTCTACACAGCATCATTTGTCCGTGTCCTTACACATTGCTCCCAAGGTAACAACACTCAATACAAAAATTAAAAAATGTCTACTGTTGGCATTCATATGTCTCTCTTTATCCCAGGACATGGGAAACTCAGAAGAGGAAAAAATGAGGGAGTATTGTTCCTACTTTATAAATAAAGAACTTGGAGGCCAAGTGGGCTGCCAAGACCTCACAGCAAGGAGCTGAGTTTTCAGAACAGGTTGTTGAGATGCTGGGAAAAGCTCCAGATATCAAAAGTATACAAAATAAAACAAAATAAAATATAAAAAATAAAAAGCAATTTTTAAAAAAGGGAAATGCCTACTTATTGGTAGGTAGATCACAAGAAACCAGCTGACAGTATGCAATGTTCAATATTTGAAATGTTTGAAGTGGTCACGGCCCCTGCATTTGCTGCTCAGATAAGGTAACACAAACAAGCTTCTCTGCAGATACAGTTTCTGAATTCCTTCCTGTTGTGTTACAAAAGTCATTTAGAATCTATTTTATTGGGAGATGTTTCTGTCAACAAGCCTATTGCCCTGACTATTGAGGTAACCAATCAGAAAAGAGAACAAGGAACTAATAACCAAAATGTTCTCCCTGTCTCCCCCAAAAATCAGTTACGGGTGAGCTGCGGAGGGGTTTGTGCTCATGTACCAATGTCGGGTATGACCCTGAAGGCTCAGTTTGAGCTTTCAAAGTTTACATGCAATTTTGTATGTAAAATCCAAATGGATTGGATTTGAATCCAAATCTACAGCTGAAAGAAATATGTTGCAAACCAAGGCAGATTGCAGAGGCCGTAATTCCATGTGAAATTAGCCAGATTTGTAAATCCATGTAAAACCACTGAAGATAGATCACATATGTACCTAAATAGCAAGTCCAATCCATTCACAGTGGGCATGTGGAGTCTGACACAGCAAGTATCAGGCTGGCCAAATTGAGATTTTTATCAGTCACTCTATGGTTTCTCATCTGCCCTTCACGGTTAAGGGTCAGGCTCATTTTGCTTTTCCAGTGCCATCTGAGCATCCCCTCCTGTCAGTGTGGGCATTTTGAAACTTGCACTGGGAACTGGTGGCCAGCCAACCTGGCAGCTGAAATGATGGGTCAATAACCTACTGGTATGCATCTGGCCAGTATATCTATACACTGTCTGTTACATGGGGTCAAAACTACTCTAACACAAGTTGTCACAGAGCTCCCACCTTGTCAGCTACTAAGAGTGGTTCTTCTGTCATATGCTGGTGGAGTTTGTACTTGGGGAAATGTGAGTTTTGCCTCTGCTGTGATCTTTTTCTGCAATGCACAAAGACTGGCTACTCTATTGCAAATGTCAAAAAGCTCCAAAATACTTGGGAGCTGATAGTACCCAAATAGACACCCTCTCTCTTGCATCCTAAAGTTAGAAAATCAGCTCCTTGACATCCGTTCAGAGGTACCCTTGCCCCCACTTTGCAATAGGGAAACTGAGGCATGGCAAGTGTGGGTGACTAACACAAGGTCATACATGCCAGTGGGAGTTCTGGGAATAAAGCCCAGAAGCTTCTGGCATATTGAGACACAGGCATATATTTCAAACTGCCTTGGCAGGCTGCGGATGCTCTCCTCTCCTCCCAGCACTTTGTGTGCCACAGAAACAGCCTTTGTTCTCCCTAACTTGCTTCCAAATGTTTCAAACATCCCTTCGACTGTGAACTATAAAACTCGTATTTGGTCTCTATGGAGCACTTATCCAGCCGGTATGTGGCTGTTTCTGCTTGCTGCTAGGCTGGACTTCCTCTGATCCTGACTATTTGCCAACTTCTATACCTTTGATTGGCATATAGTGTCAGTCTGGAGAGCTTGTCCTGACATTTTAAGTTGTAAGAGACCCTCTGGCCATTAACATCGATCATGTGGAGACCTGTTTTCATTTGGTTTTGCCAAAATTGTTTAATTCTGATTATAATTACAACTTTTGCCCTCTGCTAACTTAGTGAAAAACTAAGGCAAAAAGAGACACCAGGCTACTAGCAAACCAGTAGAAGGTCTAGAGCAATGATTTTATTAAACTGCTTGTTGGCTCAAATCTGTGCTGAACGTGGGTCAGGTCTTTCAAAGAAGAAGGAAAAATTCAGAGTGCATCTAGGAGAACTTATGAGCACCACAGATAACCATTAAACTATTTGGGGCCCCCTGTTATTTTTTTTCTTGGGAGGAACTCCTGACCTTGAAAGTTGTGCAAACACGGGAGTTGTACAAACACAATTCCCCCGCTGCCTTCTTGCCCTGCATGCAGTACCAGGAATGGTATCACACACTCTCCATACACTGATGATAAGCTGAACTAACAAAAATATGAAGAAAATGTGCCAGACCCACAGAGGGAAATGAAAATCAAATCCCCTTTCTCGCATCAGCGTCAAATTTTTATTTCTTGACAAGATAGGAGCTCAGTGGAAGGGAAACGAAACGATTAAAAAACAGATAAAAACTAGAAAGAAGTTGCATATCCAAGTCATCCACTGCCCTCCCGTGGCTGTGTGTAAAGCACATCCAAAGCACTTGGCAGCAGAGGAGGACCTCATCTTCAGATCCTTGCAAATATATTTACCAAATTAGTAGATTGTCTTTATGTTGCTGTTCCCCATTATTTAATGCTTGGCTGTTGGCTGAAAGATTTTTTTTAGCTTAAATAGTGGTAGAATATTAGTCAAAAATAACAGAGGGCACGTTATGCATCCAACTGAAAAAACATAAAAAGATACAATTTACTAATAGTTCTCTCCAATTTTTAGAAAATTGCAATAGTACATTCTTGTGACAGATTGAATAAAAAAAAAATCTTGCTATAAAAGTATTATTCTCTGAAATTAACACTATATTTTTCCTTAATACAACACAAGAGTCCCTGAAAAATTCCTGGATTAGGCACAGATAGAATTACAAAGTATTACTTATTTTCCTGTGCCATTGCCAAAGGGGCAGGATTGGGATTGTCGAGTGTGTTGAACTTGTTATTTTGTGGGGTTTTGATCCAGCTGCATTTCTAGTGCATGGTGTATTTGTTGTCAACACATATACAACTGATGTTTAAGAGATGTTCAACAATCCTATATCAAAAAATTGACTAAATTTTTCAGAATTTCTGCAGTTTCCCTAAGCTGCTTCCTGTTTTCACCAATCAGCAATCTACAAATTGCTAAATTACTGCCATGCTGCCGACACTGCGGAGGTGTATCATGTTTCTCTGAAAATAATGGGAAGATGTTGTGAAAGAAATGGGAAGACGGGAGCGCTGAAGGTCAGATGAAGGACAGGTTGCCGGCAGAAGTGTCGATGCAGATGTGATGATTAAGGGCCCGTGTCTCTGCTGTGGATGTTCCCAGCCCACGTGGTGGCAGGGGAATCCGGTGGACGGATGTCCTTTGCTGCCCAAACCCATTGCAGCCACACTGTGAGCTGTTGAAAGGAAACTCCTAAGCAAGGGGCTGGAGAGGGAATTTTCAAGAATGTGCAAGTCTTTCTATTTAAATACACCTCACAGTAAGTAGCCAACACAGAGGGAGAGGGATGGGCCCTGGTTTCCTCTCCACAAGAACACAGAAGAGATGACTGAGTTGGAAAGATGCAGCAAAGCCTGGAGGCATTTGTTTCAGTACAAGAGTCTCTAGAGAGCAAGTACACTTGGACAGCTACTTCCAAACACCAGAAAAAGAAGAGTAGGTGGTCAGGAACAGATACAAGAGAAACTAAGGAGGCAGATTTGTCACTGCAGGGGCATCCAGGAGTCAGCTGAGCATGCTGGCAATATCGTGCTATCACCACCTGTGTATTCATCAAGGCAAGCACAGAAAATGTGTTTGCAGAGGAATGATTCAGGACACAACTGGGAACTTCCCTGCAACTGACAGCAATTGATCATCAGCAAAGATTCTGCAATAGGAGAAGAAAGGGGCACAAACAACAGAATCATGTACGTTTCCCCGATGTATAGGTACACCGAGATTGGATGGGACATCTCATGTCTCTCTTCTAGGAATAATACATAACTAAAAGCAACAACAGTGTCACATGGGCGACCCCTTGAAGAAAGACGTCAGGGTCTTTTTTGCAGCTTCTTGTAGCAGATCTCTTCCGAGTCTCTTTCAATTTTCCCCAGGAAAGAAAATAGGAATATTTATGATTGAAATTTTCACTGCTCAATCCTCTCCTAGTGAGATGGCAGACTGCACAAACAGGAGGGTGCACATCATCGTGTGCAGGAGCAGCCAGCTCCGCTGGAGACTTGTCAGAACAACCAGGAGGAGGCCGAATGGCAGAAGCAAACTGAGGGCAAACAAGGTAGAAGACCAACTTCAATCCTCCACAAAGATGTTTTACTGAATGCAAAGTGGATGATTTATTTCTGCTTCCTCTTATCTGGCTGCTAAGAGATGAAGTACCAAGTAGAGAGCACTACATGTTTTAGAAGCATGGTATATCCACTGTAGATGATGTAATTGTGTTGCTGAAAGCTCATGGCCTGATTCACTCGGCTTGAATGTTAAACTGGCTGACTATAACCTGCCTAGGATGGAGAGGTTAAAGGAAGGAAAGATCAGCACTTTAAATTACAAACATAATTCTGTCATTTAGAGCTCTGGATAAACAAAAACTAATGACATTTTTGAATCTGTACGGAACAAGATGCTGACTAAACTAGGTCAGGAAGGAGGCATCCAAGGGGTCTGACATCTCCAGTGTCAGTCAATCACTCATATCTATTTCATTTCATTCACATGACAGAGAGAAAAATATTTACTTGCCTAACAAAGCTTCATTTGCTTATGTTTGCAGTGGTCTGATGACATGAGTTACCCTCAGCTCTGGTACAGAGGCAAATAGGCTTAGATTACAGTTAAAAATGGCACTTCTGTTTGACGGAGATTACACACAGAGCGAGAACGAAAGAACAGCTAAACAGGAACTTTGTTGGGCCTTCCCTTATTCGGGGCATTGTTATACCAGATCAAAATCAGGGTGATTGACGCCTACGTTGTCATTTTAACCCCAGCACATAAGTTTGGTGATGTGCAATTAATAATTGGCCCTGGTGCCTCCCCACAGCATAGAATCAGATAAGGGGCACAGTGTGAGGCTGCTGCTTGGGCCAGGGTCCCCTCAGACTCATTTCTATAATTTTTTTTTTACTTTGAAGCATCCTTTGATTTTGAATCTGGATGGAAACAGGAAATTTTAATAAGATTTGTAAGCAGAAATGCTGCAGGATGACTCGTTCTGCTTCATCGTTTTTGTACCTCATTGAGTGGCACAGAGCGTATGGAGAGGCTGCCCTGGGGGCAAGTCCTCTCAGGCTGCAGGAAAGTACTCACCACAAAATAAATGACTTGTGTCTCCTTCTAGTCATTCCTGCCATATTTTTGCATCCATGCAATTTAATTATCAATATTTGTAATCAGGACTGTACAAATTACGATTTTATAAACATGTTTACCTGAATATTAAGTATTTTATTTACTATTTCCTTCCTCACCCCATTTTTTCCCTCTCCCCATCTCCCCAGCCATCAAATGCCAGTAGATTACAACATGTCTATAGAGCTGAGAAACTGTTTAATTTAGATGATGAATGAACCTCTTCCTGACTTACAATTCAATGAAACAAGTATCCGCTTAGATTTGTGCAAGTAAAAGAATCTACTAATGTTTACTCCTCATGCTAAAACAAAACCTCAAACATCAGCAGCAAATCAAGAAGTTTCTCACCTTATTAGCAAGGGAAATGATCAATTTTAAGCTAATCTGATAGAAGCCATTCTGATGCCTTCAAGATGCCACCAAGCTTTGGAGACTGGTTTACATTGGTAAAAGTGTACCACAAAATCCAGCTGGCCTCTTTGCCAGCAGCAGCTACTTCGATTCAGTCTAAGCAATAAAGCAAGCTGCTTCATACAGACTTCTTGAACAGGAACTGGCCTACTGCAGCCACCTGATCTCTGTTGTCAGGTATCATTATGTTAAATAAGATGGAGAGAGACACCCTCCTGAGGATCTCATCCCCTGTCTTCCCCATGAAGTTTTACAATTTTTACAATTATTCTAGGTAGAATTTTAAAGCTTTATATAATAACCTTTAGGTTTGTACGTGTAAAATGACTGTTTGTCTTCTATTCTCCTCCTCCTATTCAAAGCTTCTGGTTTACCACATTTGTTTAAATGTTTGCTCTTTTTCCCTCAGCAGTCATGGGTATTTGCCAGCATATATCGCATACATGGCCCTTTCTGAATTTGCCTGATGCTATCTGGCTCAGGTGATGCATGTTTCCAAAGCTCTCAGAAATCTATATACAGATTAAAAATATATATAATAACAGACAGGGTAAATAATTATGAAGCATTTGATTTTTATGCATCTTGCTAGCCAGCTCCCAAACCAAAGAGAATCATACCATTCATTCTTGTTTGTCATATTTTTAAGCTTATTGCAAAAGTACCAATATTTTCATGGCTTTCAATAAAAACTGAAGACTTCTTTAGCAACTTTGAGTTTGTGAACCATTTCAGTAAGCAGGCTTTAAAAAGATTCGTACTCACTCTGGTGCCCCAAGTGAGTTTCGGATGTATCCATGGCTATATAGATGGTATATCAGATAGAGTTGCTTTTTTCTCCTCTTCTGTTAAGGTTTGCTTTTGCCTCACAGTAGAAAGCAAATAACTAACAATAGTTACAGCAGCTAGAAATTCCTAATGTCATCCTCACACTTTTACAATCCTTTGTTATTCTGCAGGACTTTGGTAGCTGGTTATGAGCTATAATGAAATCCCAACTAAAATTTTTTACAACACATAGATTAAAGTAATTGTAATGTTTTAAATTATTTTATGGGAATAGCAGGGCTGCCACTGGCTTTCAGAAAATAGCTGTGAGATAGATACTATTCAGATAGCACTGAGCCTAGGAAGGCAGAGAAGCTACAGTCCCACCTTTAAAATGTGTAACAGTATCTTACAGTTGAAATATTACAGGAAAGTTCTCAGGAGCTGTGAGAGAAAAACCATGAGCTGTTCACAATTTGCACAGCTCAGGAGGGAAGAGGCACAAAGCTCACCCCCTGCTTTACCAAAACATGCACACATTTAGGAGCCACCTGCTTTCACAGTGATGTTTTCTTCATCAGCAAACCTTCACATTTTCCCCTTCTGAATCATTGCATGACAATGAATCACTGATGATCTTCAGCAGTGGGACCAAAAATAGGGCTGGGCACAGAAGAAGGCTGGGAACTTTTCCTGTGTTCAGCCCTGAATCTCCCAAGCAACTGTGAGCATGCTGCTCCACCTCCAAGTACTTCAGATCCTCCTGGGCGCAACCACCTTTCCCTGCTCCGTGGGCCATTTCTGCGATGCTGAACTCACAGTGCCAAAAAGCCATGCCAACAAAAGGCACATTAGCATGCAGTGAAGTTTGCACCCTGAGTAATTATGGTTTTCTTTGTCACAGTGCATCACTGCATGTGAAATTACAGCAATTTCTCTATGTGTAGATGTAGTTGATAAATCAAAGCTACTTATTAGATAATAACTATGCTTCAGGTGGCTCTCAAACAAATGCTGCCTTCAAAACAATGGCAAAATATGGCTCAAACTCCAAGCCTTCATGACTGGGCAGAGAAAATTCAGCTCCTTTCACTCTTGTCTGTGCTCAGTCAGCAAACCCTCAGCTGCTGCAAATTCTACTGTGAAGGACAGAAAAACTGCTTCATCCTGGCAATAGCCCATGACTCCTCTGTCCAAATTATGTTATTATTCCTGTATCACATTTCCCCTTTAAATAATTTCCTCCCTGTTTTGACAAACAAGGCTTTATTTTAGACCCTGAACTTCCTTCATAATCAGCACTTCTCTAAGACCCTCTAACCCACATAAAGTGCATCTGCTAAGAATCTTTTTGATGCCTATTGCTTGCTCATCTTTTCTTCTTTCTTTGAGTCCACTCACTGGCTCTTCCTGTATCAAATTCCAGTTTCTTCCACTTAGTTTCAAGGCTCTTGACAACTTTATCTTTCTAGTCTTGTATATTACTGCATTTATAAACTTGTTAGCACTTTTGAAGCACCCAGCAACCATGGTAATGCCTGCCACAGAGAAGCTCATGAGGAAATTAATCATTCTGTTTCCATTGTAGGACTTGAATCCTGTGCAGCAATGTGGTGGTTTTTAGTGGCCAGGTTTTTTGTTAGCGGGACAGCCTATGGCAAGGCTTCTTTGAGAAGCTGATGGAAGTTTCTCTATTTCCAGTACAGCCAATGTCAGTCAGCTCCAGGCTGGACCCACCACTGGCCAAGGCCAGGCCAATGAGGAGTTATGGTAATGCCTCTGTGATAACATATTTAAGAAGGAGGAAAAAAAGGTACAGGCAGACGAACATGGCTGCTTAGAGAAGAGCAGAGTGAGAAGTTGTGGTTAACATCAAGGCCAGTGGAAAAGGAGGGGGAGGAGATGCCTCAAGCACCNTTCATCTGCAGCCCGTGGAGGACTGGAGGACCTCATGCTGGAGCAGATGGATGCTGAAAGGAGGCTGTGACTTCGTGGGATGTCCATGTTTGGAGCAGGGAACTGACAGACTCCTGTAGCCCGTGGGAAGAGGAGCCCACGCTGGAGCAGGATTTCCTGGTAGGACCTGTGGCCTGCAGAAACCCACACTGGAGCAGCCAGTGCCTGAAGGACTGCAACCTATGGAGAGGTGACCTACATGGCAGCAGCACCTGAAGACCTGTTGTCCGTGGGATGGACCCACGGAACAGTTTTGCGACCGACAGTTTTCATGGAGGAGACCCCACAAGGAAGCAGGGGTAGGACTCTCTCTCTCTTTGAGCAGCAGCAGAAACAACATCTGACCATAACCCCCCCACTCCTGACTTCCCAGGCCACTGGGGGAAGGAGAGAGATCTTTGAAAGAAGGAGGGGTGGGGGGAGAAAGGTGTCTGTAAGATCTATCAAACTTCTCACTCTTAAGCTCTGATTTTGATAATAATAAATCCTTAATATTTCAAGCTGGAGCCTGTTTTGCCTGCAAAATAATTAATAAGGAGTTTCTTATGGTCCATATCACAAAGCTTGTGAAAACCCTTTAGTTTTTCCTCTCCTCTGTCTGTTTGCAGGGAGGGGAGTGAGAAAGAAGTGGCTGTGTGTGTGACTCCTTGGCATTTAGCCAGGTCAAATCACTTATTTACTACAGGTAAATAATGCTTGGGGAGTCCCACTTCAAATGAAATCTCCATCAGCTCCTTAATTCACCAGTCTCTACCCCCAGCACCAGACGAGGCAGAGGTCTTAAGGAAAAAAAGATAGTAAGAGAGAGAAAGAACTAAAATCTGCACTCAGTACATAGGCAAAAAGAGGTGGCATTAAAACTGTATAGGCAATGGAACTCTGGTATTTCCTGATCTCGGAGTGCTCAGTGTTACAGCCTGAAGTTTCCTGGATCAGCTTCCTCTGTCTGAAGTGGTACATCATTTCCCAGAAAAAGTATCAAAATAGAGATGATGGCTGGGTTTTCAGGTAAAGACACTGCCATTTTCATGTGGGATTCAGCCTGCGACTGTGAGTTGTTAATTTTGATGTCTGACTGTAGAGTACACATGTTTATATTCCACTGTCACCCATGGAGATCTGGGCCATGCAGTCTGTACAATGGGAGCAGTTCAGCTCACCCAACAGCAGAGACCTGCTCCACTCAGAAGGCCTGTGGTTGCATAGACCACACGAACCATAACTTCACAGACTGCAACAACGTAGACACCTGGAGAAGCTTAGCAAAATCTTCATATAAAATCAAATGTACATGGCCAAATCCACAGCCAAACACTGAAACAAGAGACTCTCTCTCGCTGCAGAACTTTTTTGCTTGGATTGTCAACCTCGCTGTAGGTACTCTGAGCCATTGAAAAACAGTGCATACAAGGACTCACAAGCTGACCAGATTATTTGGGCCCCACAATATGAACATTGAATGATGTTAGTTGCAATGACACCACCACCGTCACTTTCTTTTATTTTCCCTTTAAAGTGGTTATCCAAGATAGGATTCAGTTGCCTGAAAGCAGCTGTTTAGCCACCATTTTAGGATACTGTAAGACAGCCTGTCTGGCTTCCAGCTGCTGCTCCTGGTCTTAGGGCTCACCTGGCTCCTGCCAGCCAGCTCCAAACAGATACCCCAGGTCTTCCAGGAGATACTGGACACCTACCTTGCACAATTGAACCCCAGCCTCACAACAGACATCAGCGTGGAAGAAAAGCTGTCAGAAACTTCCAATCAGCTGCTATGAACAATTTAACTGGAAAATGAGCAATATTAGAACCATAGAATGGTTTGGATTTGAATGGACCTTTACAGGTCATCTAGTCCAATCCCACTGCAATGAGCAGGAACATTGCTGTGCAGGACCTGCTAAACAGCTTTTCAGGTAACTTACTTGTTCAGTTCCCTTAAGGGTGCTGTCCTGGGACACTCTTGGACCACACACCCACCTCCCTCTCCTCACATGGAAAAGATAGGCACTCACCTTCAGCTTTTTGGCAGCACTCTCTAAAGTAAGGATCAAGCTTACCACCAGTTACTGTGATTGACCAAATTCCCACCAGCAAAGCTGCAGTAAGCAGCTGCATGTGCCCACATGGCCCAGAACTACTGTGTAACACCCAGAATATCTCTCACATGCTCTAATTTGAAGTTCTTGGAACTGGGGGATAAACAAAGTTCATGAGTATTTGACCAAGGCAGAAGTTCACTGGAACCGAGAGAGACCTGACCTTGACAAGACTCTCAGCTTTGGCTGCCAGTTCTTCCAAGCTTGCAATATTAAATGTTTCAAGTCCTGTATTTCAAGCTAGGTGCATGTTTCTGGCCTCTGTGTTTATTAAAGAAATTGAAATGTCTAGCTTTCATAGATAAAAAGTCTATAAACAATATCACCAGTCATAAAACTGCAAGGCAGTGAAAAGAGCTAAAAATCTATTCAGAATAATACTACTGGTTTGGGCCTGCCTTGTCTTTGTCCTGTTTTGGGGTTTTTTTAAAGTTTAAATAGGTGAAGTGCACCTGCAACACTGACACCATCACGTATGAAGCCGGATTTGATGTCAAGCCTCTGCGAGGTCTGAAAGCACTGGTGTATGGTTTTGCACCTTTATCACCTGCATGCTGTTGTTCCATATTTCTTCCAGCAAGGTCATGTCTCCTGTCACACAGCCCCTATGCTGCATTCGGAGCAGCATGCTAAGCCCGGCTAAGGACTTGCATTTGCTGAAAATTTTCAAAAATACCATGTCATGGTTTAAACAACAGGATATGGTTAAATATAGGGCAACAAGATCACAGTAAATTTTATTTTGAAAATATATATCTCTCTATATAAAATTAATATATATATGTATTTATATGTAAACTTATATATTCATTATATATGAAATAATTATTATATATGAAATAATGAATTGAAAGACCAAAGGCATGTATGAACAACAGACAACTGCAAAAAGTATAAAACAGGAATTCTCGGAGGTTGAGTGATTCAGCTCAGTGAAATTCAGCTCAGTTGTCCCCAGT
>WEIV01009900.1:180718-235565 GCA_013390005.1 Calyptomena viridis | reverse complement strand
GAAGGGGGTTCTGGGGAAGATAGGGGGCTTGGGAGGCCCCAGGGTGCAATCCCAGGGAAGGAGGATCCCCGGAGGGTCTGGAGGGACTCCACGGGACCAAGGAGGGGAGTTCCGAGGAAGGAAGAAGCCCCAAAGGTGTGGAGGAGTGGGCAGGCAGGAGGTCTGAATCCCAGGAGATCCAGGAGGTCTGGATCCAACCCAGGGGAATGGATCCCAGGAATGAGGCTGGGATTAACTGAGGAAATCCCAGAGATCAGAGGAGGGGGGCCCAGGGGGTCTGGAGGGGTGCTGTGGGGGTAGGGCCAGAGGGTAAGCAAGGGTAGGGAGGTTTTCAGCCAGTCAGGGACCAGCTGTGAAGGAAAGGTTGAGCCGATGGCTGGGAGCGGCACTGCCTGATGTTGGAACAATCTCGAGGTCCCGTCAAGATGGCGGCAGTGAAGCTGGAGGCAACATGTCCTTCTCCTGGTCCAACACTGTCCAAAAGCACCATGAGGCTGGGGGCACCGAGTCTTTATACAGTTTGTCCAGTCCCAGAGCTCCTCGTGCCTCATGCATGTGCAAATGCCCCGTTTTGCCCCTTTTCTCCACCCCGGGGAGGTGTCTTCTCTTCCATTGGACTGCTGTTGTTTCCACCCACCTCCGGGGTTCATTCAGCAGGAAAAGTTGTCAACTCCGTGGTCAGGAAAATGGCGCCCAGTCCTACACAGGGTCACCCCCCTCACCTGCACTGCCTCTCCCAAGTCCACACTGCCCCGGGACAGCAGCCAGGCAAAAACCTGGGGTGACAGGCAGCGCCAGTCGCAGCAGCTGCTGGTGGGGCCATGTGCTGCCGCTCCAGCAGTCAGCACTGAGCGGCGCCACCGCCACCCCAGGGACTGAGATGACAAGGACAGGGGCAGGCACCGCAGCTGGGACCACAGGGCCGGGCCACAGGGCGAGGGGCGCTCGCCTGGACTGGCCCTGAGCTGCAGTGCCTCCACGCCACCGAATTGGAGCTGTCTGGGGTCCAGGATTGGTGCAGCTGCACGCCAGAACCATGGCAGGCACTGTAATCTCCCCACGCCGCCCTCAGCTTCGGCAGCCCTCACCGCTGATGGCAAAAACGGCAAAAACCCGCGCCGGGACAGCACCACTGCTCTAAGCTCACACACGGGCGGATGCGGCACTCCCCCCAGCAGGTAGCCACTGGCCTGGGAGCTGGGAGTGGTTAATGCAGAAGCCGCAGCAGCAGGTGCCACAGACATGGCGGGCAGGGGCCCCCCCCTGCCCCAGCCATGGAGGGGGGCAGCAGGGTTTGGCCCCCTGGAATACACCCCCCCTCCTGGCCCACCACATCCATGAGAGCTGGCCATGGGGGGAAGGGCCAGGGCAGAGGCAGAACCAAACTGCGAACAAAAAACAGGGCTTCCCACCCCGCTTTGGTCACCGCCAGGAACCGATGTCCTATGAGTTTCGCTTTTCCTTTCCCCCTCCTCCACCCGCCGTGCCCACGAAGATCGGCCGCGCTGTGGGGCGGCCAGGGGCAGCAGCAACCCGAATGGCAGGACAAAAGGGCTTACCCCGCCCTGCCGGGCTGCCACCCCATAAGTCCCATTTTCCCCCTCCTCCCCCAACCCACAAACTTATTTCTCTGGTAAAAATAAAAGTTTTTGAAATGTGTAGCTAAACCATGACATGCCATTGTACAATGAAACTAATCATCACAGCACCCTGCGCAGACCTTAAAGATTATGTACTCTTGACAGAGAGTTACTTTCTCAGGATTACTTATTTTCACACAGGTACCAGTAGCCACAAAACAGAAAGGGAAGAAGGGACCCCTCCTTCACATAAACTCAAGTTTATGTGAAGACCTTCTTCTTGTGCTAGCCCCTGAAATCCTTCCTGAAGTGTCAAGGGGATTAGTAACAGAATGACTCCATCCAAACAATGCTAAAGTATTTGCCTGGGGAGATGAGGGTTTAACTCACTGGCTATTAAAGTTTCATGCACTCCCCACTCTGAAGAGAGCACTTCTCAGCTGTTCACAGCTCTACAGAAAGCACAGACACAGAACAACGACATGAACCAGAAAGGTATTTTAGATCCATTACTTATAATTTACACCAATGACATACAGCATAAAGACAAAATATACAGATTTTCATATATATGTACATGAATCAACATAGTGCACAATTTAAAGTTATGTTACAATTAAGTGTACAATTTTAAATATGGCTTTATAAATTAGTAATAATAACAGTGCTAAAATAACATATGTCTCATGTAAGTCTATCAATAAACAACATAATGCAGCTAGAGTCCACATTTAGAAATGTGTTGCTTCATTTTGTAAGTTAAACCTTGTACACTGCAGCTAGCTGGAAATAACCCTCACTCCGTATCCATCTACATATACTTTATTCTAGCTGGATTGCACACCCCTGTCTTTGGGACTTGCCTTCTTCAAGTATCCTAAAAAATAAAAACCTGTACATTTGAGAAAAGGTAAGTCATAAAAATAAACGAAGAAATGAGGGAAGAACACACACAATCATAGTGCCCAGTGAAAGTATCAATACGACCAGTGCAGCTTAAAAAAGCACTTCTTGTTTAGGGAGCTTAAAAAAGAACAACAATCATATATTATTTGTTTTACTGTCCCCAGTAAAGCAAATTTTTCCTTACATACAATTAGAAAGGAATAAGAGAAGTGGTAAATTCTGGGTCACTTGGAAGCTCAGTTGGAAACTCTGGAACCACTAAAGCAAATGATACTTTTGTCAATGACTTCAAACTGGGACAGGATTTTATTTGTTCTGGAAAAGTTGAATGCCTTTTAGAAGAATATGTTTCAGCTTTAGGTTGTTGAGCTGAATGTGGAAAACATTACATGAAATCCCATAATCCTTCTTATGCTCAAGTCTGACCAAATGCCCATAATGATCTCTTCGGGCCTTGAAAAACCTGGCTGCAACCAGGACATGGTACTAAGAGTTTATCATTGTACTGACACACAATGTTTTCTCTGACTGGATTTGCTATGCTTTACGCAGACATACCATTTCATTTTCCAAATTCCTCTGGGAGCTGCAGAAACCTCTGCTGAAAAGTATTTCACATTAAGGTACTTCCATAGGGAAGGAATGCAAAAGAAGCTCTCCTCAACGGACATCTACGAGAGGATTGCCTAAAACCACTGAGACAGAGCTGATTCATGTTGCAACACGCTTCTTCACTAAGGCAAAGTTGTAAAGACTAGGGTCACTGGCTTGAAAATTAAATCCTCCTCCACCTGCCGATGCAGGGCAGGAGAACACCTTTACTCCACAGGGTGCCAGCCGAATGCGATGGCCCACATTCACCAGTAGGCTCAAAGCTGTTCTCACTGAAATGCTCTGGAAAAGGGATCAGACCCAAGCAGATCCTTGTCCTCATCATTCATCACAAGGACACAGCATGGGCAAGGGATCACAGCACACTGATGCCTCACCAGAGCTGCAGCTACCAAAATGAGCCCCTGCACTGTCCACCTAGCACTAATGAATATTCGGGGCACAGCACACACAAATACCTGTAGCACTGATCAACTGCTGAAAGCCGCCTCATTCAGTGTCTCTAGTTTTCTTGGTCCACAGGATTAAACAATATGACCTGGGTGCTCCTCTGGATCACAGCCACTGGCATGTATGGCCATGGCTCACATCTAAGCTGTGTATCCATTTGCATATGCCAGCTGCTGGGCCATTCAACTCAATTCTGCATTTAGAGAGCATAATTTGCTTTGTTCCTATCACACACCTAAGTCATAATTTTGCAGTATTTGGGAAGGGGGGGGGGGGGTTAGACCTAACAGCTACTTGTCGGAAAACAGATTCAAATCCTTATTCAAACATCTAAGGACAAGACCCACTTGAATTCATCCCCTGACACAGAAATTTCACTTGGTGAGCTGCCCTGCATAAATCTGCACATAACACACTTTTCCAGCAGGCAATATTTTGTAAGGCTTAGCATCTGACAGATACAGCCCTTTCAAGGAAAACAGTATGAAACTGTCATGATTACTTGAGCAGACATCACTGACAAAAGCAAATTTGTGCCTGAACTGTTGCTGCAGAAATATCTCAGGCAGTATTTTTTCAAAGAGAATATAGATCTGGAGGGACATTGCCAAGGTTTTAAAGATCAAAATGTGTTACTTGCAGTGCTATAATTGGATGGAAACCGTCCTCCAGATCAGAAACATCAGGTTCAGTTTGGTTTTTAAATCAAACACCACATTTGCAGGATTTCTGTAGGACCTATATATCCCAACGCCTGTTTCCCCCACTTGGTAACAGTGAGCTCTGCTGACAGAGCCAATGAGTCCGACAGGGGTAAACAAATCCCTTCTGACACAGTCAGAACAGTCAAACACTGCAATTCACATGAAATAAAAAAAACCCAGACTGTTTCAAATCTAACTCCAGTGGAAATGTAGGGCTTGCTTTAAACTCCCATTTGCCAAATGAGGAGCAGACCAATTATACATTCTCTTAAAGCAGCACTATGGAAACAAAGGCAGTACTCAGCCTTTGGTGGTATTTACAGTAAAGTAACAAGGAGGAATGGCACTGCCTCCACACCAGGATACAGAGCCATGCTCCAGCTCATAAGCAGAGCAGGGGTCCCCCTGGCCACTGGAACAGTGGCATTAGCCAGGCCGCAGGTGCAGCCCAAGTCCTCCTGCAGCAACCCACCCCTTGGCACTCTCCCTGTGTCCCATCCTCCCCTCTCCCACCTACTGCTTCCTCCAATGACCATCCAAGGGTTCCCCTGCCCTATTTGGAGAGGGGCTGAACAGTGTAGAAGAGACCCAAGACAGCTTTCCTTCTGCCAGTACCATGTACCACCATCTAGCCCAAACTGGCCTGGGGCTGTGGCTGGGACCAGACTTCACACTGGCAGCTGTGATGCTCTCAGAGACCTCATGGACATCTGACTCTTGTGTCAAGGGTCCCTGAACCCTTGCTAACATCACCTCACAGTGAATGCCTTGCTGTAGCAGTGGGACCCCCACCAAGGGAAAAACCTTATGAGGCAGACAAAAGCAACCACCCCAGCTCATCCACTGGGCAGTTGGCAATCCACAGCTGTCCCAGGTTTCATGGCTGCAGAGACACCTGATGACCCTCACTCCTATCAGCAGCACAGCCAGGACCTCCAGACCCACTACAATGGACCTGCTTGTAATTTTGACCAGTGAGGGCAGAAAAAAAGAAAAAGAAAAGAAAAAAAAAGGAAATAAAGATGCTCTCCAACTATTTTTAGTTCTGTACAGCCCCTCAGCACTAACATTAAAAATAGATACGATGGACTGGAAAACTAAAAAGACACTGCAAGACTAAGAAAATGTTGCTCTTTTAGCAAAATTTTGCAAAGTCAAAAAAACCTGTTCCATTTTTCAGAAAACACATCTTTTTTCCCCCATACAAACCAAAATGAACAATTTTCTTAGATGTTAAAAAAGTTAAGGTTTTTTAATCTTGTTTTTTGTTTGTTTTCCCACAACCCTTTACCAAGACTAGCTTTAAAAAGAGCAGATTAAAACCTTTTAAGATGTCTAACAGTCAATATTTTTTTCTAAAGGGACAAATAAACCCAAGGGATTTCCTACCCAACCTTGACAAAATATTACCTATAAATTCTTAGATAGGCCGTTCTGTTTCCTAATTTTACCTCTAGTTTGAAACATGGCTGTCATGGGGTGAGTGCCAGAGGGGAAAAAAAACCCTTCCCCCTCTCTGCCTGCTCTGTTGTTCCTCTCCCCGCTCCCCAGCCCTGGCCCAGTAGCGGTCAGGGCCAGTTATGACACAGAGTTTCCCCCCCAGTGGTTTTTCTCTCCTCTGGTGCTCAGTTCGTCTCCCCTCCCTGCGCCCTCGGCTGTGCCTGCTGAGCAGATCCATGGTGTGGCGTCTGTCACGAGACAGGAAGGCCCCAGCTTGGTTCTCTGGCCAGCTGGGAGGGGGCGGCAGAGACAGAGACGTGTTGTGCGACAAGCATGCATGCATGCCTTTTTCCTCAGTTTCCCATGCCCGCCAGACAGGGTGGAAGAGGAGCGGGAACTTCCCGTTTTTCGCACAGAATGCTGGTTCTCAGTCCAACACGGCACATGTCGGAGAGAGACAATTTCCCTGGCACTGCTGAGAGAGAGAGCGACCAAGACACAGCCCCGCAGTCCCTGCTTACTCTCTACCAGTGTCCACAGTTACCTGTCACCATTCTCTGCTGCCAAGACCCTCGGGGACACCACAGGCACCAACATCGCCAACACTGCCTGTCTGATCACTGCGGATTCTGTGCCAGCGTTCCTGGTTCGTGTGTATCTTCCCCAAGCCCCCTACACCGTGCCCACATGTGCCCAGCCCCTCTCGACCTCTGGACTGGGTACTGGGGGGGCCACTTCACACCACGGGGGTTTTCCCCTGGGCTCGACCACTGCCATCTTGTTTGTGCACGGCCATTTCCCCCCGGGTTCTCCCAGGGTGCTGGGAGCATCTGCACCATCTGCTAGGTGCTACCGCAACTCCTGTGCTCCAGAGCACCATCTACTGCACAGGGCACTGCCACTACAGCTCCTGCACTCCCCAGCATCTCCCAACTATACAACGCCCGGGGGGAACACAAGGGAAAGAAGGACAGTTGGTGTTTCAAGGTACTGGTTGTTATTGTGTGTGGTTTTCCTGGTTCAATTGCTTTCATACCAAACATATATTGGTTAATTCATACACTCATTTATTCAATAAAATTGTTGCCTTTTCTCTACATGTCTCTCGTCCACTATTATCGGCCCCTACTGCCCCAAACCAGGACATTATTTTGGCGCCCAACGTGGGGTTGACGAAACACAGAGAGGCTTCAATCCACAGGGAATCCCATTTGAGGTACCACCACTATGTTCTCAGCTCTAGCCAACATTTCCTGGTATTTAAGCATATTTAATTTCTTCCCATTCGCAGACTACTTTATAAAAATGAATCTGGTTACCAAATTGCTGTGGGCTGCCATTAAACTCACACGCTGAGTCTGGCAAATCATGGAGTCAACACCAGTCATCCTCCTCAGTAATATCTATTATGGGGTTCATTACTACCTTGATCTGAGTGAGAATTCCTGTGTGTTTGTAGCCAACAGCACATTTGGTGGACCAGGAGTAGGGAGAGGGACCTCTTTCATGGAGTCATCTTGGATTGGGGCCAACGCTATTCTTTCTGTGGCAGGTAATTACCCTTTTGACACCAAGGATGTTCTGATGTTGTCGGCACTTCTGTTATCGTGGTACAATGCGTTGTGTCCTAGGCTCAGGAACAGATTGGGGTGTGTTCCGGCAACTACTTCATCGGCCCTAGCTCTCAGGCAGGCTGTCCAGAGATCCACCTCAGACACAACGGGCACCGCCCAGAGTTCTGCTCCACCATCCGCTAATACTCCACAACAGCCAATAACTCGCAGACATCTACTAACCTGTCATGGCCTGCACCTAGAAAGGCACACCTCAGGTGGGAGGTAACACTCAGTGAGGACATGAATCAAGTGTTAGCAGATGCCTCTGCCCCAGTCATCTTAAACACCCCCAATTCAGCCCAGATCCCAGACAGGCTATGGGAGCACCTGAGAGACAGTCCTATCAGTAAAGAGAAGGGGAGTCAACTTGCTGCAGCGTGCTGGAACTTGGTCAATGCTTACCATGCTCTGCTAGACTTGCGAAGTATAGGAGGAACTGCTGGTCCAGCAAACTCCACAATTGTCTCGGCCACCCAGCCTGCACCAACACCAGACAGGCAATCACAGCCAACTCCAGCACCAACTCCAGCGGCCACTGCCCCAGTACAGAAGATTTAAATTAAAAATAAGTCAATATGCTCACCAGCCGATGACAGACAACCAGGACCTTCCCAGCAACAACCAGAGCCAGACCTGGAACCAACAGTGACCTCGCAGTCAATTCACACACACAGAACCACACAGAATTACTAGGTTGGAAAAGACCTCCAAGATCATCGAGTCCAACCCATGCCCTGCACCTCAACTAGACTATGTCACCAAGTACCATATCCAGTCTTTTTTTAAACACATCCAGGGATGGTGACTCTACCACCTACTGGGCAGACTGTTCCAATACTTTATTATTCTTTCTGTGAAAAACTTCTTCCTAATATCTAACCTATACCTTCCTTTGATACACTGCATGGTATGCAGAAAGACCTCACATGTGCTTGAGGTGAGCCAATACGCTCCTGGCTGCTTCGCATCTGGGATACATATGAGGATGATATCCTCTTTGATGGCTTGGAGGTGAAAAACCTGGGAGGCTTGTTGGGGGAATGTAGTATTGACCTAAAGTTTGGGTCAATAACCCAACTATCAGTCTCTGGAGGTGATTGTTGCTGAGCGTAAGAACGAAATACTCTAATGAACTAGAGCAGCAACAGCAAAAGCCCTGGACCACTATGGATGAGGGTATCCAGAGGCTGAGGGAGCTTGCTATCCTGAATCTCACCTTTGCTACCAGAGGCCAGGATTTTGAGCCCAGAAGAGGCTCAGTGCACCACTCAGATGTGGAAAAAGTTCCTGTCGCTGGCACCCGATTCATACGTCCAATACCTGGCTGTGATGCAATTCCATCACTACGGAGATACCGTGGATAATGTAACTGACCTATTGAAAATGTATGAAGTAGGCATAATCTGTTTAGTCTACATCCAAGTGCCAAGTGTTCCCTGTTGATGAAGTCTGGGAAGTGGTGGCTGATGACATCCAGAAGTTCAGGGATGAGGTCACTACTAGCCTCAAACGGATACGAGCTAAACAGGACGCACTTGCTCTAGCCCTGGTGCGCACCAAACATCCCTCAGCACGAGATGGAGGGCTCCCATCTCGGACCGACCTGTCATATTTTCTTCTTGACCACAGAGAAGACATGAGACAGTGGGACAGAAAGCCCACTCGTGTCCTGGCCACCTGAGTCCAAGAATTCAAGGACAAGTCAAAGGCCAAAAACACAAAACCTGTGAAAGTGAGTGCTGTATCGGTGTCCCGTGGGCAGAAGTCCAGGCGGAACAGTCAGAGCTATGACTCCTCTGACCCCCTGGAAGGTACCTCTCACGGGCACACTGTGGAGGTAGACAGTGACAATGACCAAGATCAATGTTAGGAAAGCCCTGCCTCTCGCCAGGGAGAGGAAAAAGAGAATAGAATCTTCTGGACTGTGTGGATTTAATGGCCTGGCACATCAGAACCACAAAAGTATCAAGCCTTAGTAGACACTGGTGCACAATGCACATTAATGCCGCCAGGGCATGTGGGGTCCAAAGCGATTTTGATTGTTGGAGTGACTGGGGGCTCCCAAGAATTGACTTTGGTGGAGGCTGAGGTGAGCTTGACTGGGAAGGACTGGCAAAAACACCCTATTGACTGGCTTGAATGCCCCATGCATTCTGGGCATCGACTGCTTGAGGAATAGGTATTTTGAAGACCCAAAAGGTCACAGATGGGTGTTCGGAATTACTGCCATGGAGAGAGATAGTGCCAAGCAGTTGAGTGCCTTGCCTAGTCTCTCCGAGAGCCCCTCCACTGTGTGATTACTGAACATGGAAAAACAGCAGATGCCAATTGCTACCAGAACAGTACATCGCCAGCAGTATCGTACCAACAGAGATACTGTAGTCCCAAGAGACAATCATCACAAGAGATGATTTGTGAGCTAGAGAGACAAGGAGTGAACAGCAAAAGCAACTCACCTTTCAACAGTCCAATCCGGCTGGTGCATAAGTCCAATGGGTAATGGAGACTGCCTGTGGACTACTGTGGTGTGAACAAGGTGACTCCATCACTGAGTGCTGCTGTGCCTGACATGGTGGAGTTACAGTACAAGCTGGAGTCCAAAACAGCCAAGTAGTATGCCACGATTGATATCGCTAATGCGTTTTTCTCCATCCCCCTAGCAGCATCGTGCATGCTTCAGTTCGCCTTTACGTGGAGAGGCGTACAGTACACCTAGAACTGTTTGCCACAGGGGTGGAAACACAGTCTGACCATCTGCCACAGACTGATCCAGGCCATGCTTGAGAAAGGCAAGGCTCCAGAGCACTTGCAGTACATCGACAACATCACTGTGTGAGGGAACACAGCCAAAGAAGTCTTCAAGAAAGGAGAGAAAATCATTCAAATTCTTCTGAAAGCCGGCTTTGCTATCAAGCAGTATAAGGTTAAGGGACCTGCCAGAGAGATCCAGTTCCTGGGAGTGAAGTGGCAAGATGGGTGTCATCAGATCCCCACGAAGCTAATCAATAAGATCACAGCCATGTCTCCACCAACCAACAAGACATTATCATTTCTAGGTGCCATCAGTTTTTGGAGGATGCAGATCCCTGAATACAGCCAAAATGTTGCCCCTCTTTACCCAGTGACCAGGAAGAAAAATGAGTTCCAGTGGGACCCAGAACAACAACAGGCCTTTGAGCAAATCAAGAGCGAGATTGCTCATGCAGTAGCACTTGGACCAGTCAGAACGGAGCCAGAGGTTAAGAATGTGTTGTATTCTGCAGCTAGGGATAGTTTTGTTTCCTGAAGCCTCTGGCAGAAGGTGCCTGGTGAGACCCAAGGCCGACTACTTGGATTCTCAAGTCAAGGCTACAGAGGATCCAAAGCCAAATACACCCCAACAGAGAAGGAGATCCTGGCAGCCTATGAAGGAATTCAAGCAGCCTCAGAAGTGATAGGCACTAAGACACAGCTCCTACTGGCACCCAGACTTCCAGTGTTAGGATGGATGTTTAAAGGGAAGACTCCCTCCACACACCATGCTACCTGGAGCAAATGGATTGCCTTGGTTACTCAGCATGCTCAAATTGGAAACCCAAACCCCTGCTATCTTAGAAATCATTACAAACTGGCCGGAAGGTGAAAACTTTCACCTGACAGATGAAGACAAAGAAAAGAAAGTGACGCATGACGAGGAAGCTCTACTGTACCATCAGCTGCCAGATGATGAAAAGCACTACACTCTTTTCACCAATCGTTCCTTGTCGCGGTCCCTGGGTCGGTGCTAATCCTGTTTTTGCCCCAGCTAGCTCGAACAGCAGCCACTGGAGGGCACTGCAGTAGAGTGGGGTAGCACTCAGCAAAAGCTCCTCTTTTTCAAGGAGTCTGGCCAGGCGTCACCTTAGGGCTGGCAGGTTTGATCCAAACCTGCCTAACCCAGCTAGGACGTGCAGCTACGGTGAACAAAGGTATACAGGCGACTCTTTATGGTTGAAGCAATTCGAGTTCATTAGCACTCTGTAGCTACAGAGCCTTCTAATCCCAAGGGAGGCAACCAGCTAGAGCGAGGAGCACTTCCTGTGCATCCGTTTATCAAGGGGGTCTGAAACCATAGGAGGAGTGAGGGAATAACCAATGGGAGAGAAGGGTAGGAGTGGTTAGGGAAGGGGTTACACCCCCAGAAACCAGAGGCCTACTAATCAAGCCAATAGCCAATTGAGTAACAGGGAATGTTCTGGGGAGCAGGATGGATTGGGTTACATAAATGGGGTAAGGTGGGAGGGGTAAGGATAAGGGATACATTTGAGGGGAGGATACAAACTTCAGAACAAACCAATCGTGTAGGGGACGGGGTAACAGAACACTCCAATATGAACAGAACTATATATTACAGAAATGAACTCAGAACACACACCGCTACAGTTCCCGTCACCGCGAAGGAACAAACCGGAGGTGGAAAGCAGCCATCTGAAGTCCGAGATGAGTCGTGGAAGCCACTGACAGAGAAGGTGGGTCAAGCCAGTTTGCCGAACTTAAAGCTGTGCAGTTGGCTCTAGACATAGCAGAGAGAGAGCAGTGGCCGAGATTCTGCCTCTACACCGACTCATGGATGGTAGCCAATGAGCTGTGGGGATGGCTAGACTGTTGGAAGAAGGCCAAGTGGCAGCGCAGAGGTAAACCCATCTGGGCTGCTGAGATATGGAAAAGACATCAGAGAAGCTAATTGTCAAAGTCTGACATGTGGATGCACATGTACCCAAAAGCTGGGCCAATGAAGAAAGCAGTAACAACAACCAAGAAGACAGGGCCGCCCACATTAAAGTGTCGTAAGTGGATCTAGACTGGCAGCACAAGAGAGAGTTGTTCTTAGGTAGATGGGCCCAGGATGCTTCAGGCCACCAGGGTAGGGATGCCACCTATAGATGGGCATGAGACCAAGGAGTGGATTTAACCATGGACATTATTTCCCAGGTTATCCACGAATGTGAGACATGTACAGCAATTAAACAGGTCAAGAGGGTGAAGCCTCTATGGTATGGTGGAAGGTGGACAAGTATGAAGAAGCCTGGCAGGTCAACTACATCACCCTGCCACGGACCCACCAAGGTAAGCACTATGTGCTCACCATGGTGAAGGCAACCACTGGCTGGCTGGAAACACCCTGTCCCACATGCCACAGCCTGAAATACCGTCCTGGGCCTTCAGAAACAGGTTCTGTGGCAACATGGTACACCTGAGTGAACTGAGTCTGACAATGGAACTCATTTCAAGAACAGCCTGGGTGAGACAGCATGGGATCGAATGAGTTTTTCACATTCCTTACCATGCACCAGCTACTGGAAAAGCTGAAAGATGTAATGGGCTCCTGAAAACCACCTTGAAAGCACTGGGTGAGGGGACTTTTAGGAACTGGGACCAGCACCCAGCTGAGGCTACTTGGCTAGTCAACACCAGAAGGTCTGTCAACCGAGTTGGCCCTGCCCAGTCCAAGCCCCTTCACACCACAGACGGTGATAGAGTCCCAGTGGCACACCTGAGAGGCTTGCTAGAAAAAGCAGTTTGGGTCAACCCATTTGTGAGATTGTCTTTGCTCAAGGACCGGGATGCATGTGGTGAGTGATGCAGAAAGACAGAGGAACACGGTGCGTACCTCAGAGCGACATAACTCTTGCACAGAAACACACATGCAATACTGTATCCTGTCCACATTAGCATGTCTATATGTATGTATGTATACAGTTGTAAAGTTTAAGTTCTTGTATGTTAGTACAGGAAAAGGAGGGGACAAGAGGTTTTTTTAGGGGTAGATAATGTCATGGGGTGAGTACCAGAGGGCACTCTTGTCCACTGTTATTGGCCCCTACTGCCCAAAACCAGGACAATGGCCAAAATCAATACCACATACTTTATTGAGAGTAGCTGTCATGAGGAAAAAGCCAACTAACTTCTCCAAACTAACCTCTCAAGTAAGCTGAACAGTCCCTCAGAAAAGGGAAGGCATGTGATGATCTGCAAAACACATTCACCTCACTGACTAACCCTGAAAAACTCAGCTGACAGCAAAAAGCTGCTTACCCTTCTGCAACCCCTTCTGATCCTCTCTTCTTCACCCACTCCAAGGGCATGGCCATTACCTGGCTGGTCAGGATGAGGTTCATCCTCTACTGAGGCACAGCAGTTATGTGAAACAAAAGAAAAGAACACCAGGTGTTAACATAATCATGACCCTGCCAAACACCTACATCCTTGACACAGGACTCCATAGCATGGCATTGGCTCTATCTGCTATTCAAGGAGCTCCAAGTGCTGGCAGACAACAAGGCATGACACTGGCTGCACACCACACTGGCATCTCTGTCTCTGCACCCGCCACTGCCTGCAGCCACACAAAATCCAGATGCCTCCACATGCACACGGGAGGGGAAAATAACTCCGCTGACTTCTGGTTAACCTACATTTCAAGGGCCACTGCCAGGGACAGATCTGTCAGCCCACCAAAATTATAAAGGTGATACTGTCCGCTGAACTCAGGCTGGTCATTTAATAACTGGGGGTCATCTGCTGCACACTTTGGAATGCTGAAAAAATGGAGAAAGCACAGCCTTCAAATATGCATGGGTAAATGAATGAGAACATCTCCATCGGAATTTCCAACACTAATGTTTTTAAAGACCAGCTTTTTGATGTACATGCCTTTTATTCAGAACACCAATACCTAGATTTTTGCAGATAAAATCTGCTCTGATTTGGGCATGGAGTTACACAAGCATTTCAGGCCATCAACTCTGTGCTTTCAAGTCCAAGACGTATTTTCACATGCCCTATCCTGGTGCTTAGTTTCCTGAGAAGGCTCCCAGGTAACTGGATGGTATCTTCCTCTTTCTCAGTTTTGGTTTGCTTTGCAAATGATACTTGCCCACAACATTGACCACCACATGGCTCCAAGAACATGCCTGGGGAGTTGAGGAAACCGCAAATTCACACCAAACTTGTCAGCTCTCACTGCGGTGGCTCCCATGCATGAACAGACCTGGGTGCTCACTGCAGACATGTCTGTCCCTGCTTTCAGAGCCACTGTTAGCTCCATGTTTCCCCAGAGCAAGCACTTTTCTCTGCAGAAGGCACTCCAGGATCCAAGAGAGCAAGCTATTCTTTGAAAGCTGGAGATATTTCAAGCTCCAGACTATGAGGGCTACTAACAATTAACACCCTAAAGCAGTTGTCTGCCCTGTCTGCTTGCTCCCAGAACATATGGCACAACCAATGCATTACAAGAATTTTGGTGAGGGATCCTGATTCATCTAACTGTAAATCACTGAGAAAGTCCTAATTAAAATACTTTTAAACAACTCACCAACGAAGTCTGCAGTCAAATACCCAATTTCATATGCATGTTTAAAAATACGACATCATCTTCATGTTCTATATACTCAATCCCTACTTAAAACCAACTAGTTATGGCCAAGCAACACTGATGAACATGCTTAACTTCAAAGTCATGAGTGGATTTATTCTCATCTCTAACCTGTACTTAGGGAGACAAGAACATTAAGCATATCAAAACCTGCACAATCATCCCATGCTCCAGATTCACAGATATGCTAGCAAAGGTCACTTAGAATCAATTCCACCCATGCCTTCAGTTCCTGAATATTCCCACAGATGACACTGCTGACAGAACTGTCCTACCTCAACTGCCTCCTCTGCATCAGCTTTAGGGATTGTGCCGTGTAAACCAGAAAAGAGCTCAGCGCCCACTTAAACACCTTCCTAGACAGCTCTAAAGCATTTCATTGCCTGAGCCAACATCTTACAACTACACAGCATCTCATGCCTAATACCCCAATCGCTCTACAGCCTTCTTGAGTTTGCTGTGTCTGTTGGTAAAGTGCAAAAAGCACCCACTGCTGAGACACATCAGGCTTTTAGCAACAAATTCCAATTCATTATCTTTGCCTAACATTAGCAGACAGCAGTCAGGGGCAGGGAGTAAAAACATAATAATACTTCAAAAACACAGAAGAAATTTGGCCAACATATATTCCAGGTAAGTGTTTGGGAGATTACATTAACACTGACATCTCCATCCTGACTAAAAATATTCTAGAATATTGATTTCAATCTTCTGCAGAGAACAAGAAACACTACCCAACTCCTTTCTGTAGAAATACGTTTTCCTCCAGCTTTCCCTGACTGTCTCCAAAAGAAATGGGAGCAGTTCTTATTTGCAGACACTGTAATATATGCATCCAAAGTATGGGTAGCTATCAAATAAAATCCCCCTGAAACTTCGCCAAATCATAGAGTGTTTTAGGTTGGAAAAGACCTTTGAGATCATCAAGTACAACTGTTAACCCAGCACTACCAAGTCTACCACCAAACAATGTCCCCAAGTGCCACATCTACATGGCTTTTAAATACATCCAGGGATGGTGACTCAATTGCTTCTCTGAGAAGCCTTTTCCAATGCTTGACAACCCTTTCAGTGAAGTAGTTTTTCCCAATATCCAATCTAAACCTTCCTTAGCACAACCTGAGGCCATTTTTTCTTATCCTATTGCTTGAGAAAATAGACCAACCCCTGCTACACCACAACCTCCTTTCTGATAGTTGTACAGAGGAACAAGGTCTCCTCCGAGCCTCATTTTCTCTAGGCTAAACAATCCCAGCTCCATTAGCCATTCCTCACAAGACTTGTGTTCCAGCCCTTTCATCAGCTTCATTGCCTTTCTCTGGACACACTCCAGCACCTCAATGTCTTTCTTGTAGCGAGGGGCCCAGAACTGAACACAGCACTCGCGGTGCAGCCTCACCAGTGCCGAGAACAGAGGGACGACCAGGATGCTGTGTGCATCTGATGCACCTGGGCACACCACTGGCTCGTATTGACATGGCAGTCAACCACCAACCCCAGGGCCTTTTCATTACAGCACCATTTTCTTCCATGAAAGAAAGCTCTGCAAGTCATATCTCTTCCATTTTTGTCCTCAGTCCACTTTTGTAAAGATAACGTATCAAGACAAAGCAGATGTGACAAATGCTCCACTTCCCAGAAGTCCATCCCACTTGCATGGGGAATCTGGTTTAGAAACCAAGCAAAAATGATGACTGAAATGTCCTGTTGCCCTCTAGACCTCCAGTTTGCCCATGAGTGTTTTAAATAAGTGTTTACCTTGGTTCCATCTGCACAGTTAGACAAAATGAAATACAGTTGAAATAGTCCAAGTAGCATTTGACAGCTGAGTCAAGCACAATGGTCTCTTCCAAAGTGGTATAAACCTCTACCTGTCCTGAAGGAGAAAACAAATCAGACTAATCCCAGGAAACAGCTTATCAGCACAATGGGAGACACTTGTACATATCACTTGCATTGTTCATGATCTCTGTACTCATCCATGTCCACATCTGAATCAAAGAGGGAGTGTCCAGTGTAATCGGTGTCAGGGGTTTGGGAAATACTGTTCCCTTCCTCATCAAATGTTTCTGTCCTTGAATAAAAACTGAAGTCCTGCAAAGGGGAGTAAGTCTTGCTTGCTTCGCTGCTTTCCTCAGATTCATACAGAGTGTTATCATCATCGTGGTGCCATTCTGGCCAAAATTTCCTCCTTATTCTTTCACAATACATAGCAAGGTTAATCAGTTCTCCTGCAACACAGCACAACAGACTTCAGTAAATATATCCAGTCAATAATGCTCTAACTTACCTCCTGATGCAAAAACATATTAGCACTGTTTAGAAACAAATTGTGCATGGTCTTTCCAAAGAAGTTTCAAAATTCCAACATCTCACGAATCTCCCTAGCAGCTCTGTAATTTTCATGTAGGTTAAAACACACAGTATTAACCCACATACAAGAAGGGTTACAGAAGAATAAACACAAACACGTGTTCACACAAACAGTAGAATAATTTATATATCAAATTCAACCTCTGCGGAAATAAATCAATACAAGACACTAATATCATAGTAAAATATTTTGCTTAATTGCAGGTTCCTAAAGACAGAATTTGATCCCCTATATGCACAATACACTTAATAAATGCAGTGAATTTAGGTTTTTCACCACCAGATGGCAGCGTTGTCTGCGACATATATTCACGTTTTTATATGGTCACTGGCTTGGTCAGTGCTCCCAGCCTTAGTACTTCATGCCTTATTTTTATACATACATTTATGCTTACAGAATAAATCGTCAAAAAATTCAAAGAAGAAATAAATAATACCATATTAAAGAGGACGTGTATGTGAAAACTGTACTCACAATAGCTGGGCAGAATCTATTATACTGCTTGGGCATTTCCATCTATTACCTTCTATTTATTTTCGTTAGAGACAAACTATTTCAACAAACATAGTATTTCTTTTAGAAAGTCATGACCCCTTCAGAATTTTATCCGTGATTCCCCAGACATCAAGGGAAAGAACTGCATAGACAATACTTATGTCCTCATCTCAGGTATTCACTGTTTGAGGAAAAGAGTAAGTCTATGTCTCCTAACCATCAGTTTATCAGAGTCTTCTTGTACAGAGTAGATTTACAGGTCAGATTCATTCCTTTTACGCCTATTTCACATCTTTTTCCTCCTTAGTTCTTCCTATTTTTCATAGAGTGGGGTTTTATTCTGAAAAGGGATGCAAAGATGCTTTAACATCTATACCACTCCATAAGGGAAAAAAAAACCCTCTGGGGAGGGGTGTGTTGGTTTTCAATTCATGCCAAAACACAGTGACTCCAAAGTTTGGCTGAATTTCTTCCTTGCTCAGCAACTTCAACAAAAGCAAAGGCTGTCATTTCAGTGGGAAATAGCACTTGCAGTTCTACTGTCAAGGAAAATACTCAGTTCAGCAGAATTTGGCTCATGGCTGTGCTTCTGTCTTCTCACACTTTACCCAGCATTCATTCCTTAGAGGCTTTAAGCCTTTCCCACATTAAAAAGGGAAAAGATCAAGTACAGGAATAGAAACAATTACTATGTAGAACATTAATGAGAAACCAAACAAGAATTTTAAGAGAAAACAACATTACAACATTAGGATACAAATGCTACATCAAAGGCAAGAACAGTCTGTGATGCAACTGAAGTACTGTAGCCTTCAGAATGTCCTTTCAAGGTGCTCCAAGTTTAAACATGGAAAATGCCACTAAAAGCTTTTCATCAGAGATATCTTAAGCTTTCCTACCTTTGATTAGTCTCTCTGGTCGAGTCCCTGGTAGTGTCCACATTGCCTGTGCCAAATGTCCAAAGACAGTAGCATCAACAGTGGAAACAGTTGATCCCATAATGTACTTCTTGTCACCTGTAAATACAACAGTAAACACTTCTTGCCTGGATGTCACTTTTCCACAATTAAAAAAAAAATAAAAATCCACAGCAACATCTTTAGCATTTTTTTTAACTAATCACTTAAATGAAAAGGTTCACTAGATAGGGATTCAACACTGAATAGAGTTCCAAAACTGTTGCTTTGGTTCAGCAGGTGAAATACATTACTGAGCTTGCCCTGTGCTCACTCACCACTTCTATAGCTAGGCCCATTACAGAGCCATCACCAGCCAAGGAACCTCCTCTACCCCTCACAGCTGGCAGCACTCACACACTGTACCAGTTCCACTGCATTTAAAAACTGATTTGCAGCCCCTTCAGAATTGAAAGCATGGTGTTCTCCCTGGTGCAAACCCAAAACTGTTCAACCATGTTTTAAAATCATGCTGAAAGAAGCTGGTCGCCCTTAACCTCTCATGCATGCCAGATGCAAGTTCAATTTACTCATCCAATCAGCCAAAAAAAGAAAAGCTTTTCTCTCTCCCTATTTGTTCAGGCTGAAATGGATGCACCAGTCAGACTGAAATCACCACTGAGGCACCAGTCAGAAATGACCTGCATCTCCAGGAAGAGGACAAAGCCATAAGCAGGAGTGCACAGGTTCTCTCACACACCACCAGTGTGGTGCCTCCACCTTCACTGATCCCTGACAGGTAAGAGTCAAATAGAGATGTGTCAGCCACATAAGCAGTAAGTGAAACAGGCCTGGTCCAGAGGAGGGACATATCTGCTCCACACAACTATTCTGCTTACCTCTCCAGACACCTCAATGTCATGATGGTCCTAATTAGCCACCACACCACAAACAGATGGATAACTAACTAAGACAGGGAAGAAAAATCACGTTTCAATGCCACTGTCAGCAACAAAACATCTGGTAGAAACTTGTTTTCCCATCACGGGAAGGACAGCTGAAGCAAAGACCACACACAGACAGCATGCAGGTGAAACATGCAGTATTGCAGAGGTCAGATTAGCTGGTTGCACTGGTCCTGCCTTGGCCCAAAGTGCTATAAACCCTGTGAAATGTGGTACATAATTGAATTCTCAAAATCCAGTTATCCTATCTCCCCAGGACATTCTTCCCCTGACCATTATAAGCTGCCTGTAATTCAGCAGGTTATTAAATGTTAGGGTTACTGAGTGAGTCTAGAGAAACTGTCCAGCAGTAAAATGCATCAAATTCCAGCATAAAGCACAAGGAATGCTGACATCCCCCTGTAAAGGAGTGTAGCAAAGGAGTGCTCAGAAATCACCAGTAACAATAACCTCCTCTGGCCTGTCAGACATCATTTTAACACGGAGTTAACTCTCCCCAGCTCTTTCACAGTTGCATCAACCTACTATCTGAAAACTCTGGAGAGGGTGTGTTGTGTCTTTTCAGTATTTATCTGACACCTAAGCACTCATTGATCTCAAACGCAGCTTAAAAACTGGTCCCTAAGCCACAGTTATATGTCAACATTAGGAACTTAGTACCATACAACTGGGTCTTGAAATTCAATCCACAGCAATGTTGTGCTGGGAAGTAATACTGTTGTTTCAATCCTGCTACAACTAAGGCAGGCAGTGAGTGAGGGCTGAACCATCTCACTCTCTGGTTCCCCAGGCACAACACCCCACACCTTCAGGTGCATGGAAACAAAGGGCAAGAGGAAGAAATAAAACCGAGTTCATGAAACTGTAAATCTGGTTTTAAGTCATACTGCATCACATAATATGGCCTCCATGCACATTTTCACCCACCAGTTCCATCTGTTCTCAAAACTTCAGTGCAAGTTTTGTCCCCAGGTCTTTCTGATAGATCTGGTATCTCTGTGTCTGTTTTTAGATCAGATTACACAGTGCTTGTCACATCAAGGTTTCCACAGTGCTGATCATCTCAAACACCTCTCTGCATCCCATGGCTAATCCAACAGAAATGAAATCACCTGGTCACAGTGGACTTGGATCAAATATGTACTGCCTGGGAATTTGAGAGTACACAGCTCCACTATTTACAAATGCAGATTCAAAAGCAGCAATTTCAGCATTGGATCAAGAAACCCCGACAGGAAACAGATATATGAGACACAGGCAGAAGACCTGGACCCTTCCAACAGCCCCTGCAGGCTGCTACAGGGCATTTCAACTAACTTTATAGGTTCGCAGTCAGGTTAGTCCCACCTCTGTGTTTCAGCTCTGAGAACCCCTGCCCTTCACAAAGCATCAAATGCCTTTCAAAATCCATTTCAGGAACCCGCTGCCCTGCAAGTCCCTACTCAAAACCCCCATCTACCAAAAAAGTCTGAGGCAGGCAGACAGCTGAGAGGGCACCAAGAGATTTATGGGCATTGCTCACTTACTTGCCTCTTCTAAATAATTACCAAAATGTGTATTTTTATATACTGCTAATTCATATGCCCACTCCCCATACTTTCTCACACTACTAACAGGCCGTAGGAAACTGCTACAATACAAGGATATTACATTTGTGGTTTAAAGACTGCAGGACAAAGAGCAACGGGGTAAACAGAGCCATTACAGGAGGATTAGTTCCAATTTGCATGTTTATAAGAGAGCTGGAGAAGTCCATCAGGGAAATGGGTACAAGGGAGACAGAAAAATTACTCTCAGAAATGAAAAATAAGGGAAAAAAAGATGTGACTGGGAATGTCAAAATGAGTGTCAGAAAAACTGGCAGCTGCCAAGTTACCATTCTCTGGAAGCAGCTCTTAGAATTTAAAAGTTACTCTTGTTCCCCTGTGAATGGTCCATGTTAAAAATGGGGAGCATTTATCTGATATGCCAGATGACTGACAACTACAGCTTTGTATGTGCAGCTATTCTTTTTAAGCTCTTAAGATTGCCCTCTAACAGCCAAAATCTCAATTACTTCCTCTTCTGGGAAAACACTTGGATACATACATGAGGAGGGGAATATCACAAAGATTGTACAGGCAATAAACTGACTGACCACCTTCCCTCTGTGAAAGGGGAGTCTCTAGTCAGGCTGGAAGTCTTCATCCCACCTTCTATCCCCATTCCAGGGTACTACCTAGAGGCCACAGTTACTAGACCCAACTGCAGACAGCTGGTAGGAGAAAACATGAGCATGCTGATGTTAATGAAAATCAAGGCAATCATAGAAAAGCAGACAAACTCACCAATAATCAAAAAGACAAATATAATGATTCACGTAACCACGCACTGACTAATCTGACATCTGTTTCAGAGGGGAAGATGGAAAAAAATGTATAATATTCAGCTGGTAAGGTAATAAAATAACAGGAATACAGCAGATGCCCATCAAGGCTTTTTGAAGTGCACAGGAACATTCTCAACTACAATCTGGAAGTAAGAACAAAACCTCTGCTGATAATGTGTATAATACAATTGAAAAATTGATATAGTGAAGAAGTGCTTCAGGATTTCCAGTGCTTTTTCCCCGCCAAAAACAAAAGCAAGAGACTGATTATAGCATTCACCTTCACAAGGAGATGACCCAAGCCACTCAGAAAGGAAGAACATCTACCTGCAAGCTGGAATTGGACAAAATCTCATGTGAAACAAGTCCAATTTTGAACAGATTTTGATAGTGACTAACATCTGCTACTGGCACCTCCACCTGCTGAAATCTTATAATGAAAACTGGATGGCTATTAGAAAGCCATCCTTAGCCAGAAAAAAGGCACAGGCTCTAAAACAGCAATCAAGCAGCCTGATTCACAGAGATTTGTCTAGGTGATTAAATGATCTCTTTGAACTCAAAATTTCACAAATCTGAGTGTCAGTATAGATTCCAGAGCTGGAAAGATGTAGACTTCAAATAAGCAAATCAAGAGACTTTTACAGGTACTTGGGAACATGTTTTAGTTTTCTCTTGAAGGTTCTAGCTACTCTTGGCACACAGGGATGACTTTAGCATAGACACATCCACTGCTGCTCCCTGCAGCCTGCCAGCCAGAACCATGGGCCTTTCCTGAGCTCCTAAGTCATAGGCTGAACTTGCTTCAGCTCCCACTCCAACTCCACTCCTCTTTGTGATGAGCATAGTGCCAATCTCAAAACTACAGCAACAGCAGTCCCACTGAGGAGGGCACCTGGAGCTGAGCACAGCTCTGCAGCAGATATGACCAGACTTCCTCTTTTAAAATGAGTTGCTCCCTCTCTTCCTCCCTCTAAAAGAAAGGGGACCTCTTAAGCTTTGAGAAACAGGTTTTCTTTGAAGAGGCACTAGAACAGATAACTACTTTTGTTAACATCCAAAAAACAGCATGAGAAAGCACTGTCCTAAGAGGAGCTGTCAATAAATCTTCCCCTTGCCCATTGTGCCCATGCATCATGTGTCTTTTTTGCACCTTGCTCCCAACCCAGCAACTCAGCAGGTTTGCTTCAGAAAACAAAAGTTACAGAAAACTCTACATAGCCTCATCTAGGTCCATTTCACCCATGAAAAGCAAAAAGCTTAAACTCACATATATTGACAACACAGAACCATCACCTACTAGGAGGTCTGAATAAAGCTGCTAACTCAACCAAATACAACGAAGTTCAGCTCATCAAAATAACATCTGCAAAGAGTTTTCAAATGGCAGCCTCACAGCAATCTATCAAAAAGCTACAAGTCCCATGAAATAAAAAATTAGACATATGTCTCACACCCAAAAAATATAAATAAGAGTTTCATTTGCAGAATCAAACACTACATTTTCCTAAATTTGCATAGCAATATGGTCTTCCAAAATTGCAGGTCCTCTAGACACACACACTCAGTGGTCAGAGAAGAAAGGCTCTTATGGCTCTAGACACACAATCTGGCAGCTAACAGTGGGGAAAGAAACACTGTCTCTGCCAGAGCAAGGGGTGGCAATGAAGGACAGCAGCAGTGCAGGCTCTCCCTTCTGCCACAAAAAGGGATTATTTGTGTATGTGGTCAAGCTGCCGGGAAGTGCCAGAGGTCAATTCCATGTGTGGACAGAGGGCTGTGAACAGAGCACACATAACTCACTGTACCTTACCCAGGAGGCCTGCGAGAGTCCGCATGTCCTTCTCCATCAGCGTGTACATCTCCTCCTCCGAGAAGCGGCCAATGCCATGGCCGTACATCTCCCGCTTCACTATTCCTTTGGTCAGATGGCAGAAGATCCACTTCAGCAAGTCGCTGAAGGGGCCAAAAAGAGAAACCATCTTTTGCGTCTCATGAAGATTTTCCACCCATTGGCAATAAGCTAAAGTCCTAAAAGGATGCAAAAATAAGTTATAGCAGTGCAATCCCCAGACAGCCCACCGCCACCCTGCAAAGGCTCACACAGAGGTCAGGCACATGGAGAGGTAGCTTCCACAAACAGCAGACCATGTGGCAACTCGGGAGTGACAGCAGAGCAAACTGACTTTGTAATACTTACACAGACTGCCCGATGCTTATTCTCTCAGTAAATCACTACTCACTTCAAGAAAAAATGAGACTCATGTTGAAATATAAAATAAAAGCTGCAGAATTCTGCTAAACTCACGTAACAAAATGCAATGCCAAAAGGATTTATTAACTAAAGGTGACTGACTGTACAGACCTGGGGAAAACAATAACAACAACAGAACAGCACACAAAGGTATCAGTCTTTCCCACCAACCTGTTCTCCTTACCATTTATACTACTGAAACTTAGCCAAACAGTAACTGCTCCAACACTAATTTTTAAAAAAATCTCCCTTCTCCTCAGAAACTAACAATGACAAGACCTTTTAAAAATAAAATTTTAAAAATGAAGGGGTAGAGATTATTGGGTTGGATTTCTGTTGTACATTTTCCTCTCTTCAAAATGTTGATTTTATGAGAGAGGCATTTCTGAAGGACCCTGTTGTATCCTATGGTTTGTTAAATAGCAAATAATATTCTTTATGAATGAAAAGTCTTTTTATAAAAATTTGTCTCACCAGCTAAAATTTTTGTTTCCTACATAAACTTTCGTACTTTACTAATATTATAGACAAACAAAAATTTGATTTGTTGCTGTTGCAACTCCAGAAACAAAGAAACATTAACTTTTTTAATATCCAGCATCTTCTGAAATTACAAACAGACCAAAAAGACCACATATGTAACTTCCATCAGCAAGTTCAAGGGATGTTGGAAAAAGGGCTGAAGACATCTCAAAGTATACGGGACAGACATATGAAGTCACCAGGGTCTCGGCAACACTGGGAGTTGGTATCCATATTTCATTATGTTTGCAGCAATTTCCAAACTGAAAAAAATCTAAAAGTGGATTTACTTATTTGAAATTGTACTCAAAGAGGCTCATGGAGACATGATAAACTAGTGTAGCTAGACGGAAAAGTTGAAATATCGAAAGATGCAAGTTCATGTACACAATTATATTAAATATTGACTTAATAATCAAATGTTTCTAATTCCAATATGACCAGAGCCTCAGTGTTTTAGCTTGGAACATGACTTCAGTTTTATCACTGTACATATTTCTAAGTCCATACAATTTCTTTAGTGCTGATATGCATCACCTAATTCAAGAAAGAAAAAAAAAATTAAAAACTACCCATGAAGCAGTATCTCTTGGAGAACTACTGTGATCTTTTTCTTATATGTACATTTTATCAAACTCATGTGTGTCATGATGGGAAGCTGAATTGAGCACTACCTTCAAGGAACAATTACATTTCCACCATGAAAATGTTCCAATCTTGAAGTTTCCACAGATTACTTATGTGAATTACTAATAATGTGAGGTAAAAGCAGAGTATTTGCCATAACAGCTGAAAACAACCCCACTTTCTGCTCAAATTTAGAATGCTTCCAACAGAACGGGTGAAAAGGATTTTAATTCTACTAAAAATTGTCCACTGCAGTTCCATGCTTTCTGCTCAAATTGGTTTCACTGAAGCCAGTAACAGTAAGGCATCCACAGGTTTTGCTGCAAGTGCATAAACAGTGAAGAACAGAAATGCACCTGCTGTGCTTCTAATGGCTTTTATCTTCAACAGGTTTCTCCACAACCTCTTGTACTGTATTAATATGACAAAAGCGTCACGCTGACATTTCACACACTTCAATACCACTCTTCGAATGGGGGTGTTCTGCACAATCCTTGCAAAAAAGTTTCTCAAATTGGATGGATCAACTCAAGTCATTGAGCTGGTTTCAGCACAGCAGAGTTTGAAACAGAGCCAGATTCAGCAGAGGCACCAGCACCAGGGAGGAATGTGAAGTCAACAAGCACAGCAATAAACAGCTACTGAAACTCCTAAAGCATTAACTTTGTCTGGAAGATGTGTGTGACTGCTCTGCTCCAGCAACAAAGGTAAAACAGGATTTAAGAAGGATGGAAAGAAGACTAAGCTGAAAGCATAAGGGCACTCTATAGAGCAGAACATTGCAGTAGTCACATTTCACAGGCCTGGCAAAGGACAAGGTCCCTTTGCCAGGTACAGCTCTGAATAGGAAAAAAAAACCTCTGGTCTTGATAAGAACACTAGGAAATAATTACAAATACTGTCTATACCACAGAACCACAGAAAGACTTGAGTTGGAAGGGACCTTAAAAACCCTCTGGTTCCAACTCCCCTGCCATTGGCAGGGATGTTACCCACTAGATCAGGTTGCTCAGGGTCCCATCTAACCTGACCTTGAGCACTTGCAGGGTCAGGGCATCCACAACTTCTACAGGTAACCTGTTCCAGTGCCTCACCACTGTCTGAGCAAAGAACTCCTTCCTAACATCTTACCTAAATCTCTATAATTTTAGTTTAGAACTGTTCCCCCTTGTCCTATCACTATCCGCTCCTGTAAAAAGTCGCTCTCCCTCTTTTCCTTAAGCCCCCTTTAAGTACTGCAAGGCCACAATGAGGTCTCCCTGGAGCCTTCTCAACGTTGAACCACCCCAGCTCTCTCAGCCTGTCTTCACAGGAAAGGTGCTCCAGCCCCCTGATCATCTTTGTGGCCCTCCTCTGGACTCACTCTAACAGGTCCACATCTGTCTTATGCTGATGACTTCAGAGCTGGACGCAGGTGGTGTCTTGTGGACACAAAGTAGAAGGGGAGGAGAATCACCTCCCCTGACCTCTTTTGATGCAGCCCAGGATATCTCATACTTTTGGCTCATGTCCAGTTTTTCATCCACCAGAACACCCAAGTCCTTTTCCATAGGGCTGCTTTCAATGAGTTCTTCTCCTAGTCTGTAAGTTATAATTCATTACTCAAATAAGCTAAGAAAAACTTGCTCTCTGAAAGCACTGCTCTGTCTTGCTGCACAAACCCTCCTTCCCCAGCATGGACCTGACCTGCTTCATCCAGCAACTCTGCAATACAACATACTCGCTTTAGGACAACAGGCCTGGCTTGGAAAAGGGCAACAAGAAAAAGAAGCCAAAACAAAACAGAAAAAGTAGACAGGAGACTTCACTGCAGCATTTTTTAAAAGTCACCCCAGTCACACAAGACTAACTTGGTCCTACGGACTTACCACCACTATTGTTCACTCCCATCATGCCAACGAGCTGGCACTGCACCAAGAACGATCAAGCACATCCAAGATGGTTTTAATTCCACAAAACAGAATGAATAAGGTTTCCCACAAAGCTAATTAGCCTATACTTTAAAGAAAAAATACGTTTCCCTAGAGCTCGCTCACTCTTGGGGATAAGGTCTTTGGGGTTGCAAGAGGCAGAAACCAGATCAGGAGTTTAACAACCAGGACAGCAACTGAAAACTGCCCAGGATTTAGGTAATCCTGCTTAGGCTAAATAGTCGAGCACAAATCTTAAGACATCTGCTTGTCAAAATGTGCCCAAGAGTATTGTCCAAATAGTTCCTGAAATCTCTCAGGCTTGGTGCTGTTACCACTTCCCTGGGGAGTGTATTCCAGCACCCAACCACACTCTAGGTGAAGAACATTTTTCTAGTATCCAACCTAAACCTCCCCTGAGACAACTTTAGGCCATTCCCTTGGGTTCTGTCACTGGTCACCACAGGTATCAGTGTCTGCCCCTCCTCTTCCCCTATTTGCCTTATTTACCTTCTGACTTTGAATGAGTAGAATTGTCGTATGTCCCAAATCTCAAATTTACATGGGCAATGAAGGCAGTTGAATAGACAGAGTTTCCTTCTAAAATTTTATGGTTCTGAGTACACAAAAGAAAGGAAAAAAGTAGGCTCAGATTCAGAGAGAGTTAAAAACACTTTTCACTTTAGAAGTACTTTGTTAAAAGAATTCTATTCAAAGGTTCATTCATCTGTATTTCCTACCAAAACATGCTTCTCAGCATTTAATTCCATCCATCACTCTGCTGCTCAGACTACACTAGTAGAGTAGTATCAACACTACAAAAGGTTAGGAAACGCCAGAAATTGGGTAGTCTACATAATCTACTTCTGCACACAACTATACATTTTACACTACAGTTAGTATTTATGGGATGACATAACTATTTTAAATATTGGCCTCAACAGAACATTTTGGGAAACATTAACACTCCCATTTGTGCCAGCACCTCTGTACGAATCTTAGAATATAAATAAAACAATAATGCAATAAAGAGCAATGCTGTGGGGGTGAAGTAAATCTGAACTCTAAATGCAACAGCAGCTTTGGCCTCAATACATAAATCAAACGAGGAGATGAAAAATGTGACTCATCAACCAGCAGCTTGCCTGATTATCCCAAAACCATCTAAACATTAAGGCAAGGGGGAGGCATTCATAAGAATGTGAACTGGGCAATATTTGTCCTGTCTAGACCTGTGCAAACTAGAATTTCTTGACATACAAAAGAATTACAACAAATTCATTCCACAATCAACAGCAGAAACCCCCACCTGCTGTGCGATTTCCCAGAACAAGTGGCTTTTACACCACCAGTGGCATTCAAGTATCATCATTTTTAGCAGTAGAAGACATTGAACTTACAATTGGCTTGATGTATTTAAACATGTTTACATTATAAACATATTTTATGTTTAACATGTGAAGTCTGAATATTGACCAAAGTCACATTCGTTTGTATTCTCATACCATGCTTTTCCTGTACTTCAAGCACTCAAATCACATATGATGTTTACAGGTTCTTCTTGAAAGACAGAGCAGGAAATTAGTCAAATATGTATGTGCATGTATATGTATATATATATATAAACACACACACTTATCACTACAGTTGTGTTTGACAGTACAACTAAACTAAACTAATGGGTTAGTCCGGTTAAGCTGAGTATTTCAAGGCTTTATGTTCTCACTAAGCACATTACTGTTACCAGCCTAAGATCCCTTTCCTGAGATTAAAGTGACAGAAACCATCTCACAGTAACTGCAACCCCTCCAGGCAGCAGGAACTGCCTGGCCTGAATCCCAGCAGTGTCATCAAGTCCAGCATGCCAGTTCCAGAAAGAAGTGAGAATCAGACCCATCTTACACAGAGGTTCTATTCCACAAACATGCTACAGAAACACCAAAAACTTCATGCATCCCCAAAGGTCACTGTAGGTGCCCTGCTGGTCTCTGAGGGCCCACAGGTCACTGCAGGCAGTGGAGGTGACCCAGAGCAAGCTTACAGCAGTCAAGAGGTCTGCACTGGATCCACAATCTGGGGCAAGAGCCACAAAATTGTTCTGCTCCCATCTCTTCCCTGCTAGCTTGGCCCAACACCCATTCAGGTTAGCAGGCTTTTTTCTTCTGCCGATTTAAACACAGCAAAAACCTAATGGTTACAGCATTCTCTAGGGCAGGAGCTCCAGCATCAGCTCCAAATCAGTCTAGCGCATCTCAGACATACGCTCTAATCCCAGCACCAAAATTGCCCCACTCACTTGCTGTCTTTCTGCCTGACCCCTGCAGGTGCCATGGCCTGGGGCAGAGGCAGGGTGTCCAGAGGCTGAGGTTCATAACAGCCCTGCACTGCCCAACTCCAGACAGAGCAGCCATTTCCACTTGTAAGAGGCACTAAACTCGTGAAGATGAGCAATTACCTCAGCAAAAGCTAAATATTTCTGGAGGAAATGCTGAGTACCCACCAGGATTAGCTCCATCCAGAGACAGCACACCACAGGATGTACTTTGCTTCTTTGTTCAATAAATGTATCGCAGTATTACTTATTTATGCTGAAGTTACTTTCCATGCTGCTGGCGATGAAACAATATGAATCACATTTTATATCACTGCTTTGGAGACTTCATTTTATAATCCTTATTCTGCAGAAAGACCATCACTTTGTTACAAGTTCTTCACCGTGGGACTAAAGGACACAACAAACAAAACCTAAGGTTCTGGTGGGAAGTGAGAAGGTTCAGGGACTGATGTGAAGGGATCCTGCAACCACAGATACAATGCTGCCACGGAGAAACACGGTCCTACACAGCAAAAGCCTGGTTTTATTTTGGTGTAACTATAAGAAGGCCAAAGTGGTTATCCAAGAATTACAGCAGTACAACTGTGACACCTCAATGCTCAGGTTTGCCTAGCACACGGAATCTCCATGGTATAATCTCGCCAACAGATCAAGCCTCTGGTACAGCCACATGGCAGGGACATACAGGAAGACTTACAGTTAGATGTTGCATTACACTGCAGCAAAAAAACACATGCCTTGGAAAAACTCAACTGTGTGAGACTAGCCAGGAAAGGCAACAGGGATACACAGCCAGGAATGCACATCTCTGTTCTTAAGTGATGTAACTTTGTCCACTCATTTCGATGCCACCCCCCTGGGTCAGCGCCTGAATCTGCAATACCCATTCTCCACACTCCCCTATGCCAATGCCCAGCAGTGCCAAGTCAGCTCCGAGGGAGCCTGGGTGGACAGACAACAGCTTCACAGAACAAAACACACTTTGCATTTGAGACAGAACAGCAGTACAAGCTTGTCATCAGTAATAATACATTTCAAGCAGGTAAGTCTGTGGACCATGGAACAACAACACTAAGGCAAGGAGATGAAGCATTAGGGAACTAGAAGGCTTCATCCTCCCTTTGGCAGCTATAATAACTGAAGGTGGAAAAATTCACAAAAGGAGTTATATTTGCAGGCTCCTTGTGTCAGGCTTCTAAGGCAATGACACTGCAGATGGGTATAACTGGTGAAAGTCCCACTTCTTGGAAGGCACAGATTACATTTCTAAACCAAATCACCCCAATGTGCCTACTGAATGCCGAAATTGTTCTCAGGGAACACTAGAAATTATTTGAAGAACTGTATGTATGCATGTTGCTGCTCATCTTCAATCACAAGGTGAAAGAAAAAGCAGGTAAATGGCGTTCAGTCTGAAATCACACATCATTTTTAAGAAAAAAAAATGCAAAACTTAGTACAGCAAGGACTTAAATGCACAGTAGAAAGCAAACTACTGGGAAAAAACCTCGTGCAAACGCAGCATCTGAGATGCCAAGTCCACCTGAGACTTCTGAGAACGCAGACTAGAAAGGGCACTTAAAAACAACTGAAATGTAAAGCACAGGGGAAATCACAGGTGTTATTTCAAGATGTCAGTAAAATGCATAAAGCACCATTTCTATTTTCCATTAATATACATACTTTGGCTTCTCAGGATACTGTGACTTAACACTGTATCCTATAAAATGGCAGTACTGTCAACAATACCTATTACCAGGGGTATCCTGTGTTACAGGAAAGGCAATAATCCACACTGTAATCACACACATATAATTGGTATCAGTAACTGTAAGAAAACAATATTCCAGATTCATTACAATCACTGGATTTGTTCCCATGCATCCCCAAACCACAAATGTATTCACTCATCTTGACCTTTCGCTGTTTATTAACAAGGCTGTTTCTCTATGGGTCACATTAAACAGGACAGAGGTACATCCCACTGCTTCCTTCTACAAAGCTGCAGGCACAGGGCCTGACTTTACCTTGCTTACACAGCACAAAAACTTTTCAGGAGAATCATCCCTGGCTCATACTAGTGTACACAGAAAGCAGCAGCAGTTTTCTAGGATGAAGAGGATTGTGAAATTAATAATTGTGTACCCAAGCTTTCTGCAAGAGAAAATAAGCATCGTCTCCAGGTACAAGCTCAGGGGCAGACCTGACAGCACAAGAACACAGCCACCTTCACCATGCAAGCTTACCAGTACAAGTGCTCCTCCACCATTTTTGTCACGGCTCTGGAAACAGCTCTTTCATGTGGACCAAGGTGTTTATTTAAATTCACTCCAAGTTTCTCTTCCAAAAAGTCAATAATGAACTCAGTGCCAGATACCTTCTTGTGATTGTACTCAATCCAAGGCATTTTCCCTTGAGGGGAAAGTTTTCCATCAAAATAGTTCTAAGGAAAAAAACACGATCAAGTGAACAAACAAATATACAGACCAAAAAGGCCCTTCAGGTTCTGTTTCAATGACAATAAAGATTTTAAATCCATTTTCTGTGTTTTTAAAGCCAACATTGTTCAACAAACTTTTTTAAAATTAATATTCTAAAGCAGTAGTAGCTATTCAATCAGACCATCAGTTTTACCCTGTGTGACAATTCCGGCAAAACTTTTTCCAGACCTTTTAAGTTGTTACCCGCTTCTATGCTGGATGTCATGTGATGTAATATCATTCAAAAACCTGGGTTATTTAAGGTTTGGAGATGCTCAGATCTCCCACAAGGTTTGATTTGTTATTCTAAACAAGTTTTTAATCACAGGACTCACCATTAAATTTGGTTCTTGCACAAAGCTGCACTTTTCACATTAAAAGTAGTTTAAAAAAATTAATTAATTCCCTAACTCAGATGGCTGCATTACCTTCAAGGATAAAATACACAGTCAAAAGCATATATGAAAGGCATATCATTCCCTTACTGAATAGGAGGGAAGTCTGCCATCTGCAACTTCAGGTTAGAAATCTCATACATTCGCAGACATATTTGTTACAATTGGGTCTCCAAGAGCACAGCACAGTACAGCACTGCTGCACTGCTGAATACTGGTATAGGCACCTGCTCAGCAGGGCTCTCACACAGAAACAGCAATGTATCTTCTCCACTGGAGAAGGTGAAACACAGCGATTACAGAATTTATGTCTCATCTGACAAACAGGAGAGGAATTGCTGGCTGCCAAAACACGATCAGACATTTGGCTTCAATTCTCTTACTCCTCAGGGCAGAACTTTCTTCCTTTCTTGTGATTCCTGTTCCTGCATCCCGTTATTTAGTAAACGAAAATTCCTAGCCTAGAAAGCCAAACCATAAAGGGTCACGATAAAGGCTCTGCACTCAGTCTCTGGCAGTCATCCTAAGCATTTCAGGACCTAGCTCCTAATTGCTGGAGGTTTAGGGTTTGCAGTTCTGGATTGATCTGTTTGGGTCTCAAGTATCTACCCTTCCTAATCCACTTAATATGAATTAAGGTACTCTCGCAGCAAGGAGTGTGCACCAGAACATGCCTCCCTCTCAGTCTCAAAGCACCAGCATCCTGGTTACCACTCAAAATGCACTACAATCACACAGCCATTCCCAGAGGTTCTTCCCTTGCGGATGAAAACAGACAAGCGGGAAGCACTGCTGGAAAACAATGATTTCTGGCTTGAGCCCCTTCTGGGATTTGTGCCCAAAAAGCACAGTAGGGACACTGGATTATATAATGTCTCAGCTACCACACCCTGCACGGGTGAATAGAGCACCTGAATCCCTCTCACTTGCACGGGTGGGTGACATGGGGGTCATTTCCAATGGAGAAATTCTAAACAATCTAAAAAATCTAAACTCTAAACAATCTGAAAGGAAAGCACTACCCCATCCTTCCACCTTCCAAGACCTTCATCAAAAAGGGTCTTTCAGCACTGAGACTGACTGATAGGCTTCCATAATTTTTCATTATGATTTTACTACACAAGTGCAAGCCTTTTCTGGCACTATACAGTGTGTCTAGAAGGCACTAAGCACTACTGGCTTAATCTTCATTAAGCTCTTCTAGTATGAGATTTCCCTTCTTGTGCACAAACGTGGATGTTTCACAGAAGCTACTGGGTTTGAAGATGTTTTTATTACATCTTGCAACTACTGCAGTCCATACCATTCACAACCCAGGAAAAAGCAAGTTACTATTATTCAACAGCACATTTCTTCAAGCACATATATCTAATACATACAAATACATTGCCTAAAAAGATTTTCATGTTTCATAACATATGGTTTATCGAACAGAATAGGAAATGTCTTTCAGTGACCTGAGAAAACCTTAGCTTCTTGAGAAATCTGTTACACTTTTATTGTATTCACTGTTCTCAAACAGGCATTTTTAGGCCTCGTTTAAACCTCAGTGTCCTTATGGCTGCTACTAATTGCCATGAAATATTTATCAATTTTCCACTTAAAAACTGTTCCAGCTGCAAAGCAGGGAAAGCTATGGTATTACCAAAAACCAAAATACAAAAAAACAAAATATCCCCTCATACTTCACAGTACATTAGGTGTACTGCAGCCTGCAAAGCAACATAACTTCACAGTTATTAACTGTTATTAACTTCACAGAACCTCATTTATAGAGGAATTTATAAAAAGAACAGCACAAGACATTTCTGGGGTAATTTTATAGTACTATCCAGAAGAAATTGGGTTTCACATTTTCAATTACTGCTGCTTAAGGTTTTACTTTTACTCATGTCTCTTCCCAAATTGGCTACCAGCTTCACAGACCTGGCATGGAAACAGCACATTTCTGCTTGCTAATTATTTATCAGATTACATAAAGGCTGAGCTCTTCATATTCTTGAGAGAATCAAGGAAACTCCAAAAGATCACTGTGAGCACCCAGAATGGGATCTTTCAAAGCAGGCTTTATCAAGAAAAGCATCAAACATTCTGAAGAAACAGCTAGGCATTGTGACAGCTCAGCCAGGGTGGGGCTGCCCAAATAATTTTTGATGGAGAACCTGCACATAGAAAAGGAGATTCAAGAAACCATAACGACACTACAAGAGTCATCTGAATTTCTCCCAACAGATGCAAAGTAGGAACATGTCACCCTATTCCAATCCTCACATGCCACTAAAGCATGTTGTGTAACACACAGCACATTACTCAACAGCCTGATGCACCACAACAAAGTATAAACACAAGGAATCAAAACAGTAAAAGCAGTCTGACCACCTTGCTGCCTTTTCTTCACTCTATTTCACGACCCTCCCTTCGAAGCAGCCCCTGCCCAGCAAGGTGATGACCACAGCAGGTCTCCTGAGATAAACACCAGCACCAGCTGCCACCTGCAGTGCTGCTCCATCACAGCCCCTGCCAGTGTGCAAGGCAGAGAGGTGTTTGCTCCTGGATCCTGCCATACCCCCACATACACCCACCCACCCTGCTGCCTGCCAGGCAGCCATCGCATGACTTTGTCACCTACACCATCCCACAGCTACCACAGCCATGAGGGAACAAAATAAAAGTCTCCAGGTAGTTGAGAACAGTGTTCTCCAGCTGAGAACTGCTCCCCTCCTGCTCAATCCCACAGCAGCATCCATACCTTCCTGCACCTGTCACAGCCCAATGCAGCGCCGTACTCCCTCACAAGGACAGAAACAAAATCTGCTTCTTCCAGGAAAAAAAAAGCTGCATTCTCAACTCATAAGCTTAGCTCCACCAAACTTACCTCTAAAACCCCACAAACACCTGAAACCCATATAAGCCAGCATGGCTAAAAGCAGCAACCAGGCATTCCCAGCACTCGTGGGACCCATTCCTGCTCCTGCAGCATAGCACACAGAGCACGTGGGAAACTAAACCTCCTTAAGTCCAACTCCAATCCAGCCTGATCTGCTACAGAAAAGCATGAGCAGGAAGGGACAAGAGGAAGCAGCTGAAGGTAGGACTGTCACTTTTGATGGTCCTGCTCATCTGTGCCAGTTCAGTGTGCTCACAGCCAAGTGAGTAGGGATAGAGAGAGATGCAACACCAAAAAGCAAGGCTGATCCTCAGTTCAGAAAACAGAGGGGAGGGTAACACTCTGGAAATTCCTCTCTCTCCGAACAGCTGGGTGAATCACTTCTGACCAGCACGAGCTCCCTAAACAACTCCATCCTGAATCACACAAATGCAGTGTTATGTTTTAGAAGTAAATGACCATGTCTTGTCACAACCATCTTTTATACTGCAGCTTTCTTCAGCTACTCTCCGCCAGAGCAACTCTGATCATCACAAACCCTTAAACTGCATCAACTGCCATTAGAAAGAAAATAGATCTCATCGATATTGTCTTCCCTTCAATTTCTACCCAAATTACTTTGGGTGGAGAAGCAATGTGCAAGAAGTCCTCCTGCTCCAACAGCGTGTTCAAGGTTCAGTATCTTGCAAGTTCTGTAACCCTAAATGAGGAACATACATCCCACGGGATGAAAATCTTCCTCTTTAGTAATCCAAAGCATCTGATTCAAGTACCATTAAATTAGAAGATAATGAACATTAAACGTGGGCTTTTAAAGAGTTAAGCAAAACATTCCTTTCATTTCTGATGTAAAGGAATTTAACCACATATGAAGCTGAATGAATATCAACCATGTGTTAAAAAAAAGTTGTAACAAGATTGGTTTTCCTCTGTACAACACTGGATGTAAAGAAAGTATTCTTCCTAACGCCTTGGTATTCAGCAGTAAGACATGACTTGAGCCCATGGGGGCTGAGTGTGGAACTTATCCACAGCTCAGTATCTTTGATACAAAGGAAAATGCCAAATTTACGTCACTTAGGAAAAAAATAGAGGGAGAAGGGAAAAAAAAGAGACTTCTTCTACCTAAGATCTTAATTCAATATATCACCACTGTCATATCATCCTAAAGGCACTCGGTGCTCAACACAAACAAAAAAGAAAACCATTCCATGTTTCAAAGAGCCTGTGTGCTGTACAGCCTGCCAACACAACAAGGTGCATGCCAGACTCACAGCATCGCAACTAAACCCCGACGCTAATGAGCAACTCTTGAGGTTCAAGTTTCCTCTCTCACAGCTTTCATTCACTGGAGTAGCTCGGGCTTCATCCCATGCAGGAGATGGCATGGGATGCACTCAATCACAACTAAAGAGCAGTATACATGACCTCTAAAAGCAATCCTGTCTCACTTCACTGTGCAGGAAACACCAGTTATGGGAGGTGAAGCAAAAGACTTCTTTCCAGATAAGCTCCAGAGAGAAACCCTCCAGGCAAATAAGAAGCTGCAGCTCTCTAATCTTGATGTCTCAAATATGGTGAAATTCAAAGATCAAATAATGTTACACTTCAGATTTGGGGTGCTATTTCGTGTTATATAAACTCCACACTACTCTCCCACTTCAAGCATTTTCAGCCAAGTTAATTTCTTAACATTCACTTATCTTTGCCAGTAAAATCTACAGCTGTTCCAGACCAATCTTGTTCAAGTCATATCTTTAAAGGTTGTACACCATATTTAACTGGGAATATAAAAGTGGTGGTGTACCCACATAGTTGTAGGTGTATGTTTACATCTCCCTGGGTGAGACAGACTGGGGGGAAGGAGAGACAGGAAGGAGAGACAGGATGCCTATGTGCCATTTTACATAATTAAAGCAAGCTGCAATGTAAAGGCAAACTGTACAATTTACCTGGTAGGGTAAATCAGCCATCCTCAAGTACGTTTCCATTTTCAGACAGAATGGAGATAAACTTGGAACACCATTCCTAGGCCTTGAAAACTGATGCAGTATGATAGCATCTTTAGAATCAAGCTCTTCTTCTTTCCTGTCAAAAAATAAAATGGAATTTAAAAAAAAATAAATAAAAAGGAGAAAAGAAACTCAACACAAAACCGAACAGGTGCATGATACATCAGCGCATTAAATGCACAAAGGAGAAAGCCTGGCCAAGGCAACACACACGTCTGCCCTTAAGAGGCTGCTGCAGGTTTTCACAGCCTGGGTCCGGAGGCAGAGAGCGGGCCCAGCCTGGACCACCTGTGGGGGCGAGCGCCGGGGCCGCCACGGCGCCGCCTCCTGCGCTGCTGCTGCTGCTGCAGAGGGCGAATGGGGGGGAAAAGGAAATAATATAAATGGCAAAAACACGGTGAAGGAGAGAACCCGCCGGACCTCGGCGGCCTGTCCCCCCCGGTATAAGCGGCTCTGAGCGCCGCCTCTCTCCGGCGGGGAGCGCCCTTGGCTCCCGGCGCCGCAGCCCCGGCNTCAGCCGGCGCTGCGCGGCTGCGCGACGGGGCCGGGAAGGGAGGGGATGGGGAGGAGAGGGAGGAGATGGGGTGGATGGGGAGGGTCTGTCCTGCCCTGCCCTTGCGGAATGCCCCTGGTACGGGAAGCGCTGCCCAAAATTGAGAGCGAAAACCCGCCGTGTCACGGCGCGGGGCTTGCGTGTGAGCGGGTCCTCTTAAAACGCCTGCGGTCCGAGCATGGCTTTGCTGCTCCTGGAGGAACAGAAGCCTCATGTTCATCCCGTATCTGGGAGAAAAGGGCCACCCCGGTGCCTGGCCGCTGCTGAGCATTGCCACACCGCGTCTGTCAACGCCGCGGCGATTTTCTTTCTGTTATTCTGATGCTCGATGAGGTGACTGAGGAAAACGCCTCTATGGACAGAAAAGGAAGCAAAATGGCTTCAAAGGAAATCTCTGGGACCACAAGGTCGAGAGACCGAACTGGCGCTGAGGGTCCCGGCACTCCCTTGCCTGCGCCCTCGCCGCTGCAGCGGGAGCCGTGGGAGCCCCTTGTGGCATGAGCGGAGTTCCACGTTACCTTCTGCCGAACATCCGTGGCTCTGCATGTCACGCTGACCCCAAAACACTAATAATGCTCTTTGCTTTCTCGTTAATGCCACTGCCCACATAGTTAGTCTGTCATCAAACGCTGGGATGTGTACACAGATGCTCCAAAAAGCTTCCGCAAGTTAGGTATTTTATTATGCCGTCAGGGGCAATAGAAGTGACCTGAGCCTCCACACGAATGAAGCAACTTTCACTGTCCAGGAGGGAATGGGCAGAATCTGTGACCAGGACTTTGTAAACGTCTTGCCTTGGGATATGGGACAAATTAGACAAAGGAGGCAGATGAGGAAGAGATCCCTGAGAAAAGCCGTGGAGTTCAGATCCATATGCTGACTTCTCAAAGTGCCCGTGGTGGCCAGTTTTTCACTGTGCAACATGAGCGAGAGCAACCCGAAGCTGTGTCAGGGGAGATTTAGCTTGGGTATCAGGAAAAGGCTCTTCAGTCAGAGGGTGGTTTGGCACTGGAACAGGCTCCCAGCACCAAGCCCGACAGAGTCCAAGAAGCCCTCAAGCACATGGTGAGATTCTTGGGGCTGTCCTATGCCAGGGCCAGGAGTTGGACTTCAATGATCCTTGTGGGTCCTTTCCAACTCAGGGTGTTCTATTATTCTGTGAACTGTCTCCACCTTCTGTCTGTGCTCACCAGGAAAGCTGCTGTCTGCTGACACTTTCCTGCAGCAGCATCTTGAGGCATTTTGTTTTATTCCTCATTTTTAACTTGTTGTTTATGGTTATTCAGTGGCCACCCTGCACAAGAGCCCTGTCTTTGACACATAGCATGTGTTTGATACCGTGATGACGTTCTGCTCTCAGGAATCAATGGAATCAGAGAGGTCCCAGAGACTCAGTAAGTCTTGTTCCACAAACAGATTACTCCCTCCAAAACCTTCCACACCCCTTTGCACTTGTCCTTAGCAAGGTGCTGGCTGAGCACCTTCTTCACAGCTTTTGGGCCACCCCACATGGCAGATGATGCACAGGTAATGAGGTAAGAGTGGAAAGTGATAGCAGCAGCCCCTTCATGCCACAGCTGATCATTTGCAGTGTGAAGTTTTGTTACATTCTTACAACAGAACAATGAAGAGACAAAGAAGAAAAGTGCTTTTTCTCTGCCACAGCACCTGCAAATCTCAGGCTGAAGATTTGTTTCAAGTGGCAGGCAGACTAATAAATCTGGACTGTCACAGCTTGGTAGCTGGGCTCAGCTTTTGTTCCTCCATGGGAATTGCTTGCTGTGCTACTGATAAGAGGGATCCAGTTACAGATGGGATCTAAGTTTCTGTGAGGGCAGAGAAAGGTCCTGGGCATCCACATCCCAGCTGCTTCCACTGCTTGACTTTCAGAGGCAAATGAGCTATCCTAAAATCTGTGTTTTAATCAATGGCCAGTGCAAGTGGGGAAGACCTATGAGGGAGGGGAGAGAGGGAAGGCAGGAGTAAATCATTCATCTCCGAGTGCTGACCCAGACAAGGCAAGCAAACCTGGTGTTTTGAAGGAAGTGTTACTGCAGTTATGCTCTGAAAATCGATGCTGTGTTTTGATAGTCCATCTTATGCTGGGTTGCCCCAGGATATTAGAGCAGTACTTTAGTCAGATGTTTAACATTTGTTCAGTAATGATACTCTTCTTTTGCAGAAGGACTTTTTGCTGTATTAATCCTGTTTTGGGTGCAGTGCTACTTGGCAGCTGTGAGGGTCCAAAACACAGCGGTGCCTCCCAGAACATAGTGCAGGAAGCCTTAGCTGTAGAGCACATGTGCCTCGTGGTACATCAGATACAGATCCTCACAGACACCCCAGCAGCCTTGCTGTCCTGCTCATAAACAGGATTTTTGGAAGTTGGTTATGACCTGCATGGTGCTGACTGGACTTGGTCATTTAAAAGATGCAGGTCCCAATGTCACATCTTGGTGGCCAGAGTTTAACAGCAAATAAAGAACAAGGATAAAACACAAGTATTCTCATACCTGTCTCTCACGCTAGTCTCACTAGTGGTGCTCTGTCAGCCTCTCTTTCTTGGGGTTTTAAAGTCTCCTGCCAGCAAGTATCNAGTATTCTCATACCTGTCTCTCACACTTGTCTCACTAGTGGTGCTCTGTCATCCTCTCGGAAAAACTCTCCTGCCAGCAGGTATAAAATCCATTTGACCTGGCAGTCTGGTAACCAAGATTATCTGCACGCAAAACATCAAAAAGCATGTCCTTAGCCTGCCTTTCCCCTGGCTGTGGAAGAAGGCAATGTTCATTCCTCCAGGGAAGGTGCAAAGCTTCACAAGGCAGCACTGTTGCCCATGACCAATGATTTGTATTAGCGAGGATTATTAGCTGGCAGCAGTGCCCAGGAACCTAAGCATTGCCTTCTGCTCCTGTGCATTACAGGTGCTTCAGTGTCAGGCTGGTTCCTGAGATATGCTCTGGCTTTCCCACCTTTGCCTCAAAGAAGCTCACAGGACTGGCAGCTGGACTGGCAGCTGCCTCACTGTCTCACTAAGGGAGGGTGGGAATCCAGCCCTACATTTTTGCTAAATTACCACTGTTCATTTTTTTGAGTGGGGGAAATGAGAGCTAACAGTGATACACCGACAGCCTGTCTGGCTGCAAACACACACCAAGTGCAGCACAGTCTACAACAGTCATCCCTCAGATAAATCACACAGAGTAAAACAAGATTTAATACATTAAAGTATGCTTTTGTCTGTAATCTGTTATAGTGCAGCTGCCTAAAGGAAGAGAGAGTAACAAGATTAAATAGGTAGATTTTTCTAGTTAAGATAAATCTAAGTTTACTTTGTTATATAGCAAGCCAAATTTTTCTTCTGAAGTCTGCAGTTTGATTTGGGGGCAAGAAGGCACTTATAAACTCATTAGTGTTACTCAGTTCTGTAAGTTGGCATAAAGACTCTTGATCTTCATTACATTTGGGTTTGGTTTTTTTTTTTTCCTATAATGTCCTTGAGCTCATTGCACCTCTTCAAAAAATCCTGAGGTTGCCATGGCAGGCTGCCCACAGAGGTGGCAGCAGGTGTGGAAACCACAGTGTGATCCTGGTGATTGAGACGGGTCCTTGTAGAGTCCCACTGTAGAAGCTGTCCTGTATGTGTTTTAGCTGAAGTAAGCTATTTGAAAGATCAGAGCTCACACTGAGTGCCTTGTCTCAGGTTTTACTCTCCTGTATTGCTGCCAGCTGGGTTTGAACAGCAGAACTTCACTTGCCATAACTCCCCTGGGGCTTTATGAAACAGGGCCACCCATTTTCCACTTCTTCCTGCACCAATATCACCCATGGCTCTTACTCACTTCCTCTCTCCCTTCCAAGTGGTCCAAGTTTGGGCAGCACAGAGCTTTTAACAGCCCCATTAATCAGGATGGGTTGGTTTTACAGGTTGCTCTGCCTGAAGCAAAAGCACCTTTCCATGCCCATGCACAGTGACCAGCTGTCACCAGCCAAAGCAACACTCCTACTTAGGTTGGGGTCACGCTTCATGTGCTGCCAGTCCATCCTTCCGTGGTACAGAAATGCTTTCCTTCTCTTGGAATTGGCCCAGACTCACTGAACCCTTGTCTGCAGATGATGTAATTTAAGGGGTGGTGGTGGTGAGGGCTGAGTTTATGAAAGGGTGAAAAAAAGCTTTTTCATTGCCAGCAGGTTCCCAGGATCCTTCTGAAATAATGACTGACTGCTGCCAGGATTGGTTTTGTTGTAATATTAATGATCTCTCTGGGCAGCTTGAGTTTTATAAACACATCTTTTTAATTATTCAGATAAAAATAGCCAAGGTATAGCTGCAAAAGAGTCATGCTGTGTTTCAATTTGGATTTAGAAAAAGGGTTAATGTAGCTTTAATGACACACAAAGATACAAATACATAGGAAATGTAAAATATCCAGAATCTAAACTACTTCTGTGCTATGNAAAGGGTTAATGTAGCTTTAATGAATGCAAAATATTCAGAATCTAAGCTACTTCTGTGCTATAAAGAAGTATCTGTACACATGAAGTGCAATTCCACCAGTTCCTCAGAATTTACCTTGCACTTGCTGGTAAACAAAGCCACTTTCTAAGGCAACACATACCCTGAGACTGCCCTGAATGATATAATTCTGGGTTCCTTGCTTTCAAAAAAAAAAAAACAACCTTGTGTGAAACCTCCTGCTTTCTGCAGGTGGAAATACTCAGGCTGACAGCTGAGTATAGCTGACTGCTACTCAGCTGACAGACCTACAACTCTTTAGTTTCTTTTAATTTTATTACACTGTCTTACAAGCTTTTTGGGCAACTGACAAACCTCACAATGTCATGGGGGCAGTTACACTCTTTTAGTCAGATCTTTCATGTTAAACTTTCTCGATAGCGAAATACTGTTGTGAACCAGCTATAGATTGCTTGCAATAGCCTGGTACCGTGGCTCCCAGTCTTTCTCCTTTTGTAAGTGCTCTCTGATTTACAACATCCTCAGAGTAAGTAAGATTTGCAGTACACACTCCCATGATCTGCTTGGCATCTCAGTTCATATTAAACTAATAACAGAGATGTATGACGTTTTTGCAGCTTACCTTTTTTGCAGCTTTCCTTTCCTTATTATACTTACTCTTTTTAAAAGGTCTGTATGTTCTTCACATTTTAACCTGCTGTCCTGGTTTGGAAGAAAGTAAGAAATGTTGCTTTTTTTCTGGGAAAATGAGTTGTTTTAATTCATCTGCCTTAGATTACCTTGCAAGGTGGTAATAAGAGAGAAGAAAGTGCTAGCTGCTGCAGACACTGCAAAATTGAGCAATGTACCATTACCAAGAACAAACCCTGCCAATCCAGGGCAATAGGACCACAAAATGGGAAGAGGAGATCATTCCAGCATGACACATTTATCTGCAAGTCAACTCTCAGCTGAAGGCAGTGGGAGGAGAATGAGAAGGGATAGGAACAGGGAGGAGAAGAGCCCCTTCCAATATTGCTGATATTGTTGGAGTGCTCCATGGGGGAATACAAGCACAATAAAATGCAGACCAAAGTATATATCCTGAATTCCTAATGCATTAAGAGGTAGATGTGCAATTAATGCATGTGTAAATCAGGACAGATCAGATGATTTTACAACCTAGGTGAAATCCCAGCCCTTCTAGCTAGAATAAAACATGACGTTTTATATTGCTTCAAGGAAATGGGAGGTGTATTGATACAAATGAGGTCTACTGTTAGCACAAACTTAAAGTGATTAGAGTTTTTTCCTGTAACCTGGAGAAACCAGGGGAAATACAGGCTGATTTTTATCACAAAATTCTAATCTGAAAATAATGTTATTTTTATTTAAATGCTTAGTATTGTTTAGTCTAAGCAGAATCAAATCACTTTGAAAGGGTTATAAAAGCAGCATTCTGTTTTCCATTGGAGAAGGGGCTGGGGAAAATATGTAGTTATAATAGCATCACAGTGCATTACACAAGTCACTAAAAATAGGGGGGTTTATCATGAAGCAGAAGACAATGCAACAAAATTCATCCTGAGCTGAAAAAATAGGAAGTTATTCTGAGACAGCACAGAACCAAATAAATCACAGACTCTGCTTTAGAAGAATGACTGTACACCAAGCTGTTGCGCTCCCTCGCAGGCCCAGCAAAGCCCAGCAGAGGCAGTAAAGCAGATGCAGTGCCTTGAAGCAGTTTAACTTCAAAGGGGAGGTGATGGAGAAGAGAAATTATGCACCTGGACTTCTGCTTTTTTCCCGTTATGAAGGTAATGTTAGTAATTTTGTTAAATGCTGACTCAAGTCAACAATGTTGCAGATAAAAGTTGTTTGTATCTGTGGGCATCTTTGGACAGAGAGTGAAGAAGTTTTTCTCTATTTTATGCTCCTTAGAGAAGGGAATTAAATGCAAAGCAGCACAGTGGGAACACATCTGCCTGCGGCAGGGCGAGGGATCTGCTGCACAAACATGGAGAGCACCGTGAATGAGGGATCCATCAGCATCTCACAATTAATAAGTCACCAACCTTCAGTCTGAAGTGAGAGGAGTGCACCTTTCCTTCTCGGAGCTCGGCGAGCGTAGAGACATTTGGAACGAGACAATGGAGGTTGATGTGCAAAAACAAGTGGGAAGCTGTGAATACCTGAAGCATTGTGCTTCAGTCTGACACAGAGCCACCCTCCCGACCACTAATAGTTCCTCTTAGGAGCACACTAACAGCAGAGTACCTTCTATATCTCTGCTTCACATTTCTCATCTCCATCGGAACCATATTTATCTTCCAGACATCAGTCATATTCCTTCTACTATTTCTGGCTTTTCAATGCCATCCCCCATTCCAGGTACTCTCAGGCACCTCTCAAAGCCCTGCAACTACAGTATCAGCATTCACATGACGATTCATGTTCTCACTTTTCCTCCTCCCACCTGCTTCATCAGGCTGGCTAATTACAGACACCAAGTCTTCTAAACCCCTAGACCACAAGCAAATATCTAATTCAAGCATTTCTCAGAGGTGTATGAAAAATAAGTTTATTTGTTTGGGTTTTCTTCGATTAAAGTTGAAATTTCAACAGAATGAAAAACTTCAGAAGACTTTCTCAGAAAAACTTTCTGCAAGATAGTCTTTATTCTTACTTTATTCTACTTACTCACAACCACTGCACATTTCCTTTCCCAGTTTTTTCTCCCTCCTTTTTTTCCATCCCCTAGGAACCTGGCACAGAGTGTTAATGAAAATGTAAGGAAAGAAATTGTCAAGTCCTGCAAAAAGGGCTGTGAAGTGTCACTGGACCACCAAGGAACAATGGGCAACAAAATAGTGTAAGAGAAATCATGGAAACTTCAAATTGTACTTCTATTTTAAAAGAAGATTAAAGGCAGATCTCCTCTGAGTCTCTCATACTTACCTACATACACACATATTTACACCTCAGACAAGAATCAGTCTCAGCAAAGAGCTGGAACTGGGACCATCTGGAGCAACGTGGGAGAGATGAAACAACACAATGAGCCAAACCACAGCTGAACAGCTGAGACCACCCAAAACACCATTGTTTGCTCTGCTGGATTTTTTTTTTTGCAAGGTCAGCTCCTTGCTCTGTTACATCGCAGAGACAAATGGCTGGGAACAGGAGAGTCAAGTCTACAACCAGAAATAAACAGAGACTGATAAACAGCAAGCACCAAATACAATTTTTTCCTAATCTCATGGCAAGAGTCACCTCTTGCCTCACCCATAGTCCTGTGTACGTGCCTGGTTGCTGTAACACTGTTTTTTTCACCTCCTACCATCATTGTTCCTATAAGCACTGAAGCTACGGCTCCATAATCATGAACAAGTTGCAACAAGAAAGCGAAAAGATTTTCTAATTTATTTTACTTGTATTCTGCCCATTTCAATAGCACCTATTAAATTTCTGCAGCAACTGGGCTAAGAGTGAAAACTTGGTTTCCTGTGCACAGATTTTAAGATAAAATTTCTGTAGCACAACCACGTAGTACATATTCAGTGCACAGTACTGAATCTGACTACACTGTGCCAGAGTTGTGCATTTATGAATCATGCAGGGATTGAAAAACCAAAAAAAGATAAAGAGTTGGGTATTCTTGCACTGTTTGTTATTTCACTAAAATTATCTCTACCACAACCATTTACTTGCTAGTTTAAAATAAGGCCGTTTTAAATAGGGGGCTGAAATATAGCCAGACTAGTTAGGATGATCCACCAGAAGAAAACTGAGGGCTAGAGATTGGGGATGGAGCACATGGGGACATCCGGGGACATGCTATCAGTACAAAGACCTGTTCAAGCATTCCCCAATCCTTTGACCACACAGTTCACAAAACTCTCCCACATTGAAAGGCCTCCAATACACATGTAGGAGCAGAAGGTTGAGTGCCTGTGATAAGGTTTTGGTCAAAACCAAAGGTATCTACAGATAGCCAGGTCCATGTGCTTTTTAGGTCCATGTGCTTGTTACTTAAATGCCAACCACTATTCATTGTGCATGCAATCCCTCTTGTGAGCTTGGACAGAGAACTCAGGCAGCATCAAAGGCTTTTTGTACCACATGCAATAGAAACAGCAGTGAAAAAAAAACCCCAACAAACCAAAACAGTTCCTTCCCCAGGCAGCTCACAGTTTAATGAAAAACAGCAAGCAAGCAACAAGTAATTTGCTTAAGAGTTGGACTTGATGATCCTTGTGGGTCCCTTTCAACTCGGAATATTCTGTGATTCTGTGAAGTGAAAAAAAAATGAAGAAAAAAGGAAAGGATGAGAAAGCCAGGATAACAGCTGGTCACACAAACGTCTGGATGTAGGGCTTTCAAAGGAAAAAGAAATCAGCTGTTTGTATTCCAGTTTTATGTACATTATTTTTATTTCACGTGACAGGTCTGAAAATGAATCACTGGAGTGGGGACTGTGCCTCTTGGGGGACGTTTCTAATGGGCTACCTCAGGAATCTGTCCAGGTCTCAGTGCTCTTCAGGACATTTCTTTCAATTTACTGTTGGCAAAATTTGAAACAAGTCATACAGTTGTCATAACTTAGATCGAAGCTGGTAATTTGGTTAGGGAAGCTCACTCAAACCACATGGTTTAACATGCCTGAACACACTGTTAGGATCAAAGACCACTGGTTATCTGCTTTGGCTCCACGTTTTTCCCCATCTCCTCAACACTGTGCATGCCAACTGCATGCATGTCCAGTGGAGCAGAGACTCCCACACAGGTCAGGCAGAAAGGGAAGGATGTATTCCTCCTGCAGACAGCACTAGTGAAACCATTACTGAAACGCTGCCTCCATTGCCACTGCCATGCTTGAGAGAGGATGTTTACCAGAAAATTTTGTATCAACTCAGAAACTCTTTACCTGATGATGAGCCGCCTTCTCATAGCCAAGCTATAGCCCAAAGAAATGTTATGAAGCAGAACTTACTGTCATGGAAGTGATCACACCAGATAGTCCTCTGTAGTCTTAATACCTATGAATTACTATTATTTCCATTATAAATTAAATATACTTTTCTGGACATCATCAAATCAATCATGAAAATTGGATCTGAAGGCAATATGCAGATACAGCAAAACAGCAAAAATGCAAATGTGTAAAACAGTAACTTAGCCTATGAAACCTTGACAGCAGGAGAAATGAACAAGCAACCAAAAATGGGAGAAAAATAAGGGAAAAAGTTTCATTTTCATACCTGTAAACATGGACAAGCCATGCATATGTGTACAAGCTGTGTACAAGCTGAAAGAAAAACAAGAGATACAGTCACAGACACACATACACAAGACACTTTATTTAGAAAGTTCTGTTTAATTGTAAATCACTTTCCTTACCTGGCCTCTAAGACATTAAGACCAAGTTGGTATGGCACTTCAGTTCCAGGACAGACTGCTAATGTTTCATTTTTCTGGCATAAAGCTCTGGTTGCTTAGCAGAATTTTACCCATAGCATTACTTTCCTCTATTTGGGCAGAGGGAGAAAGTTGAAGTGAGAGGCACAGATACAAGTATCTTTATAGTGAAGAGGCTTCCACAGCTGAGGCACTCTGGTCTGAGAGACTCTTCTTCCACTGCAGTTACCTCACATCAACTGCAGAAATAGCAGGACTTGACAGAAAAGGTTTGCTCTTTTTTTCCCTCCTCCTCTCACGGAGAAAGGCGTATTATAGCAACAAATGTTTGTAATTTTTAAGCGTTTAATATATATTTTAACAAGTTGAATATCTTGAAAACCCGATGCAATTTTTTTATCATACATCACTGTGGTTAACTCATTCTACATTTACACTATTATTCTATGGAGATCTAAGTCCTGGTAGGACTGAAAATGCCACCACATACAAGAGCTTCCTCCAAGCTACTGATAGAATAATTTGCATTTCCCTGTTCAACAATTTGAAACTACTTTCTCATAAAAATACTTATTCCTTAAAAGCTTTGTTCGTTTCAATCTTAAAAGATTCCTGAGATAATGGGCACTTGTTTTTCTCTGAGACTGCCCTAAAATATTTGGCCAAAAATAGCACAAGTATTATTGATGCAAACAAGAAGCTTGTAGTTAGAAAAGGTTTTATTATGTCCATCTGAGTAAAACCACCTTTTCTGTTCTGGTGACAGTCCATGACCACACGTCACGCAGCGATGTCTGAGGCAGTGCCAGCTGTGCCAGCTGTGCCAGCTGTGGCTGAGCGCTGTTGAATGTCCGTCTCTGACAGGGTGTCTGTTGGGCCTGACTGTCCCCGGGCCCCACATTTCACCGCATGCACTGCGTAGTTAAGGCTCGTGCTTTCCATCCAGCTCCACGAACCTGAGAGCGGATTGTACAACATCCCATTCACAGTCTTGACTGAAAAGCCATCTAGAAAAGAGAGAAGCCACATAAAGCAACTGATGTTCTTAAATACTGTAAGTCACTGCAACATCAAGCTCTTTAGAGCAGCAAGTCTGAAACACATTTCTTCCTCCAGGCTGGGGAGCAGCCCTTCACAAGCTGGGCTTTGTTGGACACCACCACTTGCAGTGCCACTGGCATCGCTGGTGGCAGCAGGTCCTGCTCCTGGCAGTGGCTGCAATAGCTCTGTGCTAGGCCATGTACTATCAGCATGCTACACCGTGAGCCCCTGCAGTGTGCTCTGCTAGAAACCTCAGCTTCACACCACTACATCTGGGCGTGTGGTAACAGGTGGAGACATTCTTCAGATTGACATCACACGCTCCAAAATCAAAATCTGAGCATATATTTGGAAGGATTCTGCAGATTCCCTTTAGGAATGGAAAAATATAAGAAGGAGGCAGAAGAATGCTGTCAAGGACTCAGTGCAAATAAAGGGCGATTTATCACTCCCTGCTGAGCAGCACTCAGTTCACTGCATGGATCCACTGTGTCCCAGCAGGATACAGGATGGAAGGCAGAAAACAAACACCCTGTCAAAACAAATCATTCCACAGCACCTGCTTCTCCTTTCGAAGAACAGAAAGAATCACTAGTATGTGAACCAGTATTACTCATGTTCCTTATGGCATCACTGCAAAGTGCCAGGAAAAGACCTTGACAAGAGAATAGCTCCACTCATACTTCAGTTTCTTTGCAGAACTAAAGCCAAGTGAATATTCAGTGAGAGGGCTCTAAAACATCTCCAGCAGAGGCCAACGGGCAGAACTCTTCCCAGTTCAGTGCTTTTTCTATTTTAAAAGCAATTGAACTAGAGCAATTTAATTAGAAATAATTAAAATCAGTATCATACAGTTTTTCAAGAACTGATTAATGAATTTGTGGTAGGTTTCATCTTCACATTTCTGAAGAAATATTTTAGTAACGTCATGTGAATAGAGAACATGGAGCAGCAACCAAAACTAAAAATGCCTCCTCCTCCCGAGGGAAAGAGGACAAACAATGGAGCAGCAGCAGTGCAGCTCTGGAGTGCCAATACAGTCATTGCCTCAAACCTGGCCTAGAGCATATGAACCACTTCAGAGCATACATTCTGTCACCAGAACACAATAGAAAACCTTGGAATTTTTATTTAGGCTATCAAACAGAGAGCAGCTGTAACAGTGATTTGTTTGAGTAATCACTGCAGTCTTAGGATTCCACTTAGTTTACTTATTTTATGCAAAATCCAGGAAGCAGCAGTGTCTTTAAACCAGAAATGATCCTCATGATTGTTAACTCATGCAGGAAAAGCTGTGCATTGTTGCTCTGTATTGTCATCCCACCTAGTTTATTCCTTTGCCATTTCTACAGGGGCCATTTGGAAATCTCTCTCTGCATTCCCATCATTTGGCCTGGAACTTACTTGATTCCAGGATGTGCTCCAGCTCTTCAGGGGGAACAAACTTCTCCCACTCATGTGTTCCTTCTGGTACAATGCCCATTATCTTTTCTGCAACCACAATTCCCAGGACATAGGACAACTGTGTTTTATTGATTGTTGTAATGAATAAAGAACCTTCAGGCTAATTAAAAGAGTAAAATGTTCAATTAGAAATTGTAAATTTAATTGCATTAAAATACATAATTTGTCAATATACAAGAAAACACAATGCAAGAAAAAGAAGTAATTTCTTCCCAAGATAGTTATTTAAAATTTTAACATTTAAATACAAGAAAGAATATAATGTTCTAACAGTATGACTCAGTAGTCCTCAAACACAATGAGAGTCTTGGGTGGTCTAAAAACCATTTCCTTGCCCAAAGAGCACCTAACAAGATCACTTGTAACATTTCTTGCCCAGGAAATGGATAAATAAAAGGTATTAAAACATATGAAATACCTATTGTAAAAAACCCAAAACCACCTCCACTTTGTAATTGAAACTAAAGTAAAATGTGCCATGCTGCCCAATTTTTGAGACTGCTGAATGCCACACCATGTCTGTTTTAATGACTAGACGGTTAAAAAGATAAAGCCAGAAAGTAATTCTAAGTACTTAAAAGGCTGTTTGGTAAAAATAAGCAATAACTTCTTTGTTCCTAGCTAGCTAAAAATTAGTTCCATTCAAATAATCAATATTCCTTCTGATGATCAGAAAGATAAACATATCAAAGAAAAGCTGCTGCTTGTGTGCTGAGCCTACAATTCTTCTTCAGAGATGAGTATGAAGAGGAATAATCACCTGATTATTTCCAAGTATAACTATGACCCTTTAAAGGCAATCCAGAAGCACATCTGATGTGATGCTGGAGCCGAATAGAATCTTGTGAGTCAGAAACATCATTACAGTTCAATGCAGTCTGAGCCATAGCTGTCCATCAACAGCAGCACTGTCACGTTTTCTCTCACCTGGTCAGATGGAGATGGCACCAGATTTCTTAAAGTCTTGATGCAATGCAACAGTGCAATACTAGGCAATGTCACTAACACTCTTCTAAGACAGGGTGGAGGAAATATATTTCCCTTAACTTTAGTTGGAAAGATGTACTTGCACTATGAAGGAGAACAACAGGCACCCTTAGAGTGTGCTTCTGACTTCCAGGTGGAGAGATGAATGCAGATGTGTTTTCACATTCCTTTAAATAAGAGCCATAATGATAAAAGAGAATAAATATTCCCAATAATGAAAGCAAAAACTTTCTTACCTTTAACACCTGAAAGCAACACTTGATGAACGTTTCAAGGTCAGCCACATGCTCCACTACTTCAGAAGCTACAATTACATCAAAGGTTTCCACAGACTCTTCCACAATCTCCTCCAGTGAACTGGACTTGTACTGTATTCTCTTGGCCAGGACTGGATCAAATGACTTGTGCTGATCTGCTGTTCTAATGTTGTCCTCCAGAGGATCAATTCCAGTAACTGAAGCTCCCAGTCTACCTAAAGGCTAATAAAACAGAGTATGTTTTCTGCATGAAAACAATTTACTTAAAGGTAACTTTGCAATATACATACATAATGCAGAAAACATTCATCAGAGGACAAGACAAACAACAGTATGATGAGCTCTGACCTGGCACTTTTATTTTAGATGTTTATCAAAGCAAGAAAAACCTTAGATTTTGAAGAGGTGGTGTTAATTTTCTTAGAAAATTACATACTGGAATATACACATACTATACATTAGAATATAATTGTCTTTTAGAATAATTTGTTCTGAATCTATTTTGTTACACCAAATAAAGATTTCCTCCACTCTTAGTCTGTGACAGAGAAAAAAAAAAACAAAGGGGGAAAATCAACACAGTAATTAAAGGGGGGAAAACAATGCTGTATTTAATTACTGTCATTACTTTCTTCAACATCCACCTGTAATGGTAAATCCTCATATCTTTTTAATGGTTACTTAATATATGATTATCTCTGGGACTTTCTCACTGCTGAGAACTAAACACTGATGTTTACTAGGATAGCATCAGCCTTGGCTGTCACTCAGGTTTCTCCAGTGTCTTCTTACTCCTAGGTTAACACCTCAGCCATCACCTCTTTTGAAACTGAAACAGGCTGCAGAACATGACCACATGTATGATATTCCAACCTGAAATTCACCAGTTGTTCAGCCTGAGAAGGTGATGCAGCACACCAGTTTTGTCAGCCTTATCAGAGAGACCACTCTCCCAAGACTACAGGGTTTTACTCAGAAGAGGCAGGGGGGAAAGAAAGGAAGGAAACAGGAGAGAGATTCAGGTCCCTTTGTAACACCTCACTTCACATGCCAATGAATTTCCCACAGTAAGTCAACCAGACCTGTAACTCTAGATTTGCAAACCATCCCCAGTCTATTGACAGGACACAGCACTGTTCAGAGCCTGTGTGGTCAAAGGATTCCACCACAAACAGCAACTTCTCAGTTCCGAGTTTGTGCAGACTTCTTGGGAAGTAGCTTTAAAATCAGCCCCTGCACAGGGGAATCTCTCCTAACAGAAGGGAGGTATGTCTCAGGTACTGGATGTTATTCCATGTTTTTCCCATGAGATCAAAGTAAAGATGAAAATCCCTACCCCCAAATAAAAAACAGAAGATAAGCAATTCAAAGAAATGAACATGTAGGAACAAGTTTATAACAGAAAATACTTCTTGGGTAATGAGGATTGTCAGGATTCTAAGTATTCTTGCCCAGGCTTACAAATTAAAAAAAAAAAAAAAGAAAAAAAATAAATACTTAAAAACTTTTTCGTCATTCTTCCTCTCTTGAGTGTTTGAAATTTTGTTTTTCTGATGAAACTCAGAATTTTATAATTTCTCCTTATCAACTCTCTTGTTTTCTGTAAACCACAACCATTGTGAAAACCAAATACTCTGTAGGGTTTGTAGAATACACTGCACTCCATTCAGTAACTGACATATCACAGAAAAGAAAAGGTCCTCCTCCAAGGGTAAGAAATTAAGTGGTGTAATAGTAAAACAACTCAAATACCTTGTACACTTTTTAACAAGAAAACACAGAGCACACTCTTTCTTACCTCACTTAGCAGTCCTCCACCACAGCCAACGTCAAGAATCTTCACTCCAGAAAGTGGATTTCCCCGATGATAATTACTACTCATGCTCAACAGAGTATCTCTGAAAGAAAAGGGATGTGACTAAGGTCAAACACACAAGGTGCTTTAGTAGATGGAATATGCTGTACTGGTAGTTATTTTTTTAGTGTCTTCTGAGGTTATGGTTATGCAGAAATAGTCCATATTAAAAAAAAAATCTGTCTTCAAAACCATACCTAATAAATGGCACTCTAATATCGTTCATAGAATGAAGGGCTGAATATTCTCCTTCTTCATCCCACCACTTATGCGCAAGGAGCTGGAATTTTTTAATTTCTTTTGCATCCACTGATGAGTGTGACGTGCTGAAAGGTCTCTTCACAGTAAGCCTAAATAATGAAAGCTGAATGTCATTAAACTAACAGCGATATTTCATGTCTGCTAAAGTACGGGAAGACCAAATTCTGCATCAGAAACTGAAAAAAGGTAAAACTCATGTTCCTTTAGAGACTCTAGTTACACTTCTTTAGTAGCACAGATTTCATACAATATATGGGTAACATATCTTCCCAAACAGGTGGCTGGATGCCTGTAATTTTTAAGTTGGCAATTAATAAAACAAGAATAGGCCACATCAAACATTTAAACGTGTGAGATGTAGAAATGGCTCCACGTGACACTGTGACAAAGTAAAATTCAAGTGTCATAGAAAACGGTAGTCCTTGTCACATGGGATTATTTTGGATACAATACTTACATGCTGCTTTTCATTTCAGTCAGAGAGACAGGCAGAGTACTACTGGATTTCAGTTGTATTTTCCAGCTGCAGTCCTGAAGGATACCTCTCCAGCCTGTCTGAAAAGACAGACCAGCAAGTTCTTCTGCATAAGACAACCAAAAGCAAAACATCAGCTTTATGAGAGCTTCAAGGCAAAACACGTAGTTGTAACAATGCTGCTCTAGCACAGTGCTAACCACGCAAATCTTTGCACATTTGCTCACTATCACACTTAGGGAGTGCATGTGGATTAAATAAGAGCATATGCTAGCTCACCACCTCTGTACTCCTCAAATTACAAGCAATGTGGTTTTTCAGAGCCTACACTGAAAGGAGCTTTTCATGCAATTGAAATGTTTCAGTTAGTGTGAATTTCCCCAAAATGTTTACTCTGACCAGAAGCTGTGCATACATTCACAGTTACCAACAGTGGGTTTATCACGTGTTGGGATGAGAAATACACAGCTGAACACTCATTTTGCATTGTATGAACCGGTAAGGAAACGTAAGAAAACCTCAGGGACTGTGCACCCTGAAACTGTTCTCCACTCCTGTTTTCCCGACGCAGGGCTCGGCTCTCCCTGGCACAGCTCACATCCTGCTGCCGCCCGGCCACCGACAGCCCCCACACCAGAGCGGCACCTCACTGCCATCACAGCAAACCACACCCCGAGGATGATTTTAGGGGGGAACGAGCGATGAAGTGCCCTACAGACACCTCTAGGCTGCAAAGGAGGCGGCAGGCCACGAGCGCGTTCCTTGGAGAGCCCCTGGGCTGCCGCAGCGGGACCGGCGGGCCGGCGCTGGGCTGCGCGGCATTACTAGGCCGGCCGGCCAAGAGCCGCCGGGCACACCC
>WEIV01009900.1:149971-180622 GCA_013390005.1 Calyptomena viridis | reverse complement strand
CCCACATCGTCACCGCCGCCGCTACCCCTGCCGCCCCGCACCGGTCCGCTCCCGGCGGAGCCGGCTGCCTCTCGGGCGGGCGTCGGGAAGGTTCCGCCCGGAGCTGCAGCCTCCGCGAATGCCAACCCGTACGGCGGCACTTGTCATCAGGGCTTCGGCTGGAGCGACTGTTTAAATCAGTATCCCCTTATCCTGATCCTTGCGTGTCTTGGAACGAAAAAAGACTCCCGAAGCAGAGGCTCGTTCGGATGACACAGGGATGAGCAAACAGTTTCTGGTCTCTTTTATTGCACACTTGACTTGTAAGGGAGGGCACAAACCACAGGACTCCCCAGGCACGGGGGAGAAGCGATACCCAGCAGCCCGCACTGCCCGGCTCAGGGATGGGACACGGCTCCTGGGCTCCAACACGGCTGGGCTTGAGACAAGCTCCCGAGCGCTTTCTCTTGGGAACCATCCAAGCTGTTTGCTGCTACCGTGTCCCGGTTTGCAGACAAAGCCCAGGCTGTGCCCTCCCTGCCCCCGGCCCTGAACTGAGGTGCAGGCGAGCGGCTCTGGCACTTCAGGGCTGACGGACACGGGGAGACTCTTCCTCAACGTGGGCTTCAGCATTTTCAAATCCCCATGGTGAGCTAGTTTGACAAGCTTAAAATGGAAACGCAACAAGCCATTTTTAAAAAATACTAATTTTCTGACACTTTATTGAGCTGCAGGTCTCACACGAAAACCCGATGAAGACCAAAGCTGGCTGGAAGGGAGCAGCGCACAGCAAGGCAAAGATAAGCCGTGAAAGCAGCAGCTGGCAGCGCTCCAGTGCTTGCCAGGCAGACCATCACAGGCAGGGGTCCCTGCCTGGCCACGTGGACGCTGGAACATCCTCCAGGCTGCAGGAAGTTTGGAGTAGTATGTCCTGGTTTGACTTGCTTGTTTGACTCTAATGCCAGTCGCCTTTAACTGACCTTGCTTGGTGCTTACAACCCTCACTGCTTGAAATCTGCCTGCTTACAGGTCTCCTGTCAATACAGTGTAATGGATGAGTTAAAGTCTGGATTTTTTCTTTTTAAAGCTAAATAAGGACTGATGAAACGGCTCAAAGAAGCTTGTCTCAACAGCAACTAAACATATGACAAACCTGCTTAGTGTGTACCTGCATCACTTCTCTACTCACCTGCTTTCCCCCCAACAAAGCTCATGGTGCACTGGCCTTAAGAATCATTAATACCACCACAGAGCTATTGAAAAAAAGAGCTCAAAGAAATCCTGTATGCTAGGACATACAGTTTCCATAAGATACAAAACTAAGCCTTCCTTCAAAATATGCAACTGTATATTTACTTATGAAAATTAATTTATTACTTAGTTTGTTATCAAAGCAAACACAAAATCTGAGAGAGCCAATCCTTACATTTATACTTGTGATCTTAAAATCAGTAACAAGCAATTAAATACATGCACACTGGCAAGTATTCTGCTTAACAGGATAAGCTCGTTTCAAACTAGAGGTCTGAAACCTTCCACAAGACAGGACCTCAGAGACAGTATAGAGTTTTTGTTATTGTGCCGTATTTCAAAATGCATGTAGTTGCTCAATCTTTAAAGTCAGAGTATTTTACCCAACTACTCTTAGTTGGCCTATCCATGGCCAGTTGTTTCCCATTTTTAAATGACACAGCACGGACCTTGGGGTACACACTCACACTGGTTTTGTTGCATTCATCTTCAGAACAATTTGCAGAGAAATCATTGTTCATGTGATTCCACACCATCACTTTTTTATTTAAAAGTTTTCAAGCTAAATGCCTCCAACTGTCATGTTGCTGCATGACATTCAAAGTCCTATGCCTTGCTTTCCTGCAGTGCAGTAGTGCACTGAAACATTTTTGCAGTGTTCATTTTAAAATGTAGGAGAATAGAGCAACAACCCAATTTAGACTTTTCCAAAAAGATACATTCCCATTTTTATATATATTGTACATTTTTTGATCACTTCATGAGCATGGAACTAAAAGACTGGTTGTTATTTTAGCCTTTTCCGTTGAAAAACCTTCCTGAGGGAGTTACTAAAGGCCAAAGAAGTCTAACGTGATGCTGACAGAGTACCGATGCAATGATGATATTTAATTACTGAGTAGGCTGCTATAGTAAGATTTCTCAAACAGTTAAATACAGAGATTGTATGCTCTTTTTATTGGCATACAGTCACTACCCATATAAGTGCATTTGTGTCAAAAAATAATTTTCATATTTACAGGAAGTGACATTTCCAGTTGTTGGCAGAGTATATAAAGCTTTTCATACACAATCTTTTTTATTATTAGACAGAGAACATAAAATCTCAACTGAAAATCAATTTCATTGCATTCTGGAAACTGTATTCCTCAACAGCTTTTCTTAAACTTATTTCTAGTTTCTTTCTTTCTCTCAAGACATCCTTCTAAAATATCTGAACTATTATACTACCTACTTAAAAAAAAATCCTCTTACCCAGAGCCAGGAGTGTAGCAGGATTGGATCAACACACTGTTATTTATATCCCCACCAATGCAAGCACAAGTCATGTGTTGCAAATTATGCCTTATTTTGCTAATAGTATGACTGTTTACTCTATGTAAAAGCACATAACTGGAGGTGGAGGGTGCGTTTTAATTTATAACTGATTAACTCATTATTTATCTGTAACAGTGTTTTGACGTGCATGTATTCACTAGCCATTAGCTTGCTTAATAAACGCACAGTTAAAATGTGATTCTTTGCACCACAGCAGTTTATTTCTGCATCTAATTTATGAAAAAAATTACAGTGGAAAAATGCTGCATAGCTGAATTCTAATTCAGTTAAATGGATTAATCCATTCATGAGGACACACTTTGCAAGTTGCCTCTACTAGTATATTTTTTTCTCAGAAGATACGGCCAAAGAGAACTTATTTTGACTTTAGGCCTTTTATCTTTCTCACAGCTGATCACAACCAGACCTTTTAGGCACAGATCTCTCCTTGAATTCATGTTCTTCTGTAACAATCTGTGGCCTAGGATTGTGTATTGTTGGTTTGTTTTTTAATAGATACTATTTCACACTCTTGTTACTAACAGCAATAGTCAATTTCCGGAAGTAGGTAATCAGTGAACTTTCCCTTTATGGTGATATTAAACACAAAATTTAGTGACATTGGTACCTAATCAATGAATTAGCTTTACAGGAATCACAACTCCCGTAACACTAACAAAAATAACCAGCTTTAACATTCACTATACATTTAATGCATGTGCCAAAAATGTAAGGTTAGCCTATTGTCAGTTTTATAATGTGTACTGAGTGACATCTATAAACATATTTCAGAAAAACACCTAAAATTCTGAGATTTGTTCACGTAATATCCTTGCACATCCATAAAGTTCCTTCTGAAATCTGGGTGAGGAATATAGTTCCAGAGCTTAACACTGTCACACGAGATCAGTTAGTTGCACAAATTCCTAATGGGGTTCAGTCTGTTTAAGTATAGCTTGTATTACAGTGACCCATATTTTACACACACAGCATGTAGTACTTGCTAGACCAAAAAAAGGTTATTAAAAATCTATTACACATATCTAAAGAAAAATAAGATGTCTTTTTTCTCTTTTTCCACACTCCCAATGGAGTAATCTCATCATGTCCATAGATTACATATTGTGACAAGTGTTTTATGGTAAATCTTTTTCAAGTACTTTAAAAATTTGTTATACCAAAAAAGCTGCCTTCTTTTTTTTTGTATTTTCTACCATTTAACACAAAATTCAGGTGCAAGAATTTTAAACAAAAAAATGAACTAAAGAGCTTTATTGACATCACAGTACATTCAATAGTAATTTTAAGAACATTACAGCTGAAAGAGAATGGCCTGTTTTATAGTCTTAATAAGCACTACCGTTCTTGAAAAAATGTAATACAAAGAAATCCTATTAGGCATTTAATTCTGAGCAGCATTTGGAAAAAATACACCTATGTACAGATAAAAAAAGGATTCTGGTTTCACCTACATAGCCACAATGTGCCTCTATAATGAGACAAGCCTTTTATAACTCATGGAATTTTTAAACATCATAGCACTGGTGCCATAAATTCCTCAGCGTTTACGACGAAGAGGAGTTGTTGATCTGAAAAATAAAGGAAAAGGGGGAAAAAGTTAATTGGAAAAAATAAAAGACCCCCAAACCCACACACACTTTAGGCTTAGTAATTTATAGTTTTAAAAGATTTTCCAAAGTTACTTTTGCCTAAGACAGAAAGTTTAATAAATACCATACTTTATTTAAAAAGTTCATATGCCGTACACATGAAGATGAATATAAAAAAAATTTAAAAGTCAGACAAAATACTTAAAAAGTATACTACCTTGATCGTGACTTAGACTTGTGTTTGCGGCTTGCCTTCTTACCAGACCTTTGAGATTTCTCCATGGAGCATGACCGAATATGCTTCGATTTCTTAGCTTTCTTTTCTTTACTGCTTCCTGGTGATTCAGAACTACTCCTCGCACTAGATTCAGAGCCTGACCGCTTTTTGCTATCTTTGGTAGTGATTTTTTTGCTTTCTTGTCTGGAATCCTGTCTTATTATTTTCACACATATCGAATCACCGCGACAGAAAGTTCTTTCACTGTCTCTTTTTCTCTTTAATCTACTGTCGTCATGATTACCAGCCTTACTTTCTTTTTCCTCTTTTTTTGGCTTATCTTTTCTTTTTTCCTGATCTCTCTCCCTTTCTCTGTTCTTTTTTCTGTCTTTATCTACACCTCCACCCTGCTCCTTCTTCCTTTCTTGATCTTTACTCTCACTTTTATGTTTGTGCCTATTTCCAGTTGGGCTTCTGCGCTGGTCTTCAGCTTTGCGTCTGTCCCTGCTCCTGCTGCGGCTCGCACGGTTAGCTCGCCTGTCTCTTGAGCGGCTGCCGCTCCTACGTCTATCCCAGCTTCTCTCTCTCGAAGGACTCCGATTTCTCCGCCTCTCCCCTCTTTCAGCACTGTGATTTCTACTAGATCTTCTTCTTTCCCTTATTTTCTCCCTGCTCCTACTCCTCTCTCTCCTATTTCTGTGGGAGTAACTCCTGCTTCTACTGCGCCTAACCTTATGTGAAGGCGTCTTACTGCGACTGTGTCTCTTCTTCCTTTTAGGAGAGGAAGAACGTGAAGAGCTGCGACTGCTCCCTGAGCTAGAGCTATAGGAGGAACTAGATACTGTGCTGCTACTGCTACTGCTCCTGCTATTGCTGCTAGAGCTACCACTGCTGGAGCTTCTTGACCCACTCCTTCCTGTCCTGTCTTTACCCTCTTTCTTGAGTTCTATGTCAGGTGCAATTGCATTTGGAGATCTTTTCTTTTCATGAACCATATCTGCTTCAATTTCTTTTGCCTCCTGTGATGTTGAGTTACTGTTTTGTTCTTTGTTGATAAATTCATTCATGTCTCTTGAAACTTTTTCATTTTGTAGCTTCTCTTCTGAAAAAAAAAACAGTACACAGAAGAAAAAATGCAATTAATTTGGAGGAATATGTCAGTAATTTCCATACTGTTACTTTGACAAAACTTCCAAGCACCTTTCATAATACTTATAATTAAACCAGTCTGCCACCACACCAACTAATTACCAAACCACTGATTTTCTTTTATTGTAATTCTAGAAAAGCTGTCCTCCTGGTTTAGAAAAAGCTCATAGCCCAGACATTTTTAGAAGTCTCTGATATTATTTCATGTTTCAGTGGTTTAAGATGAAGTTCTCCAGCGAATATCCTGGATCACCAGAACTCCTGAATTCATCTACACACATAGACTTTTTCCTTCTGCAATCTTTCTGCACACCTAATTCTCCCCTTCTCCTTCATACAACACTCCTCTACTGGTACTGATGCTTCCTGCCTTCCTCCCAGCCCCATTCATCCATGTTTGAGGAATCACTGGCTGGCCTAAAGAAGTTGTACTTCCCACACAGCTCATGGGTGGCCTCTCAACCTCAGAACAATGGTGGCTGTACCTCTATGCTTTGTAGGCCTCAGTACCCAAATCAGTCTTAGGAGGAGCACCGTATGTCACTGCTGTAGTGACATGTGTTGGGTTGTTGAAATAAAATATAGGGTTTATGGTGTTTTCCAAGGATAACTTTGATTAAATCCTAAACATTTAACCGGTATGAGCAATCAACATTTCTCCTTGTAGGTTTCATACCCAATGAATTCCAAGGAAGGGAGGAATAGCATAAAAAAAGGTTTGTTGTAAATAACTCTTTGCTTAAGACTCGGCTCAAATTTAAGACCACAGCATGTAATACTGTGAATATGTAATATTCACATATATGTAATATATGAATACTGTAATATGGTGAAGCTCATACAAAAAAAAAGTTAATGTCGGCTGAGATTAGATGAAAGTTTGGTAGTCAGCAAATATGATAAATGTGGCAAGATGACAACAGATGAATTAAAAATACATTTCTTGAAAATAACGTAACAAGTATCAGGCCATGATTTTAGACCCTCAGAGCATTTTCTAGAGGTTTCCAAAATAAAAAAAAAAAATATTTCTATTGAAACTAGGATCCTTTGCATCACTAGCCAAGTTCAATCTCCCCTTGCTATTTTAAATTGAATCCAGAAAAAAAATAACTGACACACAACATTTTTAGTCAAAAAATGGCCTTTTGATGTGGGCCACCAGTTGCTGAATTCATTTAGGGAATAAAACTGCATCCAGAAACACAGAGTGATTCAAGTGGTCAAACCTAACCCAGAAAACAATTCCATCTGGTTCCCTAGTTATTAGGCAATACAGGCAGAAGCCAGTGTGTGTTAGAAGATGCTATATTGTATATTAGAAATCTTCTGCCTTTCCAAAACACCACTACAAGTGAAACTCTGCATTTAGTATTCTTCAGTATTTTGGATGTATAGAATCAGCTGCTTTATTCTAGGTTTCTATTTCTCCAAGTAGTCCAATGGAGATGTGTCCACACTGACATCTGGCTTCGTGCACTAGGAAGACAGAGGTCACAGGTCACCACTCAGTCACTCTCCACATGACTATCCTTTTATGCATACATCTTAAGACATTCAGAGAGATACAGGAATATTAAGGAAACCAAAAGTTTAGTTAACTCAGCCTTTTATTACGGGCACCCATATGTTTTATTTCCAGGCCTTCAATATAAAAAGCAGGAAATCAATCTTAAAGTGCTAATAGTAACAGCACTTTCTCCTCCAGCCTATGAACTTGGTTCATGACTTGTTAACATTGCATTCAGCTGTTGATCTAGACTGCTCTACAGCACTGCAAGGTGACTGATACACCCTTTTGACCTGTATTAGTACAAAAGGGCAAACTTTACCTTGTATGGAAAAGCAGAAGTAAATCACAGATTTTTTTTTTTTTTTTAAATCAAACCTACCACCTTCTTCATATGCTGTCAACTGACTGAGTTCAGTAATTTTTCCCCATTATGAGGTATAAAACCCAGTTATGAAGATGCAGCATATGCATACAAACCTCAACTGCAACTGAGATCAATGAGTTCAAAGGAATTGCAGGTCCCACTGTACATTCTGAAAGATGCACTGTCTGAGATTATGTAACAGAAAAGCAAGTTTTTCAGATGGTGTGAAATGTGCTTCATATAAAGAGTATTCAGCCTTAGGCAATAAATTTTGTATTAATTGCATTCTGGTGCAGAAGAGTGGAATTTATCCCCCAGACACATGTGAGGTACTAATAACTTTTAAAAATACATTATACATACGTGCATTTTTCTAAAGCAATGCTATTGTTTATACAACATCTGTACAGCACAATACCTAGAGCATACCTATGTATATGGTATGTATACAGGTCCCCTTTATATACTGAAGTAATTTATGGAAAACACTACATGGATTTGTTGATTTTTAATATGAAAAAAGCAAATCCCATTTTGATCAAGCACCTGAAACGTTTTTTTTTTGGTTAAAACATTTTATTCAAAAATAACATTCCTTCTAAATTTGGCTTAAAACACATCTTCTCTCCCACCAATTTACATATACTAAGTAGCAAACTCCATATACAGCAGCACAGTAAGAAGACATTATACAATTTACCTTCTAGCTGTTTTTCTAGTAGTAATTGCTGTTCTCTCTCTTTTCTCCAAAACGCTTCCTGTTTTTGCCTGATTCTGTGTCGTAATTCCTCATCATCAGTATCAGATGATTCAGAGCCTCTGTCACTCCTCTCATCTTCACTGTCTCCTGATCCATAACCACCCAGTCCACCTGCGTGCATAAAGTCCAGTCTATCACGAGGAAAGATTAAGCTTTGTTCTTAATACTTCTGTGAGGCAAAGAGGAGAGTAACATTGCCCTTCCTTCACTTCCTCTTCTCTGAAGAAGTCACTTTATTCTGCAAAGTGCCAATGTTGTTTGACTGGTGTGTTCAAGGCTCCCATATCTGCATTGATGCTCACTGTCTGGTTCTACTCCTTCTGGAACGGCTTGTCTATTCAGCCAGCAACCACTGTGATCACAGTACTTTTTTCCTTTGTATGGAAGGGCAAAAAAGCCCCCTGTGGAGATGGTAATAGTGCCTGCCTCTGTATCAGCAACCGGACAGAAAATGCCTGGGATCTTTCCCAGAAGACACCTCTGAAGTTACTTCAGCCGACTCCGTAGTCCAAGGCTACGGAAATTCTGAATGCCATATCAATTTCTCTCTACTGATTTAGAAAACACTGCACTTTGACAAGAATGGAGATGGAAGAGAAACAGGCTGTCTTCTCCCCCAGAGATTAATAACTACTGGACTGATAAGAAGGACACAGTCAATTTAAACATCTGACAGAGAGATATTTTACTTTTTTTCAGTCTGAGGTTCTCAGGATCTTTACTGAGTTAGTTTTGAAACATGAATACTTGTGATGATAACATTCAATCCAATTCATCAAAATTCCATGTAACAAACGTGTTATTGACTGACACTGCTGTAGTACATTTCAGATGATAAAAATCATGTTGGGAAAGATCTTTTGCAGTTGTGTCTCAAGCTGGAATTTCAATCTATTTTTCCTGTGTTGTTTATGGTAATAAATGATATGGGAGCCTTTGTGCTTATGTAGCTCTTCAATAAAATAATAATTACAAAGATTGTAATATTTTTATTTATAGACTTTCACATTACTTGTCTATCAATTTTCCCCTCTAGTTTGGATGGATCAAGATAGGAGAAAAATAAAAACAATATTCCTCTCTTTGAAGACTGCAGTGTCCTTCTGAAACTATCATACTTTGAAAAGTAAATTTATCTAAAATTTTTACGCATTTTCAAAATTAGGGCAAGATTCTCATACACTAACTCACACTGCCTAGTCCTTTACTCCAAAAACTATCCCACTTATATATCTGTAGGATCACCTGTGGAACAAACAAAGGTGCTAATGATAAAGTTATTGGAAAGTGACCCATAGTCCCGGGCAAATAAAATCTAGTTTCAAAATGCAATTTCTAGAAATGCAAGGCAAGAGTGAAACTCCCCCTTTAAGCCCTCTCAGAAATAAGGAACATACTTACCGAGTCCAGTGAGGGAAGCCAGTGCACTGGACTGTGCCAGCTGTTTTGCAGGAGCTTTGTATCACATCAACAACAGGAACAACATGTTAACACAAATAGCCACGATTTCATAGTCATGAGTCTATGGTATTGTTAAATCTACTACTATTGCTGTTCTTTGGAGGGAGAGAAGAAACATTAAAAACGCATCATCCATTTAAAACCACTTCTAGATTTTCTGACCACAAAGATTTAGAATTTAACTGCAAATTAACAGCGAACAGGAAAAAAATCAAATATATACTCATAAATCACTTTCCAAGTTACAGCATCTGCACGTAATTTTCAATTTCAGTAGTTACATCTTTAGATTAACTCTGTTAAGTTAAAAAAATCTGTTATGTAAGTACAATACAAGTTAATAGTGAAAGCAAATTAATTACTAATTGAGGACTCAGAGTGCATCTCTTTTCACTTCTGAACAGCTTCGAGATAAAAATGATAGTATTAAGAAACAGCTACAACTCAAGAGCCATTGACACACAGGTACCATTTTAACTGAAATGAATTGTATGAAAAAAATGGATAACTGAAGTAACTCACAATACACTGCACAGGACGACAGTACATGATTACTGGATTTGAACTCTACCAAGTTGGATGCATTATACTGGAATTGTTCTTGAGGGAGAACTATGGAGGTTAAATGTTCTAGAGACATGCAAATACAGAATATTCGCAGAAGAGACTAAAAACTAAAAAAAAAACCCCACAAGCCGGCATACCTTTAGTTGCTTTACGGTGAACATCTTTGGCCACGTAATAGATTTCTTCATTTGTGACATCTAAAAGAATCTCTGTCAGCAGCATTTTTGTCAGCATCATCTGAACAAAATTGTATGTACAATTAAAGACCAAAATATCTTGAATAAAAAAACTATTCAAATTATATACATAGAACTTCATCTCTTTTGATGGTTATGAAAGTTGTCTCCTGCACAATTTACTTAATGACTTCTTTCAACAGATATGACTAAAAAAACTAAGACTGAAACGGTTTAAATGTGACCTGATTTCAAAACTTTCAAATCTGCATTTTGACTGTGAACTTATCTGCATGTATTGCACACAGCTATCCAGGCCACTGATCCTAACGTCAAAGATATAACAAATGAATATGTAAATCAGAAATGTACTTAGACTGATTCCAATTATTCTTTAAAAAAATAAAAAGCACATTTCTGACTGGTATGCTGCCTGCAAAAATCATTGGAGGTTACTTAAATAGGATTTTATTACTATACACTTACTACAAATATTGAAATGGTGGTAGCTATGTATCCAAGATGCTCAGTCTGGCCACGAGCTTTACAAAAATATATTCATCAAACTTATTAGAATTCAGGGCCTTAATTAACAAGGTTTCAGTTGTACAATTACCATTCAACTGTGATTTCAAAGTACAAAGGTTCTGCAGACACAGTGAAACTTGTTGCTGGTCTAGGACTTAGGTTTCTAGCACTTTCTTACAAGAATACATTTTTAAATTCCCTTTCACTGAAGGTACTTAAGTTGAAGCATAGATTTGAGATAAATGCATTTAATCACTACAAGTTTTCAGAAATTTGACACATGATGCAAAACCAAAGAATTAATAATGATCAATGTCAAAATTACAGTCATTACATTCTTCCACTATTGTGCTAAAGATGAGTTATATCACCTATACCCTTGTTTCTATGAGCATTATGAAGAGACATGCAAATATCTGTATGATATGTACTATACCTCTATTGACAGTATCAGGCATTAAAAAACTGCCCCAAAAATACCAGCAATTAGACAGAAATACATTATTAATACCATTTGATACTCCTTTTCTTCTTCTGTCATTTCTGGTTCACTTTGCTCCTCTTGAGGAGCTGGGGATGGACTCCTGCTGATTTTTCCAACACTTACAGCTTCTGTGTTTTCAGCATCTTCATCCTCCTCATCACTGTCCTACAAGAACAGCATCGTACATTTCAGGAAAAACGCAGATGTCAGGCTTCTTATTTGCTATTCGTAATAGTTGATTTATTTTGTACTGAAATCTGTATTCCAGTTATAATAAAACTATTTATTTTCTCTCTTCCTAAAAAATATACAGGTATCTCTACCCACACAAGCTAAAAAAATACAGAGCTGTCAGTTCACTGCCAGACAGGTACTTAGCAGTACAAACAAGGTAACTGCTAAAGTGAAGGCAATGCAAGGTTTCCTAAACGGCCTCAGTTTAGCAAATACAGGTATCTGAATTTTTCAGCTGCTGATTTAAAACTCAGACTTTCAAAAACTCTGTATGTTGCAAAAGAAAAAAAAAACTAAAAAGGCCAATTTCATTGTTTTTTTGCTACTACAGATCAACATTAACAGCTTCAAACCACCGAGTAATTATCAATAAAGCAGCAGCTTAACCTTGCTTTAAACAACAAAACCAAAGAGGTAACCAGGAACGCAGAGTCTCTCCTCTGAAGAGACCAAAAGTTGATACCTTTCCAGAAATACAAACCTGAGCAAAAAGTAAACCCTTCTACTTACAAATTTACTTTTCTGAGGTAACCGTGGGCCATCCCCTTCTTCAGTCTCCTCACTTTCTTTTTTTTCTTTTTTTGACATCTGTGAACGTTGTTGCTCCATTCTCTCTTTTTCCAATTTTTTCTGTTTTTCTCTTTCCATCTTTTCCAGGCCCTCACGAATCCAGGCAGGCAGAGTTCTACGCTTCACAGCATCTACATAAGCAAGGTTTACAATTTTGCAAGATGAAAAAACCTTTCCCCCCAAAAAGAACAAAAAAACCCCAAAACAAAGCAGCAAACCCTCCACCCCAATCCAAATAAATCACGTTATCTTATTGTGGGGAAAAAGCCATATACAATGGCCTTTTCTTTCCCTGCTCTTTTACTTTCAGTTAAAAAGAAAAGTCTTCATATTTTGCAATTCTTTATAAAACACAGCTTTTACATTTTTTCATTAAGGAGTGGGTAACATGTACCAATCTGTGGAGGCTCCTGCTTCACAGGCATCGCAATAGGTGAACGCTGTCGGTCTCTGAATGAGGGTCTTTCCCTTCGATTTTGAGTAGGTGCAGGAGGTGCTGGAGGACCTGGTGGCCCTGGTGGTCCTGGCTGCCAATAAGGTGGATGAAATCCACCTTGAGGTGGACCAAAAGCAGCCCCATGCTGAAAGAGTAATGCAGTTTATTTTTCTTCACATGGTAACACTAAATGCAGCACGTGAGCAAGTCGGTCTACAAAAATCCATGCAAGCAGGAATCCATGATTTCTAGGCTACTGAGATCTCAATCTCTTTTACTGTGATCCCCAAGAAACAAGTTTCCTTTCAGTATTTAATAAGTAAACTTAGATTTAAGCAGGGACACTAACAAAGCTGAAAGGGCTTCAACCAATCTTCTTTCATACTGTGCTAAACTTTAAGTCCTATAATCACCATCTATCTCCATCAGTTTCTTGCCAACTTAGCATCAGAACATGCAGTTAAATGAAGAGTATACAAAACTAAGATTTAAAAGTCTAGCTATGGTACCAGTCCTTCCTTTTAGCTGCAACATAAGGACAAAAATTTTAAGTTCAACCTTTTATTACAAAAGAATTTTGCACTGTGCATTTTCCAGTAATTGTTCACAGATCTTATTGTATGGCTGACTGAAATATTAAATGCAAAAACATGCCATCTTAGTACAGATCCTGGGTTCTTGACAACCTGTATACAATCCCAAAGCCTTAAATCTTGAGGCACGTGTGAGGAGTTATTTGTTTTAAGATTTGCTGCCCAGAATGAAATGAAACTATTTAAGAGGAGAGTGTTTAGGAAGAAAGTTATAGCATCGAATATTCTACTGACTATTTAAGTCACTAGTGCTGAAGCACTCTCCCATTTCAGGTCAAGCATCTCTTATTCACTGCAAGACAAGTTTTCTGTAGTATTTAGAGAAATTAATTCTAGGAGTTTGTCTCATAATAATAAACCATAAATATTATAATAAACTAGTGTATTGGAAAATTATTTGTTCATTACCTAACAATACTCTTGAACAAGAGAATTACAAAAGAAAAATAGGCCAGAAGACAGAAAAACATTTCTTCCTGTCTTCCCTTGTGGTTGTTCATGAACAGAAAGTTTTTTTTTAGCAGGTACAGTTTGTCATTTATGTGAAGTTCCAAAAGAAAAATACTGAAAATAGAGGGAAAATACAAAAGTGCTTTGTGTTTAAAGATTTGTGCAATGCCCCCTGCTATTATTAGTGCTAAAACCACCTACAGGTTTATTATGCTATGCCACTTATATATCAGAATGAAGAAAAAAGTGGATGTGGATTTTATTAGAAATACCATTGTTTATTCAAAAAATCACAGTTGATAGATATGGAAAAGATCAATGGATCAGCCAGTCTATCTCCCTGCAAATACAGGACTGTTTCCTGTGGTACATTATTTAGTGTATTTAAGTATATCTTTCTGAACTTTATTTTTTCCCCTCCTCCTCTTTTTTTTTTTTTTTTTTAAAACACAAAGCTACATAATTTCTATACTGGAACACAGTGATTCATTTTGATCCTGCATACAACAGCCATTTCTCATTCCTATTATAAAAAACCAAAACCCTCTGGCCTCTGAACAGAACTGAAAACGCTAAAGTCTCTTCTGTACAGTATTTGGGAAAAATGTATCTTAGCAGATAACAGATTCTGTAGATGTTTGTAGAACTGAAGAATGAAAGTCGCCGCTAGATGATATTAGAGGAACACATCCACGGAAGGGACTCTGCGCGTCTACAATATTAAAGCAACAAATATGTTTCACCTGATAGTCAAACTGGTTCACTGGCCCCATTGCAAAGTTATCGGGAGGTCCCCCAAAGTTGTGATTGTTCTGGTTAAATATATGCCTGTTGTCAGGAGTAAATTCCCCACTGTCCTGACTGTTGCTGTCTTCAGACGGAGGAACAATTTCCATTTGACCTGGGGTTGGAGTCATCCACTGCTGATCTGGAGGTGGGTGAGGGGGTTGGTGAGGCATTCCCCATTCTGTTCAGGATTTAGAATACAATTCAATATCAAGTTAGTATAATTTATATGAGTCACCGATCACTCAGTGTTCTTGTACTTATCACAAGGTTCTTCATTGCATCACAGATGATCAAGTTAAGAACAACAGTCTACAGACTATTATATTGCCTCATACTGCCTGATAGTGAGTTCACAGGACTTAAAAATTGTTGAAACTATTAAAAAACTGCTCCTACGTCTCTACTTCAACTTTCAAAGCAATGAGCTAAGTATTTTATTCTTTTGCATAATAGACTTGAAATACCTATTATGGAAAGCAAATGGTTTTGTGAGCAGCACAGCCACTGAAACCTGCATTCCAAAGTCTTGTGTTTAGATAATGGATGATTCCTTGGATTGTCCAATATCTAGCAGAGGTCCCAGCATAAGCCCTCAAACATACATTACAGTTGGCTAACAGAATGAAAAGGGTCTATGGAATGAAATAATAGTCCAAGTGGCCATAATTTTTTGACTGATTTCCTTAGAAGACAAAACTCATGTCTACTATACAGATACTTAGACATTGTGTCAGAGCCACCTTGTAACCTTCACCAGTAACAGAACTAATATCTAGCTTCTCGGGTTAATTCCTTCCTTCCATCCAGTTCTTTAGTCCATTTTTGTGATTTTTATTATCCTTCTCATCACTAATGTAATGGGGTTCTAGTAAGAGCGACTAAAAACTGTTAACAAAGTTTCTCTACTTGCTGTTCTTTTTTTTTATGTTCAAGATTTTATCACTCCTTTCACTCTCATTATCATCCATGGCATGTCACATTTAGCTGATTAAACAAATCTCTTTCAAGAGTCAATACACCTAAGTATTCTAAGGGACTGAATCCTTTGTCCTTCAAGTACAGTGTACAAGAATTATTGTTCAAAAATGTGTTAACATTTGACACTATTTAAAAGCCCAGTTTACTTCAAGTCAACTGACTTGAAAGCTTGTGAGTAGCATACAACACATGCTGTTTGCACCTGTAGAATGTGAATCCCTTCAAAATTAATTGCCTGCTAGTTAGGTTTTCAGATTGCCATTTTGCCTTTTTTTAGTAGTGCGTAAAGGACTTGTCAATCCAAAAACAAACTCAGAAAGATACAGAGGAAAGATGAAGCTTTCTAAAAACACAGAGTAAATCTGTAAGAGAACTTAGGCTAGCCATCCCAGTTTGTCTTCTGTGACCACTTTTACACATGAAGAATAACATTACTTGGAACTAAAGAAAAGGTGGGTGATGTCTGCATCAGCACGATCTTTTATAAGTGTCCAAAAAAACCGGGGAAATCAACATACTCTTTGAATGATATACCCAATGATAAAATGGATTAGCACACTGCTTCCCATTAACAAAAGGTGTTATATTTTTCTCACTCCTAGATCCAAGATGTTTTCAAGTGTTGCATTTTCTGACTGAGCTTGGGCACGAAACAGTTTTAATTATTGGCAACACATCTTACTCGTTTTTACTATTCTGTGACTATTTGCACAAACTACCACTTAGGACATTATTCTCTTTCACCTCACAGAATAAAACGCAGAGAAGGAAGAATCACCTGATCATACGAAAAAAGACGTTTGGCCAATAACGACACAGTCATTCTGTGAAAACCTCTACTTATTACAGAGAAATACAGCTAGAATACACTCACCACATAGTAAAGTCAAAAATTCTTACATGTGCCTACAATAACTTGCAGCCCAGTGCAGGCAGGTGAAATTTAAGTGAAACCTGATGGCTACCTCCCTATTCTTATGCACATATAAGAATTGCCAATGACATATTAGGCCCACTTACATTAAATGTTGCACTTACAAATTTGAAAAGTGACAGTGAAAACTCATTGCCAGTGTCATCTTATGAAGTTTTAAAACGAACATGAATTTTTGGACAAAACTGAAGTTTTGAGGAAGTTAAAAAGAACGGACAATAACTGATATTAAAAGAAGCATCCAACTAACTTTAACTTACAATTACTTAAAAAATTATAAAAATCAGATACGTAAGTTAAAAACGGTAAATCCTAAGGAGTAATAAAAACATAATTTACAGAATTTTGCTGATCTCCCTTTTCAAGATCTTAAGACAGCTAAAGCCAGCATCTGTCAGTTATATTGTGAACTCATATCAAGACCATGCCAGGAGCAGGTGTTAGTTACACTACAGAAGAGGACAAAAGTAGCTCTTAAATTCCAGGGCATTCTGCTGCCTTCCGTGCTGTTGTTCCTAGTGCAGTGAGATAAGGAACAAACCACAGAATAAATAAGATCCAGTGATATGAATATATAATGAAATTAACACACTTTCTACAGCATTCATATCCCTACAACAGGGACAGAACAAACCTATTATCGAGTTGTGTTATCAGACCTTTCTATTGGTACTATTACCCATTTTGCAGAACACCTCACTGGAAAGCAGCAGTTGTGATACTTGTTAATTAGTCAACTGGTAGTTTTGCATCTTGAAGCCTAAGGGACAGGGTATATTCACACCCAAAAATGTCTGACGAGAATAAAAGGACATGAAAAAAGGAATTAGCAGGAGAGAAAACAAACCTGGCTGCCACATTCTGTTGAAGTTGGGATCCCCCTGAAAATTATTATGGTTGTTTGGACCAGACTCTATTCCTGAAATATCCTGTCCGTTTGGCATCATTCCTTGTTGTTCCACTACATTCTGTTGCCCTGAGGCTTCTCGCTGAGCAATCCATGCTTGAGCTAATGCAGCCCAGTCAATTTGGCCTAAAATAAACAGAGGAAATTAAAAAGGTTAGAATTCACACATCTGAAGTTTAACAGTTTCTAAATTACATGCCTTATTGCTCAAGAGAAATGGGCAATGTTTGCCTTCAGCAAGTACTGTGAGCACCATCAAAACTTACTCACAATGTACAGTAAAAGAAACAAAGCAAATGTCAGTGTACAGACTTGCTGAAGTAGAGTTTCTCTGCTATGTTCAAAATGCCATAAGGCAGATTATTTTAGGTTCATGTTACCAGTGAATGGGTGGTAGTAATGCACTATTTTCATAAGTGATCTAATTTTGACATCAGAAATAAATATACATAGCCTTAAATTCTAAAATCATGAAGATTTGACTGCAAGAAAGATACGCAGTTAGAAAATGATTTTTCAGTGCATACTCTTTGTATAACCCTTGTTATATTATAGTTTTCTCACCCATTTTTTTCTTTACTGCCATTCCTACCAGCAAATAAGTAAATTGCACTCTCAGATGAGAACACTAGTATGTCTTCTGCTCATTATCACATCAGGAAAACAGCCCAGTGAACTTAACAGAAATTAAAGTAACAGTAAAACCAGTGTGCCTGATCACTCTGCCCTAGTATTAAATACACACCTCCACTCTCTTTATCCCTTTCTCTGCTTCTCTTGATATTTTGAATCGCTGTCACCTCATTCTCAATTTAAGGTATATTATGTTCTATTGTTTAAAGCATTTGGTGGTTTTGGTGGGGGAAAAAAATCCAAACAAGAGATCACGATTATTACTGCTGTAACCTGAACCAAACATCATACTAGTCTTCCGGAGAGAGTTTTTCTGTATATATACACATATCTGCATTATTACTTCTGCCACACAGGTGCTGAATAAAAAAGCGGATTCTCTGAAATAAATAGTTCAGCTGGGCTAAAGAATTGACAGGGATATAGATTCTGGAAAAGTAAATGAGTCTAAATGTTGATCTGTATGTGTTAAAATGTTAACAATTTGTCTAAGATAACTCAGGTTGCTTGCCTGTATTTTGCATATTAACAATGTGAAAGCATTTGGAATCAATGTATGTTTTCTGTGTTTTCTATTTTTTCTAGTTCAGAAAAGCATCATAAATGTATTATCTTGAGAGCAGCTACAAAAGGGCAACTATGAGTCATGCTCTGTAACAAAGATGCAAAAATTCAAACGACAACAAATCAAAAAAATTAATCCACAAAGCTTTCTATATACTTACTTGGATCTTGCTGGTGCTGAAATGACTGCATCCACTGCTGTTGGTTCAAAGGCCATTGCTGCCAAGGTTGTCCACCTTGATCCCACATCTTTTAAGTCTTTATATAGTCTATATTTCAACTAAAAATAATAGTTGTATGTTTAAATAGATGCCCATGAAATATCACATAACTGAAACTTACATAACTGCAGATATAGTTAAGCCTTGCAAAGCAAGCTGAAGCAATGCTGGCTTAATATTTTAAGCTGGAGGAAATGGTTCATCCTTTAGAGTAATATCTGAAAATATTACTGTAAGATTTCAAAAGCCTAATATGCTTTCTCTGTATTTTTGCAAAGAAATTAACTACAAAATTATGTTCAAAGAGAGATATGACAAGTTTATAAGACAAGAACTCATCTGACAATAAATGCAGTTTAAAGCAAGTCAAAATATAAAAGGCATTACTTGATATCTTTGCCTGTTTCTTTGGGAAAAGATAGGTATTCTTCTATACAAGTGTCATGCAAGGCTGTTAAGCAAGAGAGAGTCACCAAATGGTAACACACACTGTTAATGATGGTACTGGAGTACTGCACAGGTACAAGATGACGTTGACATGCATTTTATGCACTGTACAGGCTCATTATAATTTCTAAATAGTATATTCCTTCAGATCTGAGAAAGAAAAATAAACATGACTGCACAATTACCACGTGGTCCTTGAAATCATGAGAAACAATTTTTGCCATGCTGTATATCCTCACTGAGCAGACAGCAGCAGCCCTAGGTTCAGATGGAAGCAAAGCTCCACAACCTGCATTAATTGAAGCTCCAGGACCAGCTTTGCAAGAATTTTATGAGGCACAGCAGTCCAGGTAGGTTTGCCTGTAATGGCATTCCGGTTCCTTCCCGTCATTTGCACCCCCAGCACACACCTAACCTGCAACACACTGAGGGCCTGAGAGTGGCCACCTACCTTGCTCCAAACAGCTTTTCTGCAGATAAAGACTGGGCACAGTTCTGGGAACACTCCAGAAGCTGTTCTCTAAAACCAGTATGGGTAGGAATGCACTGAGTGTGGCTCCCTCTGTTCTACCAAGTCTGTTAAGAACTTCTCAACAGGCTTTCCACTCAATGAATATATCCTCATGGAATTTACCATACAATCCTTGAGTTCATGGTATTGAAACATCAACCGTGTGGGTTGTTTTAAACTTTAAAGAAAGAGAAAAATTCATTCCTTGAGGTCACAGGAGCAGCATACAAGACCCAGTGGTGGCCCGCAGCCCAGCACGACACAGAGCAGACAAACAGAGCCTGTCAGCTTCAGAGCAAACCAGCTCAAAGCAGCCAATGCCACCTGGAACAAACCCCTACAACCCCCTCTGGCAGCCCCACGGCCGGACAGAGCAGTCCCAGGGGGCCCTGCTTCCAAAGGCATGTCAGTGCCCAGTGCTCACCCGCACACACAAGTCACGACACAAGGGGCTGTGCAGAACACCAGGGGGCTCTGGGCCGTGCAGAGATGAATGCAAGCTCGTATTTTGCATACTTCCGTCAAACCTTTTATCTGAAAAATTGTAAATCACCTTTGTTTGGAGACCACTTACTTTCAACACTGAAAGTAAAATTAGTCATGTATGGCTCTGAAAAATTCAGTTGCAAATGCCTTTTTTGACAACAGGGGGAGCATTGGGCAAACCCTACTTCGTACTTTATTATTTTCATTATCTTTTCTTGACAAATTAAGTATGGGGTTTTTTTCCCATTTTGCTAATACTTTTATGATATTCAAACCTGTAATAAGTGTGCTTTGTTTTGTTTTAATTTTGATCTGTGCATAGAAAATTAGCTTTCTAACATCAACTGAGGAAAGGAAGTAAGGGAAGCTTAATGCACTTAATGCTACTTTCAAGCTGGTCTTGCCACAACTAGCTCTCCGAGTATTCATATATACATATTTCATATGTATGAAGGCATGAAGAAATAACCTTACATACCTGTTCTTACATTAGGGTGAAAACAATAAGTAACTGTTTCTTTCTCCCCTCTGTTCATCTTTCCATCCAGAATACAAATTTTTTTATTGTCAAAATAAACTTGTTTACATCTTAAAGTTGTAACAATTGGGGTTCAAGACTACCACTGGTCTGCACAGCCTCATGGTGCCACTCCCTTTGTTTCTAGCTGTTAAATCACACTAGCAATAATAAAAATGTATTTCGGTAATTCTGGTAGCACTTTTTTACCTCAATACATTGTATGTTGCAACAGGTTTGTGGAATTACACTAAAATAAACTCAGGAAAAGGTTTAAATTGTTTCACTAATAATGTAAGAGGCAGGTTTGCATGTAACTGAATGCAAAAATTTTTTAAACAGCTAAATATCAAATTTTCTTAGTAAAGTGTAACAATATTAAGAATACCTCTACAAATTCAACTGCATTGGAACCTCCTACACACAGCTTTTGCTTGATAGGATCAGATTAAATTTATTTTTACTGAAATGGCTTTATCTCTGTCCTAAAATCTTAGGTATTCTGTGGGGTTTTTTAACGTGTTCCAGCTAACACAATTATGTATCTGTTTCTCAACTGAAATGGACACTTAGTATTTTGGCCTTTTTTCTTTATCCTCAGGCCTTGACCTTCACTGTGGACAAACTGAAGTACTAGTTTAGATCATTAAGAAGGTCTAAGGTAACAAATGCCTCCAACATCTCAGTATAACCTGCGCTCAAGACAGCAACTTGCCTTATTATTTTACAAGGTATTCAAATAAGTTTTGTGGGGGAGATAAATTACATTGCAGCTGTATCAACTGGCATCTGAAATGGTGACCAGAGACACAGAAGACAGGCAGTGACCTTAAAGAGCGGCACCATTCATTCCCCTTCTGGCTTCCCTGTCAGCAAGTTGTGCTCTAGGGACACTGAGGCCAAGTCCACACTCCTAAGGGGAGTGGTGCTGAAGGACCCCACCACCTCCCCCTCAGAGAGCAGCGCTGACTCAGGCCACACAGCACCCTCTGCGCTGCTCCCAAGCACATTCCAGGTGTCAGCACGCACCAGGGACCCAGCAGGCAGTGAGGACATTTCCATTCTGGTTTGGAAGGTCAGAGGCTTTCACTCAGTGCCAGCTGGCTTCAGGGCCACGGTAAAAACTCAGTTGGGTTTTAGCTGTTAACATACATAGCTGCTTCTCCATTGCTCTGCAACATAATATGGCCCAGAGTCTCCAACTTTCCCTAGAGATTATTTCACCTTATTACTGCTATTCTGGGGAGAGAAATCAGGTGGGGAAGTGCAAAGCAATAGGTCAAGGCATGGAGCTCATTTCTATTTTGATGCACAACAGTATGACAAGACAGCCACAAGAGTGTAACACCTTGAAGAACTTCAACATTTGATTAATTCAACTTATGCCATTCAGAGCAGACTGATTTAAAATCACTACCATTTGAAACTGCTAATTTTAGTCTGTGAACTGTATTTGAAAGCTTTTAATTCTGTTTTGCATTTCTATTTTTACTGTTTTCCTTGAAGAAATGTTGATTTTTCATAGGTTGGCAACTATAAAACATGCTGGCTTTCAAGTACACAGATTTATTCCCAAATTCAGTGTAAAAAATATTCTTTACTAATCAGAAATATGTACTACACAAACTCTCAGGCAGTGACATCACTTTTTCTATGCAACTGTACATGTAGAAGCCCTTTTTCAAATATCATGTAAAAACAGGCCAAAACCTATTTCTAATTTTCTGTTTATTTCAACTCATCTTGGTTATTGAGCAATGTGGTTTTTTACAGAAACAGGAGTTGAATACGGAAGGAATAAAATTAGCATCTTAAAATATTTATAAAACTAAACATATACAGGCTAAATGAGAAGACTACATGTATTCAAATTTTTTAGTATTGAAGACTAAATGATGTATTTTCAAATGCACTACTCAGAACCAGTGAACAGAAGAGGTTTGTTCTAAGACCTCTGTCTATATGGCGACTGGGAAGAGCAGGACACCATCATTTTCTGAGAAACAGACTCCTCTGCTTTTTTGTTCTCCACTTGTTTTCCTCCATTTTTTCCAAATTTTCATCAACTGGTATAAGGTAAACATGAAACTTGATATACATTTCTTTTCATTTACTACAGGGAGTTTAAAGGCATTTAAAGATGGTTCATCACCTTCAAGAACTGTTTTGCTAAGCACTGCAGTATTTAATGGTTTCATCTGCTTTTAAGTTTCAGAGGCAAAACCTGCCCCCCGACTCTCAGCTCTTCCTTTTCAGTTGTCTTGTTCTAAAAAGGTAACTAAACAAACACACAGGCTATTTGATGTTACTCTACATTACATAAAGGTAATGTAATTTTGTGAAACTTTACTGAGTATGGAGGAACTCTTCATGTGATTCTCAACAATGTCCCATCAGACATCACCAACAGTTTCCTTTGCTAGTGATGCTATTTTAAAGATTTCAAAAATAAAACTAGACCAAATCAAGTCATACAATAATGAACAAACCAGATGTGAGAGTTACCAAAACACTTTTGAACATCAGTGCCATAAACTGGAAAGGGCACAAACTACTCACAAAACACACTGAAGAAAATGTAGCCTGTTCTTATTAATTTTAAAACTACTGCAAGGCATTCACCACAAGTACTGGGGTGGGGGAGGAGGAACTAACCCAAAATCAACAAACAATGCCTCTTCCCCACCAAATCAGTAACTTAAAGGCTTGAAACAGCTGAAACTTCTTGTACTAATGTACGTGACAAGAAAGAAACATTATTTTCCCAAGACACAGTAGTAATCATGAACGAAGAAAAGAGAATCAAAATCCTCTCTCACCCAATTAAAACTTGCATTGCCAAAACTTACTTAGATGTTGCTACATGAATGATAAACAAGTTTTAACCTCTCATAAAGTTTCCAAATCAGCATCACCTGAAAGAAAGAGGCTTCACCTAACACAATGGACAGCTCTAAGCCTCCTTCCCTCTAGTAACACAAGGCCAAATATAGAGCAGAGCATCCAGATTGCAGTGAAACCAGTTTTATTTTCCACTGAAAGGTGGGGGAGGGAGAGGGAGAAGATGAATACTCCCTAAAATCTACTGAATTCAAACATTAGCAAGACACTAACAGAGGGGTACATGAACTGAGAAGTTATTGCGACACACTTGGTTCTGATATTGCTACTGCACACAACAGGCATGAAAAGCAAACACGTTCAAAGAATGGATCCATTCTAGAGGTACCTACTTAAAAAGGAAAATGCAGCTACTGCCCTTCTTTATGATGATGTTAACGTTTTTTTACGTAGCTGTTCTATCCTCCAATTCAATTGGACATAGACTTTTTTGGTTTCTCTCTCTAACAAACACGAATAAACAAAAGGACATTTATTGGTGCTTCAAGAGCCATTCCTTGATGTCTGATCATGGAACAGGAACCTGAATCCATTAAAAATCTGTTTACCAATGAAGAATCAGAAGCCAATTCAGGATTCTTCTTGTTTTATAAAGAAGGACAATCACATGAGCAAAACACTCTGTCAACTTGCATTTAATTTCAGTTACATGTACTTCACTTACTATGAAAAACTCATGTGCTATCTCAAAATTTTGCTGGAGTTTTTAAGAGCAAACATGTTCTGAAATATGTTTTCATGTTGGGTTTTTTTTCAAAAAAAAAAAATTCATATTCAAAGGCCAGACCAAGATCCACTGAAGTTTTATTAAAGTAAATTACTGGTATGAAAATGTGCCACCCTTGAGAGGCCTGCCGGGGAAGGCTCCCCTGCTGACAACAAAAGGTAGTACAGCAACATAGATAGGACTTACCTTGATCTCCAGCACTTCTGAGAGCTAACACCACTCAGAAAAAATTTAAACTTGGTGTCAAACTCTCTACTACAGTATTTAATCTAACTTTTTGTTGGGTAAAGAAAGAAAAAGAACAGATATTTTTAAAGGCACCTTTTCACTCCTCTCCTTGATTGTGACTTGCACCTCAGTTACAGATTACACCTTAGTGCTAAACTGTTCTTTTAGGGGAAAAGAAAGCATCTCCTTCAATCTACTTGTTTGCATATTTTCCAACACAGCTGTATGATGTGTCCAGACACACCACACTGAAAAGCATAACATTAGAAGGTACTTACTAGTGAGCAGAGTTTTGAGCGATAATTCACACGTTCACCTTTCACTCTGGAAGACTCCCCCCAACATTTCCCACAAAACAATTATCTTGCAGCAAATTAGATTTTGACACCAATGGGAATGCACCCTGTCAAGAAGAGCATGGTTTCCTGAGAATTTCCTAATTGGTGAAGGCCCCTGTAGCTCGTTGCCCCCTGATGTCAAAGACGGGGCTGTTTTCTAAACAAGGCCACCAAGAGACCTTGAGCACTAACAGACTCAGGAGATTCCTTGGACAACTCTACCTCAACAGTTTCACAATGTAAGCTCATAAAATGTTATCCAGTTCAACAGCACTTGTGCACAGGTAACTATGCTCTGACCTCTCAACCATGGAGCACAGCAGTCTTCGGGAGCGAGGCTCAGTCCTGTCAAAAGACAAAGCTTGCTTGTCACCCTGGAAATATTATCTTCCTTACATGCCTTACAACATTGGCCACAGCAGAAATTAATAATAACCAGAAGTTTCTCCTGAAAAGATAATCAAGATCTGCCCCTAAATAAAATTTAATATAGCTAATGGATAATATGAATTGCTCCAATTCATGCAGCTAGTTCAAGACAAGAAGCACAAAGATGAGGCAGTTAGCTCAGCTCCAAAAGGACATAAGAGAGATAACTAACCATACCTAGAGCTGGCCAGATGAGCATGTCTTGCAGACACTTCCTTGCTCCTTCTAAGATATTCCCATCACCGTGACAATATGCTTCTCCCCAGTATACATGTGACACAACATCCAAACTACGCAGAACACCTTACACATCAATAGCTTCTGTAGGAGGGATATGGAGATTCTGAATGGCTTTCCAGGAAATTTGTGGAGTGAAATATCTTAGCAATGACAAGTATTCTTTGCAAGATGAAATTAGGTATTTCTTAAAAGCTAGACTACTCCAATTCCCGAAGAATCCAGAGACAGCCTAGGACTCAGGCTGTTCCTAGGAGGAGAATAGCATGTACCTTCTGCTGTGTCACGAGCTGAAGAGATCAGGGTTAGGGATTCCTACATCAACATCCTTTGACCGGATCTTCAGGATCTGGCAGTCTGGTTTATTCAACCCTGTAGACAGGTGGACTAATGAGCCTGGAACCTACAAAACCACAGCCAATAATCAAGTGCTTTCCGATGCTGAGGGGAGGCTGTTGCATCACCTTTCTGATCACATGACCCATCATTCCTGAAGAGCAGGTCAATATATGACACAAGATGGCCTGACAAGTTTTACTTGTAAACTGAGCTCTAATACATGGCTGCAAAAGTTTTTCTCCTGACTAAAGATCTTGTCTTGCAGGCATTCCAAACAGGCATTTCATTCTAGCAAAGTATCCATTATCTAAACAAACAAAGAAGCTGAAACCGCAGGCCATCGTGCACTCTTGAAGAACCCCTACACAGCTAGTTTGGCACCCCAGGGCTGAAAGACAACACACTCTTTTTCGATATTCCATTCAGAGGTCAGATGTCCATGCTAAAGAAACCCAAAAAAACCAAACAAGCAGGTGTCCCATCTCCTCTAAGAAAACCTGCCAGTGCAGCCATGACTTATTGACTATATTTAGGTATACAGAGTAGTTGAAAGGAAAGACCTCAAGAGGTAGGAGTCCTAGTTTGTAATAAAATGCAAGCACTCGTTCTGAAACAAATTAATATTAAATAATCAGTGTCATTAGCTAGGTAACCTTTTGGTATGAGCTTAAGACAACACAAGCAACAAAAGGACATCAGTCTCTGTTTGGTGCTCTTTGTAGAACTCCTGGGCTGCAGAAGTCATCCTCATCATACCTTGAGAAGAATCTCAAAAGCATCACATACTCTGTGGGCAGTTTCTCTGTACCAAATAGGCTTAGGCTCTGAAGATGGATTGAAAGGAAAACAGGGATGTCTCAGAAGCAGAGCTCCTTGGAATTCACAGATCTTTCACATAAGCACCTTATCCTAACATAAGGTATTTTTCCTTTTATTCAAGATATTTGACATTGACTCTGTGGAGTTTTAGCACAGTGACTGAAGGTTTATGATTAATTTCCATGATGAATTTTGTGGAACTGTTCAGTTGCAAACAGGATAAATCAAACCATACATCCACAACACCTGGAGCAAAGCAGTTAGTACAAAGACAGGAACCAGACCACTGCCTGCAAGAGTTCAAGCTCAACAGTGTTGCTTGAGGGCTGTTTCCCCCCTCCCCTTCCTGCCACTATGCTATTGCTTCAACAGGGTCATGACGGCACAGACATCACTGATGAGGTTGGAAGGACTAGGGATACACCACCAATAGGTCACATGTTTCTCCCAAGGAATTACACAGAGCAGCTCATCCATGGTATTATCAATATCCAACCAAGATGGAATCTGAAGTCAATAAAGGACACATATTGTACAAATTCCAAAAATATCTATCTCAATGTACTCCAAATGGGAAGGAAATGTACTGAGTACTGAGTACTTCTTCCATGATTGTGTCACTGGAATAAAGGATACTTTTCTGTAAGAATCTATACATAACAGATGTGGCTGGAGAACTGCAAAGGAAAAATGGCCTCACATACCCAAAGGAGCTCCCCTTCCAAGAAGAAAAAATTAATGCAGCAAGGGTGTCTCAAGAATTATCAGCTGGTGGTGTTGACATGGGAGACCCAGGTAAGTCAGAACACCTCTGAAGCTGGAAAGAGTGTGGAAAAGTGCTATATGCTATGCACGTGGATAGGAACAAACCCTGGAATTTACTACAGAGGGGCTGCAGACATACATTCAGAATCAGAATAAATGCATACCATCACTCAGACAAAAACACACCAGCTTACATTTTATTTATACTCAACCGCTGATTAGAAAATTAAATATTTAAGGTGTAAGTGAAGTCTGCAATAGATCAGAAAAAGTTAAAGTAACTCTCTTTCTTGCTACTCTGTTTCACCCATGACACTTTCACTGGGTGGAAGGCTTCTACACATCATCTACAGCACCACCCAAAATTGTTTCAGGCATTTAATGCCCAGATACTAGCTTTCTTCTCCTCTTGAGAACCAGAAGCTACACCAATGTGCCTGCTGGGGTCTCTTAGCAAGACATCCAGTCAAAAAATATGTAAAATTCTTCCAGCCCATTTACAGTTGTGCATTACTAAAATGCTGGAAGTCAACTTCAGCTGCTCCACTGTGTTTTTCAATATCAAAACTGTTCTTTCTCATATTGAAGAATATTCCAAATGTGTAACCAAGATCCAAAATACAGAACCAGAAAAAGAACTGATGAAAACACCTTGTTCAGTATCCATGAAGTATTCCAGAACCTGGTTCACATATCAGCACATCTGACTAATATTTACAGTGCTACCAAGATGAAGGAGGCTGAACAAAGGCCAAATTAAAAAACAAAAGTACTATGAAATCTTCTTCAGTGAGTCATTCCAGCAGTATAGCTTCCAAGGTCTGTTATTTCAAACTTAAATCCGCATATCCACTGAGCTGAAGCCAACTTTTTAAAAAGAACAAAAGGACCAGATATTTTTTGTATTTGAAAGACCTAAGGACACATATGTTTTGATTATCATAAAGCAGCAAATGCACTGCTAGAATATTTACTACCACAGAAACATCACAACAACTTCGGTAATTTAAATCAAACCTCTATCAGGTTTTAGGGAAAAAAAAAAAAAAGTCTTGATCTGATTCTTTTTTCATTTAACATTCTGCTGGACATCCTGATGCCAGATTTTCAATTAGCCTGGTAACACAGCATTACTTTTTTCCCCCATAGTGAACTGTCCATCTGCAACTTCCTCCTTGATGAACATGTTCTGCACAAAAAATTTATTGTACCAATAATGAAATAAACAAACAACTATTCCTCACTGGTTGTGAGCAGGTATTACCCCAAAGGTAAATACATTTATCACTTAATGAAGAGGAATCAGCTACCAATGAAAGTAATAATGCTTTTTAACAGCTACTCACAGTATTATCTGTCACCAAAGGCAGACCTACAATCATCACGTACTTCAGTCATGAAAAGAAGTGAGACTGGACACTCCTGCCTCCGCAGTACCTATGCACCTAACTAAAAATCAAACATGGTTATGGCTCCACTCTACCACTACAGCTTATAAGGTGAGCTATCCTCAAAAAGACTGCATAACTGTGCTAAAATTTATGGACTCTTAAGCTCTACAACATCTCCGAGTCCAAAAGAGGAGAAATCTCTCTTATCAGAGCAAGGAGTTTGCATGTCCCATGTGACAAGAACAATACATGAAGTCTTGTAATGGCATAATAGCAGAAATAATGCAAGGTTTTATGCTGTACCAAACAATTTAAAACTCAGGAGGCTTGTCTTCTGATTTGTCACTGAATGCCCAGTAATCCCACCAACTTGTCCCTGGACAAAGCTGAGGCTTTCGGCTCCCCCTCTGCTCCACAGTCAGAGGAGCTGCAGCATCTGTCACCCCCACGAGAGGTACCACCTCTAGTGCAGCTTCACTTCAAAATTCTGAAGGGGTTTCTTACTCTTACCAACAATACAGCTGTTTGGCTGGACTGGTATTTTAACTCTTTGTAAAATGATGTTGGCATACTGAACAGTTTAACTGCTGCTAGATATGTCTTATGCTTTGAAGACCATCATTCCACACCTTTGAAAAGTGGCTGACTCTTTGCCTTAAAACAAATCCTTTAGGGCAACACTTGTTCCCTGTATCCCATACCTTCCAATAAAGACTGTTTGCTTGAAAACATTTACAGGTATAACTGTAAAAGAAATGAACCACCACCAAGGCAGCTGAATACTCCATAATTTGCTACAGAAACTCAGTAAATTTCAGCTGGGGTAGTCCATCACAGAATCATCCAATGGACTGGGATGGAAGGCCATCTAGTCCAACATCTCACATGAAACAAGGTTGCTGGAAGCTCTGTCCAACTTAGTCTTGAATATTTCCAATCATGGGGCACTTACAGCCCCTCTGGAAAACCTGTTCCACTCTCTCACCACTCTGACCATAAAGAACTTCTTCCTTGTGTCCAGTTTAAAGATATATTTTAGTTTAAAACTGTTGCCCCTCACCCTAGGCCCTGGTAACAAGTCTTTCCCCATCTTTCTTATAGGCCTCCTTCAGGAACTGAAAGGCTGCAATAAGGTGTCCCTGCAGCCTTCACTTCTCCAGGCTGAATAATCCCAATTCTCATTGCCTGTCTTCATAGGAGAGGGGTTCCAGCCCTCTGACCATTTCTGTGGCCCCATCCTTAACTGTAAGTCCTAGCACATCCCATCACACTTCGCTTCAACAACTTTGTGGGATTGTCTAGAGAAGTATGGAAAACCTGCACAGAGAAGTGCTGAAACCAAAAAGTCTTGCAAACCCGTGGTCTGTTTGAGGATCCACTTAAAAACACCCCCTGCGTTTGCTGAGCTACTGAACCAGGTTCACGTATCTTAAAAATGCTGCTGCGTGTGAGGATATTGTTAATTTTAGTTCTCTGGAGCCCTCCAGTGGAGCGAATTCATAGCAGCGGCCATGAAACCTATGAAACAGCACAAATATCCCACGAATACATTTCATCCGCAGGAGCCAGGCTGCTGACACAGCCAACTACTAAATCCCGGTGCACATGTTGCTTCCCCAGCTGGGTTACCGGCTAAAACAAGCAGACGCTCTTCCCCGCGCATCCAAGGGCGCTGCTTCACCAGCAACCAGCGGCTCCTTCGGCACGGCCGGGGCCGGATGCGCGCTCCCGGCATCCCGGAATCCCAGGACCGCCGTCCCCGCGGGGCCTCTCCCGGTGTCCCGGCCGGGACATGCGCAGTGCGCCGCGGGCCCGGGGGGGGCAGGACGAG
>WEIV01009900.1:92130-148174 GCA_013390005.1 Calyptomena viridis | reverse complement strand
GCCGGTTCCGGCCGCGGGCGGCTCCCCGTGGCAGCCAAGGCGGGGGGGAGGCGGGGACGCGGCTCTGCCGGGAGCGGGGGAAGCGAGCGGGATTCGCCTTCCCTGCCGCGTTAGTGTCAGGAGCCCCACGGGAAGCTCATCAGCTCCGTGGCCTCCACAGGTAACTGGTAGTCAGAGAATGTGATCCGTGTTTCCAGTGCGGAGGGCGGAGCCGACATGAAGAAGTAAATGCAGCTCGTATGTAAGTGGACAGGCTGGGCAATGGTCCTACAGGGAAGTACGTAAGTAACTTAAGTGTTGCCCAGCTGCAGAGTGTCAGCATTCCCAGTTAGATCAATGTAGTGTATCTGGAGCGTTCGTGGGGCAGGACAATTCTCTGAAGTATATTCTGAATATCCAAATTAACTTTCAAGTTATCTTGAGATCTACCTTGAAATTTTCCTTTTAGTTTAATGGATCGAGACAAACCTGAATTACTCTTGGTAAACAGCTCTTCTTGTATGGACGCGGGGCGATTCTGTAGGCAAGGACTGAGTGGTCGCATTCCTTTGTGTGGAGCAGATTTCCATTAGCTGGCACATTACTTACCGCTGGGATCACTGCCTTCCCTCCATTTAGCGTCATGGATGTAAATGCCTAAAACATCCCTAATCTCTCTGATCGTTGCGTAAAGCGAACATTATCACCCACACTTAGTAACAGAGTAAGTTAACTCTTATAAATCTATAGAAAACTGAAAGCTACAAGAAACTTTTGTAATGATTTAAGATTTGTCGGTGCCACGCTACGTGTTACTACTAATTGAAGTGTTCTAGACTTCTCGCTTTTTGTGTCACACGGAATGGCAGCATCGAGGCAGCTTTCCATGGACAGAAGTGTTGTGGAGGTTTTCATTCTGTCCAGTGCCGACTGACGCACAGCTGGAACCCTGGAGTGGTGCTTATGGATGGACAAGCTTCCAGCTTGTCCTGAAACGGGATGTGAGGGAGCCCTGCTCTTGGTCCTGGTGTTACCACAGAATTCAGTTCTTGTAAACAGAACAAACTGTCTCTCAATCTGTCCCCTGCGCCACGGATGGCAAGGTAGGGGGAAACAAGTGGCGTAGCTTAAGTGTTCAAGGAGACAGACTCATCTCTGGGGAGCTCTTCCCCAGGCAGTGATGTTGTGGTACAAGTGAAACAAATAGGCGAACTCAATTATACAACAAGCAGCTTACAAACAATACAATTTTCCAAGTGGTTGGATGTTTTATTTACATGTTTGTCAAATGATATGTAACAGATAAAAAGACAAAATGAATAGACAACAAATGGCAGCTTTACTCTGAGAAACCTAGGATACACTGGGAAACTGATCAGCCTTGTGTTTGTTTTTTAAATGCAGTCTGTTTATTTAGTAATATTTGGAATTAGAAATCGACAAATGAAATGTACCATGTATCATTACTATAGTAAAATTCTAAAAATACTATTTGTTATTTAAATACCTGCAGAGTAGACTCAGACTATTAGTTCAAACACAGGAAAAAAAGGAAATGAATGCAAACAAGATGAAACTTTTAACATGCTTGACTTACTGCTCACAAGTATTTTGGACTTAACAAGAGGTTTTTTTGATTACTTGGATTGTCTTTCATATAAGTGCAGGCACACATGAGCAATACCAGGGATTATCCCTGTGCATAAATGACAGTAGAATCATAATTCAACTTTGTGGAACGGCTGAATAGGAGATGCCAGGTTATACAGAGCAAAACAATACCAACAAAACAATCTAGCCAAGAAATGAGGTGTTGAGAAGTGATAAACCTACTCAAAAATAAACACTTTGCTGTTTTCTTTTAAAAGCAGTACTGCACTTTTATATTTTGTACTAGGAAAATACTGGAAGCTGCAATACATGTAAGAAACAATATTGATACTTAAAAGTTAGTTTTTCTACGGCTATCCATGAAGACAGAAATATTATAACTTTATATAAGTAAAATGTATACCCAGTAGTCTTGAAGTACTTGTAATGTATTGCAATTGTTGTAACACAAAAATTTACTTAGACTTTATACTTGTGCAAAGGAAGTGTTTTGACTTGCACTAACAGTTTCTGCAGTTTGTTTATACACAACAAAGTAAGGTTGTGTATAAAGGTACAAACAGAACAGCTGGCAAAATGACAGCCTAAGACATGGTCAACAGATACAGAAGAAACAATAATGAGTTCTAAAATAATTAGACTGAAATGGTTCAATGGAAAATTAGTGGCATTTCTTTCACCTAGATAAGTAAATCTTTGTACAGATGCATAAATGTGCACAGGGTACAGCAAAGGAGCATCCACCTATTGAAAACTGAGGAATATCAAATCTTTGCTTAATCAGTGCTGCTGTAAAGCTGTTTTCTGAGATGTGTCACCACTTTTTAGTTAAAATTTAATTTGTTAATTTTTTGCTAACAGAAGGCTTTTATTCAAATGCTTTGTTCCCATTTTAGTATATCTTAAGAGTTCCCCCTCAAGAAATTATTCCTTTCCAAATCTTAGTCTGTAACCAGTATGTTCACATACGATTTTTGTAATGGGTTGAGAACACAGATGCATTAATTTCATGTCCCTTTATAAGTCAGTTTGTGTTAGTATAAAAAAAGAAGTCCAAGGAGAAGCAAATGGTGAAATTAAAGACATTTCAGCCTTTTAATGAATTTATAAACCACTCTCACCTGCTACCACTTGAAATCCATAAGCAAGAGCACTTCATTGATACAGACAGAGGGTGCAGATGGGAAAGGGGAGGAAGGTTTGGCAGACTGCATGGATTTAATTTTCTAAACAAAGGCGATTACAGTGTGTACATTTTGGGCAGCAAAGTTAAGGGTTTGTTTTTCCTTCACCACTATTTGTAGCCCTCTCTTAGAACAGACTTATGCAAACATGATGTCTGCACACATATTGGTGTAGGTAGGTTAGTATATTAAGATTCCCTATCATTTTTTGCCACATTTGGCATAAATTATATATAAATCCCAAGATAACAAAGTTCTTTCTGAGGTAGGAAGACTCCTATAATCTGTACTAACTCCTTAATTTATGCAGGGGTCTTTGTTGATGCCTCTGTTCTGGGGAAACTTTTGTAGGGGATTCCAATTGTCCATTATGCAAATCGAGTACTTCCCATAAATGAGGTTTACTTCCTGCTGAGTGAGGAAATGCTTAATTTGCATTCTTTCTCATTGTTTTAATGTTTCTTACTGTCTTGTGACTGGTCAGCAGAGAGGTGCTCAGCAGTCACAGCTTTTCTCAGGTACCCGTACTGCAGTCTGTAGGCAGAGCCAGTGTAGGGTGGTAGGGACAGGCCAGACTGCAGCTACAGTAGCTCTTCCTGTAAGAGCTTTGCAAGTTCACAGAACACCAGGGATGGGACTGGGAACCACTATATTATGGTTAAGGATCAATGAAAGGAAAGACATTTCACACAGACAGTTATGGAGGCCCCAAAAACATAAACAACAGATGAGGCCGATGAAGAAAACAGCTGTGCTCTTGTGAGCAGAGAAGGGTGGTACAAAGAGAAAGCCATTTCTAAGCTATTCCGCACGAAGATGCACTTCCTCGGGCGGGGGAGCACGAAAGTCTGGTGTCACTCTGTAAAGAGTAGATGCTGTAGGCCTGAAAGATTTTCGGTTGGTAACATAAGATATTTTAAGGAGCGTTTTAAACTTTCAAGCCCTTCACTTAAATCCTGAAAACACGCAGCTTTTACGTTTCTGGGCTACAGAATCATATTTAACATTCTGGCACACACAGGATGTACAGCCCTGTTTTCACAGAATGCTCTGTGTTTCTCTTGCCATTATTGATAAGGAACTGTAACAAGTCTTCAGTATGCACATTTATCTACAATAGGTTGCTTTGGAGCCAAATTTTACACAACACCCCCCCAAACTTGTCTTAAAGATAATTGTGACTCGCATCTAAAATTGTATATATCTTGCATTAGCCATCATTTTTTCATTTTGAAGGGATAACTTCACCTACTGACCTCATTTTTAGAGAAAATTTTGTAGAAGGAAATATTCATACCTGTTCCTGACTCTGAGTTTACTGGAATTCCTGCTAACACAGCTTTCATTTCAACTCAGAAAGCCTCATCCAGGAGCAACAGTGGTGGCTATCTTGGATAAAGGCGTTGGCTTTTTTTCATGCCACTTTCTCACTATGTTCTATAAAATACCTTAATACAAGGAAATGTTCCCTGGTTGTTAATGAGAATATAATCCTGCCAGCATCTTTTATGGCATCCTAGTCAATATGTCCACTTGGGAAAATTTCAGCAGTCCAAACAGTTTGTAAACTCCAGCTAAAAAGAAGTGAAGACTACCTCAAGAATTTCCTGAAAATCGCATTAAAAATAAGAAGTAACAGGTTAAGAACCTTGTTCTGTTTCTCTCCTAGTTTTGCACTGTAGGAAGGTAGTTCTAGGCTTAAAAGTAGGAGATTAATACAGGTACTTAAACTCAGTATTTTTTACACAAATCAGCAAAACAAGGAATACCAGACCTCAGCTGGTCAGACTGTCTGCTTTAAGGTGGAGGAAGTCTGCTCCACCCGTGTTCTTCTATCAAGATTATGTCACAGAAGTGAAATTTAGTTGCTATTTGCTATGAACATTGCCCAGAACTAATTCTGAGTTTTGATCACTTTATACAGTGAGGAAGAAGATGTATGTATGTAGGTAGATGAAGGGTATGGGAATAAGGAACTAAAAGAGAATTTGAACCAACTCTCATCTAAACATTATCTTCCTTATTTAGTGCAGATTCAGGTTAAGACGTGGTTAGCTGGAATACAGATGGCTAAAGCTGACTGCTTTGTTTCCCTAAGTTTTACTACTTTTGGGTAGACTGAAACAATTTGAATTTGTGGAAAGAAAAAATTATTGGTTGGCCAATAATTTTCACCTAAACAGAAGAGTTTTCGTTTGGAAAATGAAATCCTGTGCAACCAGGGGCTCACTGTGGCATGACAATCTGTTCTATGGCCTAACAATCCTTAGTGCCTGCACAAGACTGTGCAAGTAACGTGGCTGGGAAATATTTGAGCAAATGCAGCTATGGCAGGTTATGCTGTTTTCTTATGCAAGAGTGAGTGCAGGTGGGATGAAGCTCTGAAACAAAACTAGAGAACAGGAGGTATGTATGTAGGAGGCAGGTAGGTATGACAACATGTGGTAGGGATAGTAATAGGGACAGCATGTTTTTTCACCAAAAACAATTTCCATAAATGACAACAGTAAGAAGAAATAAGATGTAGTTTTTTCTCTACCAAAGACCAAGTCAGACAGGATGGAACTGTTACAGAAGTAACTTGTATTTAAGTAACTACTTATTCAATAAATTAATTACCACGTAACTTCAAAGTAGTCATCAGATCTTGACCTTAAAAGGTATCTGTTGCTCTCTGGGATGGAAATGAGAAATTACCCAAAGAAGTAAAAACTCAAACCAGGACAGTCAAACACTCTACATAAACCAGTTCTGCCACTGGAACACCTGCCGTCCCCCACTGCTGACAAAAGGAAGTCCAGACGTGTATCAGAGGGCAAAAGTCATCATTTACTGTCCAACTCACACACACAGAGCAAAAATAATTTATAGTTTATTACTTCTGTGAGAAAAGTATACTGGAACAGGTAAACAAATTCATATTTGGAACCAAAAGTAACAGAATTTACCGAGTTACACTCCAACTCCGTACATACACAACTTATATGCTGTACATTGTCATAATTATGAAGTTGAAAAATTACTAAATACGGAAGTATTTGGAAATCAGTTTCCTACTAGGCAGAATGACAATATATATTGATGGATTTATGATGTACATATATATCTCAGAAGATATATATATATATATGCACACCAAGTATATTATTTATATTGAAACAGGGGTATGTTGCTATACCCATGCCAGCTGGAGACAGCTGAAAAGGTACTGGGTGTCTGAGGATTCGCTATTACTTTGTAGAAGCCATGTTTTCCCAATCTATTCCCAGCTCTTATTAGGAAAGTGCACTGAAGTACTACCCAGAGACAGCTGTTGTTTTTCCATTCTGGAAAGACTCTGCTTTCCATTTACTAAACGTGGAAGAGACACGATTTGACAGGTTCTTGTCTCTAGAAATCTTAACAGCTGACATCCAGCCCAGTGATGGGAATAGTCTGGACTAGATCACAGAAAGCTGAAATACTTTGTATTGTTACTGCAAATCCAGGCACTTAACACTATCAGTATTTCTATTCCCAGCTGTTCTAAAACTACGGGTGAAAGCTTATCTTTATTATAATCAAAAACAAACTTTCCCTAGACCTCAGTAGGATAGGACATCATCTTACATTCTAATGGTACTGTATTTTAATGAACCCAGAAATTTTAAATGGTTGGAAAAGTGTGTACTTTAAGAGAACCATTCAGATATTTTTCTAATAGATTGACTGAACTTCAGAGTCAACATATGATAAATTCTCTACAACATAAAGGCACAATATTTACAGTTACTCTTACCACTGCAGCTTTAAATAAGATAAACTAAGTAACCACTACCATCTTTGAAATGAAACTGTTAAGAATTATAGTAATAATCTTTCATAAAAAAGTAGATATGCTTGTGCATTTAGTACTCTTGATTCTGGAACCATCTGAACATGAGCATCACTAACATACACCCACTGTCCTCCTGATGCTCCCATCGCTTCTTTTAAACCTGAAATGCAGAAGCAAAAGTTGTTTCTTGTCTTTCAAGTCACCATCAAACAAATACAGTGGATATTTTAAAAAGCAAGAGAAGATTCTAACCCCCAAGAGTAATTCATTACTTAAATGCAGTCCACTATTCACAGTTTGAAATTTACAGATCAAAGAGCACTGTAAGAGAAATTAGTGGAAGACAGTGCTTACAAATGCACTTTGCCATGGCTCTTTTCATATTTTTTTCAGGAAACTTAAGACATTACAAGTACAGCTTGCTGAGTTCTAACAGTAAGTTCTCCTAGAACACAACCAGTTCTGACATAGGAAAAAAATCTTATTTCTAAAGCTGACCAGTGTAAAATTAAGAACACAAAAAGATCTAATCTGTTCTAATAATTGCGAGACAAGCGTCAGACTGAAGGAAACTTCATTTTCAAAAATAATGTAAAAGATTGTCTTTCTGGGAAATGAGCTTCAAATGCAGTGATACCGCATAGGATAGACAGGGTAATACTTGGTTCTCATTCCCCCCCAAGAAAGGAAATACTAAAAATATTTACCTAACTTTGACATCTTAACGTATTCTTGCCCCCACAAATCTTTCACTAACAGATTCCATACTGGAATCTTATTTTATTCTGCATATCCAAAAAAATATTAATAAGAACAAGTGTGCTGTTCTCAAAATACCAATAGAAACCCTATACCAAACCTCATATCCTCCATGAAAAAGCTTCTTGCTGTTCACATTAAGCCAGAGTATTCCAGATTTTTAAGCATTAAAAAAATTCCAATCCTAGGACACATACATCCATGCTCAAATATTTGGAAAATTTCATTTAAATGAATGTCATGGACTTGACTTTTGTACTAAAACATTTTCAAATACCAAATATGCCAAATAATTACATTTTTCCAAGCACAACTATTCATCTGGACATATTATTTTGACTAGGAAAGAGAGGAGAGTTTTCTGTCAATTCTCTGTTTAATAACGGAACTGAAATTCCACTATTCACTCAGCTCTATAGGAATTAGTAGATTATGTCCTGGGTGCAACAAAAAAAGAATAATTCATAGAATCATAGGTTGGTTTGGATTGGAAGGGACCTTAAAGATCAGCTAGTTCCAAATCCCCTGCCATGGACAGAGACAACTTGCACTAGACCAAGGTTACTCAGCCTGGCCTGGAGCACTTCCAGGGATGGGGCATCCACAACTTCCCTAAAAATCACAGAATAGTCTGAGCTAAAATACTATTTGCTATAAATCCCTGTAGACAGTGGTTGCTTTTGGTTTTACAGAGAAGGAAAGGAGGCTTTGTTTGTACGTACCCAGAACATTTTTAGTGGTAGAAATATGCTCCAGTAATTTCTTGGATGATGTCCTGACTTTCACGTATGCTGCATAATGACCACCTCTCATTGACCCACTGTGCTCCACTATTCCATAAAGACTATATAGCACTCTTGCACCATCTGTAACATTCTGCATTCCCAGAAACACAGAAAACAAAGGTGAATTATTTCACTATGAATTTTACAGGCATTTTAACTAGCTATCAATAGTATTACTTCAAAAGAAGAAAACAGACATCTACAGCATTTCCAATCTATTACAAATAAACAGTAATCTTATTAATTGAATTTAGTTACCATGAAAGCAATAATACTTGTCCTTAATGCTGTTAGATACACTAACACCACCATAGCTTAACTAGTACTAGTTAACATCTGTGATATTCTTGACATGAGTGGAATTGGAAATAGTTACAATTCTGATCTCAAGACACTATTTGAAAAATTCACTCTATAATTTCCCTAGGAAAGGAAGGAATAATCATCGTTATCATCAATCCAGTTGTACTTGTGGTCAGGACAACAACTGTTGAAGTACAATAAAACCAAAGATTTGAAATGGGTACCTTGCAAGAGGCAGCACAAAATGGTGCTAAATCTAAAATCAGTGGGAAATCCACATGCCTGTTTACTTTCCGTAGACTCAAACCAGCCTTCAAAAGAAAAAAAAAAGACTGTAAAATATATATTTTTACTAGGAAGATTTTTAAAACTAAGGTGTTTCACTATACTATTAAAATCAAGTAAATCAAGAGTAAGATTGTAACTGATTTAAACATTCTTTGTCATGTTTTCAGTACAGCATGATGGACACATAAGAGGTTTCCCTGGATACATGGGAATGGCTAAATGCACTGTGAAACTGTTACCACAAATACATCAGCATGTTTCAACTTGTGGTTCTACTGGGTCTCCATATGAAAAGACCTTAACACTATGCACAATGACAAAGAATTGCTCACCCACCAGTGGGGCAGAGGACAAGAGGGTTTTGGCCTCTTACCTGGTGGAATCTTTTCAGGTGGAGAATAAGAATAGCAGGAACTGAAGAAATCAGAAGTTGTTTCCGAGCATTTGTGTAGACGCCTTCCATTTTCTTTTCTGTATTTATGAGAATCAAAACAATTTGTAAAGTGAAGTCATATGGAATTTTTAAGGTATTTTTTAAACGTCTGACATATCAATATCGCAATGATTTTTGTACTTGTTATATAAAACACAAGGGAAATGATACAAAATGTTTTCTAATTTTTTTCTAGTTATTTATAAACATAATCTGCCAAATCTCAGCATTATTACAGCCAGTCTTGTGAAAATCAGATCAAAAGTTGGAAGCCTGTACACTATCTAGGTCAGCTTCCACACTGAGCCTACACTGTCTGTTACTACAGCACACAACTTTACTGTTAAAACCTGAAATAAATGGATGTATCCCTGGACAAAAACTGGAAGGCATGGGTCTCTTATCTACGCTAATGTCTTAATCACTAAGAGTTTAATCTTCCATTCTTCAGTTCTTTCTGAATGACTACATCTGAATGAATACATGTTTCAGAGAAAGGTCTGAGGAGGTCTGAACACAGGGCTCCTACCAAAAGCAGCTCAAGGGTTAGCTACACAGTAAAAGGGAATACGCCATCAGCATTTATTTTTGATGAAAAAACTAATTATTTTACTAGTTTTATACATGTTCAAAGGAAAATATTTCATTTGAGGTATAATGGAGGATTTAATGTAAAAGTGATTTCTTACATCTTTTGTTTTAGAAGAAAAAATAAATAAAGATTAGTTGTAAATTGATTTTCCATTTTTCATGGTGCCCATGGAACCAAAGTATTATTTATATAGCACTTACAATTATTATAAAATACTATATTTAGATTAATTTTTCTGAATTTACTTGTGTTTAACTTGTATCTCTCCAGATGTCTATAAATGCACAGTAAATGTTTTATTTACAAATAATTTACAAATAATCACAAGAGCTTAATTTTTTATCCTTATGAAGGCCAATGCACTAAAAAAAATTCTCCAATCCTTTGAAAAAGTTTATTTTTCATAAAATTGTTTTTCTTATTCATTGAACTCTAATGCTCTGCTTGGGCTATACAAACATCGAGGAAAACACTGTCACAAGAAGGTAGTTGTGTCTCATTTCCATTCTTACAAATCCTCTTCATTACAAGTGTCTTTTCTTGCCCCTTTTCCATACTTAATTAGATTACTTCTCTGAGTATATAAGCTACTGGGGCTGCATATTACAATACTTGCTTCAAAGCATCAAGGAGTGTAAGGATCAGAAACAGCAGTAAAGATTAGTGTCAAGCAATGCACATACTCAGTTATAGTCATCTTTAAATTCCTCATCTTGGATAGAATAAAGATGCAAAATAAAGTCTACGTTACATCTATGATTATTTTTTGAATACAATATTTAGTCTTGTGGCCATCGCCTGATGAAGTTTTGAGTTGTTACAAGCAAGTTCTGCTTGGGAAGATATTTTCTATTTAGCCACAACATGGGGAGGCCCATGCTAGAGTGACAGAACAGCAGCTAGCACACAGGTTTTGGGAGGCAATGCTGGAAATTGTCCAGAGAGGAACAAGCACTTTACCTGTGGAGTTGGTTTTCTTCTGATACTTCTGTTTCCTTTCTGTGCAGCTCTCACATAAAAGCTTGTTGTTCCCCATCAAGAGCTCTACAGAGGTGAACTGGTAAAGGCAGGACTGAACAGAACATTCCTTTGAGCTTGTTACATAGCTTTGAGAAAGCGTCTGGAAAGCATTTTGAGGGTTTTGGGATAGTGAGGATTTGTCTACTGAGAACATGGAATTATTCGATAAACCTAATGCTGGATCTCTGCGGCTCGATTTTTTATCTTCATTTATAGGAGGATCACAGAAGCCAAGTTTGGATATGGCGCTGGAAATCATCTCTTCATTACTGTCACTTGGCTGTTTGTGTGGCATTTTAACACTTACGTGGTTGACGTGCAAACCAGACATGTTGCTGGGTGGGCTCAAAGTTGTTTGCTTAGAAGCACTTTCGCTTTCTGAGGCTTCACTGTCTGCATCGAAGCTGCTTTCAGAGCGGCTGGCTTCCTTCTCACTGCCCTCCGTCTGACTGCCATTGACAGCTGAGTCGGCACCTGGGTCTTTGCAGTACAGGACGCCAGAGCTGCCTTCCAGCTCAAGCTTTTTGCTTTTTTCCTGCATGATAACAGGACTTCTTTCTTCTTCCTTTGAGGAGGCTTTTCTGGCAAACCGTCTCTCGTGGTTCAATTGATTCTGTAAATTATGCCGTTATTATTTCAGTAATACAAGGGAGAAACAGGAAACAGATTTGTAATCCAACGTGTGTTTTGAAGAATGACGAATTCAAAGCAAATTATTGGGGGTTTATATTGTTTTATATTCTCCATCTCTCACGTGTTTAAGCTAGTCAATTTCCTTAAGATCTTTTTAAACTAACTCAGGATTAGAAACCTACATCCCAGTCAGCTAAGAGCATTATACTTACTATGAGATCAATACTTCCCACAACTAATGGCTCTCACTTCGCAACAGCTGTGGATGGGATGTTGGAAGTGGTATTTCTTTAATCTAATTTAATCTTCTAAAAGGTTCTCAAGTTCAAACTAGTCCCCAGCCTCCCATCAGAGGCCTTAGCCAATGAGTGGCTCCAGAAGGAAATTCTACTCACTTTGTAAGCACTTGTCGTAGAATTAACTAAAGCATCCCTTGTACGACATTTGCTAATTTGTGTATTACCTGAAGTTGATTTTTTTAATCAAGATTTCAAGAAGAAAAAAAAGGTTGCTGCCACAGAAAATTGCTCCTATAGATCAAAAAACCCCCACCCCAAACACTAAGCTGCCATAATTTTAATGATTTAAGTGACATGTTCATGATTCTTTCTTTCTTTTGTTTGGCTCCTTTCCAAAAGAAATGAGCAACTTCCCTTCCCCTTTGGTTTTTCTTTTATTTGAACTGGATTGAGATTCCAGTGGCACTAGTGGGAATCCTTCCATTCACCTCAACAGTTTCAGCTGTAGGCCTTTTCTCCTGCAATGATCAGTTTCTGCACTACTTCTTTCCATCCTTTTCTTTGTTTCTACTCTATGTCCTACTTCTGTCTGATTCTCCTATCATTATTTTATATGGTTATTTCTTCTTCACATGTATTTAATGTGTTAGGACCTGATTCAGGAGTTTTTATGGTCCTCAACAGGGCAAGAGTCCCAAAATCAACAGGAATTAAAACTAGCTTGCAGATTTTTTTTCCTTACACATGAAACCCTGTAACTGAAAACTAAATGGTTACCAATGGCTGTCATTGCTCATACGTCTAATAGTGACCTAAATTTAAAATAAGTCTTTGTCAGGAATATGTATAGAGAAATCCCCAACTAATAGGTGTCAAATTTCCCTAGAAATTCCTCGTCGCCCTAGAAACTTTAGAATAAACTCAAAATGACTGGTTTGTCTGAGTATTTAAATTCTTACCTTATCTTTTGTTAAAGTGTGTTTCTTGACAATTTTGGGTTGATTATTCAGTGTACTGATAGAAGAACAGTTATACTGACCAAGATCTGCCTCCTGTACACTTTTACCTTTACCTGTTCTTCCCAAAGGCACAGGTTTTGCAACCTAAGAAATTAGACAGGAAATTAGAAAAGGCAGTATGTTGATTTTGTATTCCTTTGCAACCTACAGAAAAGATTAACGTAGGTGGTTTTTTTTCCTTTACTTTAGAAAACAGACACCTACATAAAACCAATTAACTGGCACCTGAATTGTGATATAAAACTACTTTCTAATTTCATCATAAACTCAATGTCAATGTCTTTGAAGGATCAACTGAAAGGCACAAGGAATAGGAACGATACAAAATTCCTGTATACCATACAATACAAAGTAATCTACTTTATTACTGAATAAGCACATGTGTAGCTGTAAGGGATGTGACTTAATCAAAGGGGACACAGCTCCCCACAAGTCAGTCTCTGGTGCAGCCAACCACCTTATGCCGTGATGAAGGAGCTGGCAGACACCACCCATCATGTTGCTGGCAGCAGTGTGTCTAAACTGTTAAGGAAAGGGACAATCCTAAAGTAATGCCATCCTCAAGTAAGTGCAGCAACTGCTAAATGCCCACAGCAATCATTCCCAAAGAGAACCCATGGAGTTCCCATGTTACACATGTGAGCCGGGAAGTACAAGAGCCCAGATACACAAAATGCTTTAACCTCCATAGTCATCTGCACTCAATGCACTGACGAAGATGAAGAATTTATAAGTTTATAAGCAAAACTGGTGTTTGGAGAAGAATATATTTTATAGAGAATTAAATATTACATTAAGTACTCTTCCTTAAATATAGATGAATATATGCAGGATGGGGGAAGAACCACTTCCAACCCACCCCCACTACTACTCTCCGATGAAAACCCCAAGTCCTGCAAACCAGAGTATATGCTTTCAAAGGAACACAGTTCCTCTGCAGCTAATGGAGGCACTCTGTGAAATGACAAAAACACCAGAATAAATATATTCCAATATCCATTTTTACACTGTCTCATCCTGGAGGTAAATTCCAGACCAAGGATCTTAGGTCCTCTAGATGCAAACCAATAGGCTAGAATCTAATTTTCTGGACCTCCCAAAAAATGTTTATAATCATTCTATTCATGTAAGTATGTTCTACTAAATGAAGCTAATCTCAAACCTATATATTCTGTAAATTACTATAGTCATTTGGTCCAAGTTTGGACTAATTTCAAAATGTATGCACTTCAGATACTGTATATCGAAGTATATAAAGAAAATCATATAATGAACAGATGTATGGTGGTACAGGTATTTATGGACAAGGTTACATTTTTAGGCTTGAAATCAAAACTGTGTATAGGCACAAGTATCTTCATAAAAATATGTAAAAACAATCCACTGGAAGCAATAGTTACTTATTACATATTCTGTTTCTTACCCTCTCCTCTATTATAGGAAGTGAAAGATCAATGAAAGGTTCTTTTACTGTTGAAATCTTGAAGAAAAAGAGAAAATGCACTTAAACACAAAGAACACTATAGACTTTTAGCACACAGCTCCCTTTATTTAACCAATTTATTATCAGAAACTATACAAAAAGCTAACTAGTTACAAGATGTAACTGCAATGAAGAACTACTATCAAACTACAATGAAGAACTTTCCACTAACTTTTTTTTTTTAATTATTAAATTAGCTCTAATTTTCTTTCTAACACTGCACAAAATTTCAGCATATAGACACAAAGGGCAAAGCCATTCATATGGGCATGAACTGGACATAGAAGCAGTGGGGTGCTCAGTTTCTCTGAGGTTCAGACAGGTTTTCAAGTCACATAGACTTTTGAAAAAAGCCACCTTTTAGAGTTTCCTGCTTCTAGACACTTCTGCACAGGTGTTTGACCTCGTACACTGCTACACAGCAGGGACTGGTTATTGAGTTAGGTAACAGGTTCTAACCTCATGCCTCAGGTAAGATTAAGTCAGTCTTAATGGTTACAGCCAAAAGCTTTGTTAGATTTTTTCACACCATAATATACTCTAGTGTCATTAAAATAAATCAAATTACTGGGGAAAAGGGGATTGATAAAAAAAAAAGAACCTTCTTTTTTGTACTGAGGTTTTATTCTGCCATCTGTAAGCTGGAAATATCTTGCAAAGCATACCTACAGACAATCTCTTTCAGCACTTTCCATCTGCCTTTATCACTAAGTTCCTTAAGCTCCCTCCCTTGCTGTTCTTAAATTCCTTTCAAAACTGACTTATCTTACCTCTGGAAAGACTGTGAAAAACAAAATCTTAAAACAAACAAACAAACAAAAGATAAAAATCATGTTGTACACTTAAGTCACTCAACACAGTCATGCCCTCAATTACTGTCATCATTGTCCCTTCTCTTGTACTTGTGACCCTGCCTTCCACCTGTGACATTTGATATGGACTGCAGGCTTATTTTTACCTGTTGTGCGTGGGAATCAGGATGGTTTAGGTTCCAGTAAAGCAATAAATGAGCTCAAATGCATTGCAACTATGGTGACTGACTGCCTGATGAGCGATGTTCAAACAGGCGTTCCTCTAAAGTGTCAGTTTGCATGAACAAACATGAATCAGAAATATCTTGCCAGTGCAGGCAAAAGAAAACAAATGCTAAACTCTTCCTGAAAGAGCTACGGCTAGCAAATTCCCAAGTCCTGTGCAGGCAGAATATAAGAATCCAGTAAAATTAAATGAGACATGCAAAATACATACAACCTCTATTTTTTACATAGTCCAAGTTCTTCACTGATATTAGCAGCACATTGAAGTGTAATCTGCACATCACACATAGGTAAGTTTACCTGGCACTGCAGGACTGTGCTTAGTTTTTCAGATTGATTAATTTACTTACTCTCTAGAATATGAAATATAATGTCTTAAACCAAACACAAATATAACATTCAATTAGGAAAGTCATGCAAGTAAGATTTTTCTCTTTCAAACGTAAAGAAAATTATAAGGATCATGAAAAGCATTTATGATGAAATGTCAGCAATATTAATTATGAAAGGAATATGCTGTTCATTGTGGTTATTATGTTAATTACGAAACATACTTCAAGGAAAAAGAAGTAATTTTAGCATTTCCCCACTCATACTAATTCAAAGTAATTAATTCCCAATTTTCAGGTATATCCCAGAAGAGGAGGCAGGAGGATTTATGTTTTAAGGTAGACAGGTGTTTCAAAAATATCAAATAACATTGGGGTACAACATATATGATTATAGAATTTGGAACCTCCAGCCTTAAGTCAGATGTAAAATTAAGCCTAGTACTTGAATCCTTTTTGAGTTCAAAGGACCCCTCTTCTTCGCTTTGGGAGGATAATGCTTTAAAGAAGGAATAAATCATTTCAAATGAGAAACTTTCAATAAAGTCTTGTTTTTACAAACAAACAAACAAGTATAAAATTGGCAACACAATTTTATACTTTCAAGACAACATAATCGAACCAGTATGTGATCTATTCCACATCAAACCAAATTCCAGAATACCTACATTTTCACATTCCTCACACATGACAGTGCTAGTCAATTCACCAACAAAGATCCTATCTATGAAGTTCATCTTCACACCCTCTCTTCCATATGCTGAAAAAACATTGCCTTTTTTAAATGTGAAAAATAACAGATCCAATGCCACACTATAAGTACAACAAAATTCTCTCCATGATATATTATGAAAGCACAATTGTTAAACATACTCAAAATATTTTGAACATGATACAATAACTCGTTCATCATATATTGTTATCTCAACATTTAAAAATATTATATTGAGAAGGTTCCCTTTTATCCTTCCCTTCCCCACCTAACGTAATAGAACAATAATACTGTATCTCTCAAGAAGAAGCCTTTAAAATAAAATGTTACTTTTCTTTTTCATACACACTGTTGTATTGCCTTCATTCAGAAACTGGTGTAGCAGACAGGTAGTCATTGTCACCCTTTCTAAATGGTTTTTGAAACTATAAAACTCTAAAAAGTTAAACAAAAGCCTGTTCTACTACATCTCTATGTCTTAACTTTTGCACATTTGGGAAGAGTGCAAATTAAAACAATCACTGACACTTTAATTAAAACAATATCCCCCAAATTAGAACTATAAACAAACACACACAAAAATTTAAAAACTCTTGTTTTGAAAAAAACATGTCTTCTTTATAAACAGCTGCCTATTTTGACTTTGTAATCCTATTTAGAGTGCTCAAAGTATCAGTCAACTGACAGAAATCAGTTTTGTTTATGGGAAGTGGCCTCTCTGAGTGATACAGTAATTGTGAATATATAACAAAAATGAAGCAGGCTATTTTAGAAAATAAAATTAAATTCTATCTATCATTAAAATATGCATTAAAAATGCATTATTAATACAACGGGAGCCTTTATCCTGGATACAAAGATGCAAGTTAGCACATAGTAAGCTCTCTATGCTTTAGGTACACACTAGGCGGCACTAGAGTAACACAGAATAAAAGTGCTAATTACAGCACCTCGGGACTGCTGTTTGCAATGGGCAGTTCTGGAGAAAACGGTATTTAGAGACTTGTGCGTTTTTAAAAGTTTTCAACGAAAGAGTTGCATACCTTTGACTTTTCTTCTAGTTTCTTCATCTGCCGTCTTGGTAGTTGGGTTATTAAATGCTTTTAAGATACCAGTTTGTATACGCTGTAAGTAAAAAAAAAAATTAACAAGTATTCTAAGTGTAAGCATTCTAAACACTAGTCATATACTATTAGATTTTATCTTGTCTTATTTCCATAAAATAAGCATAATATAATATGGTAAAACTACTGTTGTTATTCACTAATGATGTCAAAACTGTACGAGCTTAACTTTAGTAGGTAACCATCCAAAAATTTCCTTCCCTTGAAAAGGGACCCATTGCAAGGCCTTTGACAGTCATGTCAAAGAAACTATGAAATTTTCAGTGAACAAATACTGTCCATTTCTCCCACTGCTGGAGAGAAAAAATACACAGAAGAATGGACTATTACTGATCGACTGGGATAAAAAACACTTGAAGGCAGCTAAGGATCTTTAAATAACCAGACTTCAATGACTCTGGGCAGTATTTTTATTACTACTCTTTATTTTCTAACACTGCACATTCCAGAGTTATTTAGAAAACCTTACAAGAAACAGAAAACTTTTTATGAATCTATATAAATGTTATCAGTATTTGCTAAAAAACATCCTAAAAACTACATTTTTGAAAGAAGGATCAGAAATAAGCACATTCATAAATGACAGGCTGTAGCTGCCCCTCCAGACAGGGGGTGCTTCTCCCTGCTCTTTCTCAGCTGCCCCGGAGTGAGGAGATGCTGTATCCCTGTTAAGTGTACCCTGGCAGCAGAACTGCAGGGGCTGGAACAAAAGCCCAACCTGACATGGTGCAGAGAGTGAAGCAGGAAGATGAATCATGTCCCCTGACAGGGAATGCTATAGCATGCACGACCCATGCTTCCCATTTTCCCATTTTTTCTGATCCACAAACTCTAGTAACATGTACAAGTCTCCTGCATTGGTGTGCAAATGACATTTATAATTGTGTCACTGAAGTCACACTTAGAGCACAGTACCATTCTCAGAGACAAATGGTGATACTAAACTTTCTGCAAGCAACTCAAACCCTATGTCTTAACAGGAAAGGATTATAGTAAATGGCTCTTGTTTCCAGGCAGCAAAGTACTCTTTCAGGCCCCGTATTACAAAAGTGTGAGGATGACAGACAGCGTCAGAGGTTTGGTTTCCAGTTCAGGCACCCATCAGACCAAGTCATACTCCGACCTTATGAGTATGTGACCTGGCTTGTGAATTAACTCCCGCTGCCCCGAGCTCAGCTTTGTTCATCTTAAAGCCAACAATATACTAAAAGGATTAATCAATAGGTAATTCATGAAGTTGAGCACCATAAATGGGTTTAGGGCCATAAGCAACCCTTTTGTTGGGATTAGTGCGTTGAACCATTTATTTAGGTCAAAGAAAGACATAGTCTTTGAATGGACAGGGTGCTGTGGACAATGGCAGCAGACATTAATCAATTAGCAGCAGGGTTCAGCCACTTCAGGCCCCGGTGTGAAACCATCTCCAGCCCACATTGCTGGAAACAGCAGACACTATGTCATCTTTGTCGTATTGCCAAGCTTTTAGCTTAAAAATCCACTTGTGTACATACACACTTTCTAACTTTTTTCACAGGGATAGGAAAAAGTTCAGATAGGATAAAAGACATAAAACCATACAGAAGTGTAATGTGATTTTTGGTTAGCTCCTATAACAAGTGCCATGTTATTATCATATACATCATAGTATCATACATATTTCTCATCTAAACTCTTAGTGTTTAGAAACAATCCTGGTAGGGGTAGGGAAGCAGGGAGGCTGTGTTCAGCTCTCTCACAGGTGGATGGCAAAACAATCAGTCACCTTTCAGCAGAGCTGTTCCCTCTTCCAAGAATGAAGTTTAAAAGTGGCACAAAAGAAGAAGGTTAGTGGCTGTAACCCCTGCCACGGGTTCTGGTGGCAAACACGTTGCTGCAGGCAGTGCCCAGCCAGAGCCCATGTGTGGGGCAGCTGCTGGGCTCCTGCCTGTGTCTGGCAGTAACACACCATTAGGACAGCTGTGGAGTGTAATTGCAGGGCAGGGTGGGACCCACGTCTCCCTGCCTGGTGATGGGGCAGCAGAAATATTGCCCAAAAGATCACCATGAATTCTTACCATCTTCCATCACCCTTTTGAGCTACTGTAGCTGTCACTGCTCTCTAATAATAAATGATTCCAAAGGCAAGTATGAATGCAGGTTATTGTAATGACGGTACATCCGCTGCTGAAGCCGGAGACTGACTTGAGGTGAAAGCACAAGCATGTACTGGAGAAGAAGCTTAGTTGTAGTAATCCTGCTTTCTGTGAATCCTCCTTTGTCAAGCAAGTACAGTTTCCACCTTTTATTATAAGAAAATCAAAAAATAAAGTTTCCCTCTGCTGCAAAAACATGACAACTGTTTTGTAACCAAAATCAGCTGCTTCTGTTGTGTGCCCTGTTCAAGACATAATTTTCTAAGCATGACAATGTCAAGGTTTAACTGTTTCTCCTTGCATTTCAGTTCTGTTTATGATCGAGCATGCTGCTGACAAGACCACAGAAGCACAGAATATGCTGAGATGGAAGGACCCACAAGGAGCATTGAGTCCAACCCTTAGCCCTGCACAGGACCATCCCCAAGGGTCACACCATGTGCCTGAGAGTATCATTCAAATTATTCTTGAGCTCTGTCAGGCTTGATGCTGTGACCTGTTCCTGGGGAGCCTGTTCCAGTGCCCAACCATCCTCTGGGTGAAGAACCTATTTCTAATATAAAACCTAAACCTCCCTTGACACAACTTCAGGCCATTCCCTCGTGTTCTCTCACTGGTCACCACAGAGAAGAGATCAGTGCCTGCCCCTCCTCTTCCTCTCTCAAGGAAGTTGTAGATTGTGAGGAGGTCTCCCCTCAGTCTCCTCCAGGATGAACAGACCAAGTGACCTCATCCACTCCTCTTACGGCTTCCCCTCAGGGTCCTTCACCATCTGTGTTGCCCTCCTTTGGACACTCTTAACATTTTTCTTATACTGTGGTGTCCAAAACTGCCAACATTCAAGGTGAGGCTGCACCAGTGCACAGCAAAGAGGGACAATCACCTCCCTCGACCGGCTGGTGATGCTTTGCCTGATGCCCCCCAGGACATGGTTGGCCCATATATATTAGTATTCTGGTAGAATGGGAATTTTTTCAGCTCTACTCTAGTGCCAGAAACTGGGCTCAGACACAGCTTTCCACCTTATCTTCAAGATGATTCCACTCATGATCACTACATTCATCAGGTTACTAATGAGAGGAAAGAGGAAATACACTGGCGAGTAGGAGACTTAAGGCCTCCTCAGAGGAGGCTTAGAAAAGCCTATCTACCAGAATATCTCAAAAGAAGGGTCCAAGACTAAATCAGGCAGATCAAATCTGACACAGTCAAAATAGTTCAAGCAAGCAAACACGCTTTCTTTCAACAATGCAGGAAGCACAAATAAGGAAAAAAACCCTCAAATTCACACAGGGACGTTTTCAACATAACAAACTGCTTCTGTACTTAGCATACTTGGATGGAGATTTTAAACAATGAAAAGCAGCACCTTATTTATCAAACAAGGAGTTCTTCACACTTTCAAGAGAGACAAGAAATTTTGCAAGGTTTTTTTTTTTTATGGTCACAATTTTAAATTAAAATTGTCGGCAGGCAAAGAGCTAGGAGCTGCTAATTTTTGCTCCAAAGCTTTAAAATTCTCTTTGTCACCCAAATCAGATGTCCTAAATTTAGCTCTTGATTCCTCAGATGTCCTTTTTTTTCATACTTTTCTTTTTTTAAATAAAGGCAAACAACTCAGATTCCTAAAGTTATCACATTCTACTTACCGTACTCTTTCTACTGCTAACTGGAACTTTCCTTCTAATCAACATCTTTAACAAATCAAATCAAATCATAATTAAATCATCCATCAAAAAAAAGTAATTACTTTTCACAAGATAACAAAAATAGCCACTCTTACTTCAGTAAGTAAATCATTAAAACATTGGGAACATGAAGAACATTGAAGTTATGATTCGTAGTTCACCATAAAGTCAATTAAGTTCTTTAAAAGGATACACAACGACATTACCTTTGTCTCCTCAATCCTGATTGCATCCAACAGATAGTGCAGAAGCTCCTGGCTGTCTTGCTGCTGAAACCCCTTAAATCGAGGAGCCCTATGAAAGAAGCAGTAAAAAATTTAAAATTACCTTAGGAGGCACAGAATCACAAAACATGCTGAGTTGGAAGGGACTTACAAGAGTCATTAAAGTCCAAGTCCTGGCCCTGCGCAGAACACCACAAAAATCACACCGCGTGCCTGAGAGCATTGTCCAAATGCTTCTTGAACTCTTCTTGAGCTTGATGTTCTGACCACTTCTGTGGGGAGCCTGTTCCAGTGCCAAGTTAACGTCTACATCAGTCTTGCTGGATGCTGGGGGCACAAACAGGTACAATCCCTGGTGGACCTCACAGGGCTTTAGAAAGCTCCTGGTGTGGCAGGCAGCAATTACACCAACAAGGCTGCACTTAAACCTGGGTCACATTTTGACCCTATTGGGTATGGCTTAACTTTACAGCTTTACCAGTGGAGTCTCATCCAAGCCAGCAGCGCTTTCCTGACAGACTACACTACTACTTCTGTACCACCAAACATTCCCAATGTCAGAAAGAAGATTTTCAAAGTGCTAACCTCCCTTGCTATCTCACCCTTTTCTCAATCGAGCAGAAATCTCAAATGTGCATAAAATTTCAAATGTAAACCATAAATGGCACAATAATCTCAACTGGAAAAAAGATGACCTTGAAATGGAAGCCACAAAGCTATATGTCAGACAAACAAACAAAAACTGTATGTCAGAATGCACATGAGAATTTCTCAACTTCTTAAATGTATAGACATCTCTTCTAAATGGCTCTACAGTCAATCAGTAATCTGCAGCTTGCCAAACTGAGTGAACAGTCAGTGAGTTAAGATGCTAAACATCACATAGCATATGGATTTCAAATACTATTAACGAACCTTAAGAGAAAATTGTAATGTATGATATCCTGATCTATGTATCCCAATACATGTAATTTACACTGTATTCAATTACTCTTTTATTTATGCTAAATTCCTTCGACTATTACATATATTAGGGATAAATGCTTTAAACAAAGGATGCCCATTCTAAGAGCATTTCTAATCAGAAAAGCCAGCGTTTGGTGTTGAGGTTTTTTTGGGTAGGAAGAGTTAAGTGCTCCTACGTTATCAGGTAAGAGTTACTCTTACAGTTGCTTTATAGAAGTTTTAAAAGGACCTTTAGCATCACGAATTATCAATTCGCATAATATTTGCATCCAAACTCCTGTCCTAACAAACTGCAATACTTCACACAGCTGAAATTCATACTAAAACCAGAAGCAAACAAAGCTTCGAACAAAGCTTCATATCTAAAATGAAAAAAGCCCCAAAATAATGAGACGATCTCTTCACAGTTGTTTTAATTGAGACAACAAATTTGAATCCAGATTTCAAAAACTATCACGTTTGCAAAGACAGCTAATAAATTGGCTATGCATTGTCTGAACTCTCCTCAAAACTGCTTGTGGGAATTGCTTACCCATGTGGTTTTAACAGCAAAAACCCCTGAGATGACAGAAGTTCAGATTTCATAAATATTCAGCGCTAATTCAAAGGAACCCTCCTTACTCACCCATCAAAACAACCAAGTATATTGAGTATTTTGCCCCCACTGCACATTGAATACAAAAACATCAGAAATTTTAGGTTTTTTGCAATTCCTGAGTGCACCAAAAACAAGTTATCTGGACAACTCATGCAATCGTAGACTCGTAGAATGGTTTGGGTTGGCAAGAGCCATGAAAGATCATGAACAACCCATGTTGTTACTGTGATGAAATACCACTACATTTCTTATTTACATTCGTTTACTGGCTACTCAGGTTAAAGATTAAATCTGAAAGATTTAAAAGCTTCAACACCTGCAACAGCTTCTTTAAGAAAAAAAATTGGTGTACTTTCAAACCTTTTATCTCTAGGAATAAGTCTCAAAGGAAAGAAAATACACATCTGGTGTCACCCTTGTCCTCTCTGACTATACCATCCTCCAAGCTGCCCTCCTCTGTGGTGTCTGCCCACAGCACCAGCAGAGATGAGCCAACTTACAAGTCAGCCCAAGGACGCAGAAGGGACACTGGCACCAGCCGAGTTTGTACCACTGCACTTTACTATGCTGGACAAACAAAAACTGAAGGTTCCACAGGAAAGGCAATTCTTTTCTAGCCTTTTAGATCACCAGCAGCAGTCGCATGACCCTCATAAGGCAAAACAGGAAGAACATGTGTTTCAGACTACACTTCCATTTACACTGGTGATCTTTTAGCCAACTGCACAGGGTAACGTTATGTCTGTTCATGAGACAGTCATTCAGTAGTATCAATTACTGCTATTAAAAAACTGTTGATTCCTTTTTTTTACTACCCACAGCATCTAAATATAAGCTAATTATCATTATTTTCCAGGCATAAATTATACAGAAATTACAAAAAATAGACTTACGAGTACATGGATAGATCCTTAAGGTGTTGTCCTTACTAAGATAACCACCACTAAAAGGCTTCTCAATAAACAATTTGGATTTCCGTCTTCTTGCAACCTCAAATGAAACTGTATAAATATTCACTGTTGACATATCTCTGTTCACATTAACTGTAAATGACTGGCCAAACTATATCTGTCTTTCCAGGCAGGTTACCCTTTAGATCTTTAAACAGAATCTTGAACTAATTAATCTACAATGAGATTTCACAGAATCACAGAAAGCTGGAAGGGAGCACTGGAGCTCACATAACACAATCTCTCTGCCGAAGCAGTGTCCCCTACAGCACGTTACTCAGGATTGTAAAAGGTGGGTTTATGCATTTCCAGTAATGCCACCAAATGGCAGCTGTGACTCTTGCAGCAAACTGAGAGGAGCACATGCAGGTGTGACCACATGCACCCCTACCAAAACATAGCATAGGGGACAACTGGCTTAGTAGAGCTCAAACAGCAATTCTATCAAACTGCCAGAGCAGCCAGAAAAACCAACTACCTACTTCAATTTAATTAAACACACGTTGAGCCAGTTTTCATTTTCACCTGTAAACTGTGTGCTCTGGTTAACCAGTACATCAAGCTGGAAATACGTATCCGTATTTTTCCCTGGCACAATGACCTCACTTGCCATGCTCTTCAGCTGTTCTAGGGTTCCTGAAGGTGAGGCTACTGTCCCATCCATACACTAAAGCTGTTCAGGTTTGCCTTGGAAGTTTGTGCTCATGAATAGGAGAAATTAAAGGAGATCAGAAAACATATCAGTTGTGCAATGTGCCTACAAAAGTAAAATGTAAAGTTGTCAAGATGCCAAGTTAGGGCACAGCAGACTTGGGCTAGAGGCAGGATAGTGATACAAGAGTCTCCGTTTTGAACTCCTCACTGGAGGCACTTTGGGGTGTAACTGGAGAAGGATTGAAGGTGACAAGGCAGATATCTAAGGTCAGTGTCTAAAATTAAGAGGAATAAATCTGGACCTGCATATGCAAAACAACATGTTCACATTTACAAATAGCATACTTTCACATTGTATTTCATGTCTACTTTTTGATGCAAAGTTGACAATATCCCTAGTTAAAAATGATTTAATGATGCTGCTGTACTGTGAGGCTTACTACAAAATCTGGAGTCAGCAGAGTGGGTGATTTTTTTAAGAATTCTTTTCAAAGTAAATTTTTTTCCATGAGCGGGTCAACGTAAAAAATTAATTTCAAGTTTTAAAAATTGAAATACTCTTCTTAAAAATTTAATATTTTAATATTATTAAAATGCAATATGTTCTTCTATTTAAGTCAAATGTTTTATTTCCAATCGATTTGATTATAAACCTCAAATACTTTCTGAAAAGCACTATCCTTTATTTTGCCTCCAATAAAACACTCAATATACATTAAAAAAAAAATACATATAGCTGCATGCACATGTTTCCATGCATGTACAGTTTCACTTTTCAAATAGCTCAAACAGTTTTCTCTCAATGAATGTCCAGGAATCTGAAGAAACTTTTTTTTTTAACCCAGATGCCAAAATCAGTTCTTTTCTCAGAAATCTAGTTAGTTAGCAACAGTATTATCAATAATTTATGAGAAACGTCTTGTTTTCCTGAGGCATTGAGGATCAGTGAGTATATTCAGCCTAACTCCTCCAGTACAAGCATAATAACAGCTTCAGTGTATACCAAGAAAACCTTGCACATACACATCCTGGATCCTGGTACTAATACGGATTTTTATTACTTTTTTGCCACAAAAGCAGGATCTCTGCAAGAGATAATATAGTAAAAAAGGAAGAAAAATCAATAATTACTTGACAAAGAAGCAAGCAAAAACTCCACCAGTGTTACAAGAGGTTTTTTTCACTGTAAGCACATCTCACAGAGTTAAATCTTCAATGCAAATCAGGAAAAAGCCCCCCCACACTTTTTCTTACTGCTTATGGTTTGCAGTGTAACCTCTCACTGATGAGCATACAATAACCATTATTTCAGATAAAAATTAATTTACTAATTTATAAAATAGCTTCCCTGTATGTTCCACACAGTTTTATTAGCTTAAACTAAGAGGGAAGGTAATTAACTAAGCCACGGCAGTTTTTCATTTTGGTTTGTTTGGGGGTTTTTTTTTTCATTTTACAAACATGTAGTGCATCTACAAGTGCAAGATTATTTAGGCTTCTTTATGCCTGTACTAAATCTACATATCTGACTTGTAAAGGAAACAAGGATGATGGGAATGTAACAGCTACCACTTTAAAAGTGAAGTGTCAACAAAAGTGACTTGTAAAGATTCTATGTAAAGTTTCAGTAATTTACATAATTCTATATATTCAGTAACTTTACATAATTCTATGTAAAGTTTCGGTAATTTACTTGAACTGTCAAATGATGTCATTGTTAGCAGTGCTTAACATACAGTTAATCTGTCATTCATGTACATAGCATGCTATGTAAAGTTGTGAATAATTCTAAATATCTCATGTTCTATGGAAAAACATTTGAGATTAGTGCATTTGTTCTGGGGTGGAAGCCACAAAAGGAAACTGAAAAATAACGATAAAAAGGAAGGAGAGAGGGAAGGAATGTCACACTTCACAATGCATTTACTGGAAACTTCCTACAATTATAAACCAGTATTAGAGGGGAAAAAAAGGAATTAATCCATGCTGATACACAGCAATCTGACAACTAAAAGATGTGCACTCTCGTCTCCTTGAAAATATGCTTCAAGCAAGATCCTTGGCAAAAGTGGGGGACTTGGAGATGGTTGGTTGAGTTGACCGCTCACAGATGTGCTGACATATGGAAGCCAGTGCCAATGCAATACAACCTGTTGTACAGTGTCAGCAGGATAATGACAGAACAGGTTGAACTCCTGCTAATGGCTGTAAGTGGTGAAGGACAACTGTGACATCTACATGCATGCTACTTATCTAGCCTCTAGTTGCTCATCTGGAGATCAGTTGTAATTGCTTGACTGTCAGTTAAAAAAATACTTTTCATGATGATTTACTTCCTAGAATGCTATAATAACAAAAACTGTATAATAACACGATTTTTCAAAGAAAAAATCGTAATAGTTTAAATCCCTATATTATATTCATTTCAAGGAAATTAAGCTATGCTTTAAAAGCAGAACTGGGATCCAGTTAGTCATTCAATCATACTGCACAAAGCTGACATACTTTTACAGTCTCTAATAAAAATCTTCCCAAAAATCATCCTTTCAAGAATTACTATCTTTGTGTAGAAGATAGCCTAACACCTTGGAAAACTTTAGAAGGAACAAAAGTGCTTGGAAACAGAAAACAAAACATACCATTGATTTTTTCCAGTGGTGCTACATGCAGAGGAACCCTTTAATAATGGAGTACATACACTACAGAGTTCTGCTTGGTAGGAGGTGCTGGTTGGAAAAACCCCAACCAAATATGGACTTGCCCCCAGGTAAATAACAGGTAACACCAGCCACAATTGTACCAACTCAAAGGCAGGGACAGACAGCTCTTAGCTCTCCTTTGGACATGCTGGCTGATTTATTTAATCTTGTTTGTCTCTCCTTTCCTCAAAAGAGGAAATGAGGCACCATCACTTTCTTGCAATGCATCAGATCTCTGGTACCTGAGCAAAAAGCACCTTTTAGAAGTAGCTCTGAATGGACAGAATAGCTGACATGTTACCATGAGCCATCAGGTGAGAAACACATCTCCTTTTACAAAGTAATGGAAATACCTGTCTGGGAAAACTTCTTCCTACCAGCTGGTAGCCAAGTGAAGGCCTTTATGCATGAGATCATGCATCCCTATACAAAATATTCTCCTGATATGGATGTCTAATTCTTCTTTCTTAAGTCCTGCTAAGATTTTCAACTGTGCTCTGTGTCAGCAAGTTCCACAGGTTAGTCCTATAAAATGTTAAAAAATCTTCTTCTTTTATCTCTGGCTCTAAATCTGTTGCCTTTCAAGTTTCAGTTTCACAGACAGCTCCCTGAACTCTTATGAAGTCAGTTAAAGAAGCACAGCTAATTTACCTTCTATCATTTGTTGCCTTCTCTTGCTGTTACGCCTTCATGTTCTCCCGTTTAAACTCCTGATATTCAAGTCCCTATTGACATGAAGGCTTCCTATTTTTGTGACCTCTACCTAAATTCTGCTTAACATGGACACTGCATTGAGAATACACTTCCAATGTACCTAATGAAATCACTGGTTTTTTTCCTTCATTTGATCTACAAGCTTTGCTTGCACAGCTCATCAATACCACACATTGCAAATACTTGTGTTCTCCAAAATGCTGCACAGGTCTTCCCCCCTGAGCTGAAGAAGCAAACACAAAACTCAGGAATGTGTTTAGATGATTCCTGCCAATGCACACTTTTGCATGCAATCCGTCTACTTTGCACTCATAAACTTCATCCACCCACCTTTGTCAGCTTGTTCATACAATTATGAAAACTCTGACAGTTTGCTGAAAAAAAAAGACATGCAATCTCTCAACTGCTGCTGCACAGAGAAATAGATGTAATTTCCTGTAAAACCTCCTAAACATGCCAGAGCATCATCAGCAAGGCACATGGAGGCATGACAGGGACACAAAATAATTCTTAACAATTAGTCAAGGAAACATCAGCTGTGTGTTCTGCTGCTATTACCTTTCAATGGTAAAAGTTACATGGGAAAAATAAGGAAGCTGAAAATCTTTTCTATATTTTCTGTACAGCAATATTATTTTAAAAGAAAAGGCTCAAAAAGACTAACTAATGAGAAAAATTTGGTTTCTTTCCCCTTATAACTTGTACAACATTATCTTAGTTTTCCTCAGTGTTTCCTCTCAGAAGTGATGAATGTGGAATGCTCCAAGCACTGTTTAGGTTTTCCTCCAAAACTATAATTCTATTAATATTAATATCAACAGTCCTAACCATGCATGACCTCCATTCCCACCTCTGTCTCAAGTTCTACTTTCTGCACCTCAGAAGGAAGGATGAGTATTCCTCAGGGAAGGAAGACATATGTAGATTCTGTGACCACCAATAAAATCTTTGTCAGGGAAGTACTTTTTCCCGCATGGTCATGTAGCAATGTAATACCTCTATAAATGATTATTTGGTGGAGGTTTGAAGCAGGTAAATTCTATATCTCCTTTCTGGACTCATCACCTATATGCTGCAGCATTTACTTGATAAACAAAACTAAGCTTTCTTCTACCAATAAAATTTATCAGTCATAACAAATAAAGGATATAAAATTTATGTCCTCTTAATATATCCATGTTGCATTAGTTACTAAGTCTCCAGATAAGTCAGAAGTCTGCAGTCCTGATATTCAGCATAGTGGAAAACCAACAGAAGGGCCCCGTAGCTATGCTCACAATCTGTCCTCACAAAACATCTGACAGCTGCAACACTAACAAAATTAACAGTGGATGAATTAGTACCAGACGCTAAACAGTTGCTATAGAAAGACTCATCCATTTCTTCTGTTCTTCTCTCCTTCTTCAACCTGGCTACCCCACCACTTGATAAAATTAACACTCAGCATAATTTTTTTGTTATTTAATAAAAAAAGTACCAGAGACACCCCTTCATACACGAGACCATGAACTTCATACTATGATCTCCTCAGGCACTTAAAGAAGCAGTTTGCAGTTGAAAAGGACTGTGTTCCAGTTCTCTTACTGCTTTTGAGCAGCAAACACGTATTCACTTCAGCTTTTGGGATCCCACTAAGTGACATGCCAGAGCTGCAGCTCAACAAGGAAGTGCAACTCCCTTTCTTTACAGGCTCTCTGCCCACACCTAACCTCACTCCTATGTGCCTTTGCCCACTCCCTTCCTTTCCCTTCCATTTCCAGTCCTAACGAGTAGATCTAAGTATATTAATAATAGCAGCATACCATCACCTGCTGACAGCTTCAGCATTTCAACATTCATATGTGTAAGAAACCTAATAGTATTTGGAAATGACCATACTCAGTAAAACATCTCTACTCTGCATGACCACTCAGTGTGAGTATGCCTGTTTTGAAAACTGTAAGTAACTATTCAAAATAATGTTATGGCAAAGGCTGGGACTGGAAAGACAATTCCTGGGTCACCGAGTCCAACTCTTGATATCGCAGACAAGTATATCCTATACTATCTGTACAATCTGCTTCATAAATTCTTTAATGAAGAAACGTATGGTCATATACTGTAGACTTGCACTGAAACAGCAAGATATGTGAGAGGAAAGAATAAATTAAAAAAAAATGAGGTTGCAACTGGAATCAGCAAACTTTTATGTAAAATATATAAACTCAAAACATTACTATTAGAAGTCATTCCCCATGCCCTTCTCCCTAGCAGTTACCTGACCTGTCTTTCTTTGACATATCTCTCTGAAGTTCAAAGATTTTGTTTCAGTGTATTTCCTCCTTTAACACATCCACCCTGTCATCGCTTTAGGAAATTTGTTTGAACTTTACTTGTTGAAAAAAGAGTTTGTGCTAATTCAATGTGAAGACCAGAAGTAATGCATGCCTCTAAGGTTACTTTATTAGCACAACTTCCTGGGAGGATTCAAGACACAGTTTTACAGAGAATACTGCAGTAATCCACACTTCTTCCTAGCTGGGACTCCTGCAATCATGCCATGCTCTCTCTTTCATTTCAGCTTCGCTGAAGAGTAGAAATCCAATTTTAAATGCTGAAAAAAGGCTTTGTAAACATGGTATGACAGAACACAACATTCATATTGTTTAATATATAGTAAATGTATATAGTTTGTAAAGATAAAGATTTCCCATTCTCCTACTTCTACCATTGCAGACTGCTGAATTCACTAAAACTCCCCCTTTCTTCTTTCTTGCTCATCTCACCACCAATAAGAAAGCAATCAAAAAACCAAAACCTTCTGTCATACCTGTCCAGCCCCTTACTTGCCTCTGAATATCTAACTTCTTGCTAACAGGATGCAGCTGACACTTTTGTTATTAACAGTAGATCTAATACAGATCTAATAAAGGATCTATATCGAAGTTGTGTTCTGGAAGGATAACAAAAGTAAGAAGTAGGGATGAAGACAAGAGATGGCAGAAGCTGACACCTACATGTCTAAACAGTAAAAGTCTATACCCATCTTAACGACCAAAAAACGATAAAAGAACAACTAGATAGCTGAGATTTAATACTAATATACTGTGTAGCCATCACTTGATGACTACACAAACACATAGAGAGCAGATACAAAATAGCTATCACCTTAAAAATACAATGCCGTCTGCAGTGCACCACACCATGATTATTTCACAATGAATTTGCTAAGGTGGGCTTCAAAACACAGTCTTACATCATACTTACTGAGAAAAAAATACTATTGTTATTTAATGATTTCCCTTCTGTTTCTCAGGCAAATTTTATTCCTATAAATCACATTTTTTGAGACAGCCTCAAAACAGGAGGACAAGGAGGGAGAAAACAACATATTTTTCTTTCCTATATTTTTCTTCCAGATTGATAATGCTAAACAGAGAACACTGCTATTTGACCCAAAATTGCTATAAGGTCACTTCATTCATATTTCCTTTTACAGCTCAAAAGAATCAAGAGGAAGACAAGTACAGTAGAAAAAATACAATATTAAGTTTCTGAAGTTGAATTTTGAGGATAAAGAAAAGGTGATGACTTATTTCTTTACAGAATTAAATTGTTCCTGCTCTAGTCTAAAAGCTTTTGTTTCTTTATACCATATTTTAGAACCATGCTGGCCCAGTAAGGCTGTCCTGGAACACCATGGCAGGAGGCTGCAACTTTCCTCCTAACTCTCTTGCGCAGAACACTTAAAGTTCCACAAATAATACCATAGAAAATAAATTATCATGCAATATTATTATTTTCTAAACGTGAGATTCAGATATACCATCCTCCAGTTAACTCTGATTCTACAGCTTCTTTTGCTTGTAAGTCAATATTTAAGTATTTGTATCAACTATTAAATAGGTCATCTACAGGTGTTTGAAAAGGCAGGATTGCATCATAATTGAAAGCACCTACAAAGCACCACTGTATACATTTTCCACACCAAGAAACAGGAGTTTCTTTAGGGCTTGTAAGCTCTTTGCAATCTGGAGCCATATGCCATTTCAGTACTGCTTCGAGTCCTTACTTGCTAGACCCTTTTTAATTTTGAACTGATGCCAAGGTTAGACATCATAGCAGAGGTTTCCCATTTAAAATCTTACCCTTTTTTACAAAATACCTATTAGCACTTTGCAATATTAGCCCAGCTTTATTCTAATACACAACAAAACCTGAAAGGTAATCCTATTTTTTTCAGTTTTATCATGCCCCCTTCTGCCCTCTCACACTCAGTTCAAAGCCCATTGAATGTTAGTGGTTATGAACTGTACCATTGTCTTGGGGTGACTTTATGATATATCCCATATTCGTCTTCTCTATGCTAGGGAAAAAAAATTGAATCTTGTGCTTTTAAAACTGAGCCCCGAGAGCGGAGAGAAAACAAGAACTAGAGAAATATTTTCAAAACAATTCTAATGTTTCAAGGTCAGTTTTTGCTATGCTGCTGTGCAGTTTTGGGTTTGTTGGTGGGGTTTGTTGGTTTGTTTGTTTGTTTTGCAGCCAGGCTGCAAGGGAGGAGGAAGACACTTGCCTTCTAGCTTTTCCAGCCAGAATTCTGCCTGTTTCTTCAGAAGGAAGAGACTTAAACTTCTGCATTTTCCTGGACTTTTGATTTCTTCTTCTTCTTCTTCTCTCCTGGACTTGTCGGGACATCGGAATATCAACACCTCACTGGGAGGCCTTTTCCACTGGTCTGGTCTGGGGGGGCCCCCCACGATCGGCCTGGGACTCTAGAAGGGACTCTGGGTCTTCCAGTCTTCCAGTGAGAGACTTCATTATTTGTTGTTATATATATTATTTAGTGTTTAGTATTAAATAAATAGGTTTTTTCCCTTTCACTTTCCTTCGAGGAAATATTTCTTTTCTGGAACCTGGTGGCAGAGGGTGACTGCGGCCTGTTTTTATCAGAGAATATTTATCCCTCTGAATATATTTGTTCCAAACCAGGACAACCATACATGACATGAAGGCATATACAACCCTGGAGTGCAACAAGAAGTTCTAAAACATGAAGCAGATATTTTCTGGAATTTCCAGTAAAAATCTGATGGCATCTTAGAAAGGACAGAAGACATTGCACACTTAGAAACACATCACTGGAAATTAAATTTAAATAAATAAGTAAAAGATACTGACAATACATACTTTTGACAAAGCTGGCTGAACAGCACTTTGGGAGAAAGAGGACCTTTTCCAGCCTCCCTCATACTGTGAAGGAACAAGAACATTGCTGAAGTCAAAGGTCCTGGGCTGGAAAGGTTCACCACCAAAGGATCCTTCAAAATAAAGGTAAATTGCACATCAGATTTCAAATGTAATGAGATGACACTTCTTTCAAGTTACTACATTCATGAGAAAGAGTAATGTATCTTTCGGTCTTAAGAGTGTTTCAGGTGGGTTTCTTTCAATGTTGACATCAACTACATGATTGAAATGAAGAGAAAGTTCATTATTTAAGCAGTAATAGTTGCAAAACCAAACAATTCCTGTTGAGCAAATCAGTGGTAACCAACAGTTTTGGAAACAGATGCCATTGAGCCAGATGTCATTGGCTCTCACAAAATCAGACTACCTTCCTGTATTACCTGCTTTACTCTTACTCCCAACGTGCACTGAATTTCCCTACTAGCTGGTCTGACTCTCAGAAAACCAGATTACAACTGGTTACAAACAATTAGAAAGGGTGCCTCATCCAGAAGGCAGATCCGCACAAAACGTAAACACTATAGATACACACAAATACAATATAGTATTTGCTTTATATACACTATCAAAAGGTGGAAAAATGGCCCTTACCAAGCAGGACACTGCAGGTTTCTACATTACAATTAGACCACTGCAGCCCTCTAATTCTGTGTTAACATACGAAGACCAGAAAAAACATTCTTTGTTCCCAAGACCTTGTCATTAAAGAAAAAGTAGATCTTTCAACCTTATGGCTATGCAAGCTTCGCATCCAGCATAAGCCAATGTCTCACTGGCTTTCTAAGCCTTCAGGCACAAACAAGTTCCAGACCTCCCTTGTGGCTCAGGATAACTTAGTGAAACATGTGGCTGCTCAAAACTGCCACTGGAGGAAATAAAGACAGCAATGAAGAGCGTTTCACACTATTCTTGCCCGGAGAAGATATGAACATGACCTATAGCAACATAGAGAAATCTTCATCATACTAGAGGTATCTGAAACAGAATAGCACCCCTCTACCCTCACTGCCACAAGAAAGCTCCCAGCAAACAACAGAAAAAAAAGGAAATGAAGAAAAAATCTCCTGTAAACTGTTTGCTTTAGCTAGCTGAGGGAAAGGGGTATATCTTTATTGCCAACAACATTTGAAAACCCAAGTCTCCAAGAGATGACTGGAACAGCAGAATATTCTCTGGATAATAGCCATAGTAATCTCTCTTCCATATGCTTACAATGAGCTCCAGGACAAGAAATTATTTCCTCAGTGAAATTTTGCTTCTCTCATTTTAATCCCCTGGCCTGTGAAGCACAGAATAAATTTTATAAGCCTTATCAATGAAGGGCTGGGACAGACTGGAATAAAACATTTTATGAACATTTTCTAGAGCTGAATAGACTATTTCCCATATCATGCATTCATACTGAAGAAATTAAATGATAAAAACAAGCCAGCCTCTCTTATTTAAGGTCAAGCATTATTTGATACTTCAATATCACAAAATGTGAAAGCAAGTCATTATTCCTCCTCCTCCAGGGCTGAAAAATGATTTTTATAAAAGGAGTGAGTTCACTGATAACATAAAACAGATAAACAATTAAAAGGAAAAAGAAATGGGAGAGTAACAGTGTGCCTTTAACAGAGATGTGATGTCCTGTCCTCCAGCTTCTTCCTACATTTCCCCAACTTTGTATTTCTCACTGCATACTTACCAATTGAGAGTCTGAAGCATGACAGATTTTTAACTTTGTTCCTTTCTCCTTCATCTCATACATCACTTCATTTAACACATGAGTCTGTGCCAAGTTCTAAAAGAAAAAAAATCCAACTAAATCCAAAAGAAACATGCTGATCTTTCAATTACACAGTTTTCTTTAGTTACATATTCTAGCTTCAGGGATAGACAAAACCAGATACATTCATAACGTACAACTGAGGTTTAGATCAGACCACTAGAAAAATCACTGATCTGACTCTTTCTAAAATTGTATCTATTTCTCTCTCTGTAATTTCAAAACAGTTTTCTAGTAATAACTTCATTATTTTTGCTAAACAACAAGATTTTTTTTTTTTTTTTTAATGAGAAGGACATTAGTATCAGAAATCATTTGTCTCTCTTAAACCCTGCAGTCCCTCTCATCATGCCCCATGAAGCACGAAGGCTTTGGCACACTGAAAAGCATTATCCCTCCGCATTTAGGAGAGAAACCAACTCAACATATCTCTGTTTCTTTATTTTTGTCTAACTTTGGCTCCAGAACACTTCGGTTTACATAATACCCTGAATAGGACAGATAACAAATCTGCAGTAATTCTCACAATTTTACGATTTGTTTACAGAAGCAACACCATAAACACAAGGTAAAGTGTGTTGGTGCAGAACACCTTTGTAGCAGTTTTCTTTCCTTTTTTTCACTCCTATCTGCATACATAGAGATGTCTCTGTTCAGCTGACAAGCACCAGGATGGTCCAATATAAAACCCACTAGGATTCCTGCTTTTTTTGAGGATTTTGGATTAGTTGTACACTCAACATCAATAGAAGTGTATTAATATAGCTCAGTCCTGTTACTCTGCTCGGGAAAAAATCATAATCAATAGAAATACTTTTATAACTGCATCCATTGAAGGGGCTTAAAATCATCACAATGTAGTGTGCAGACATTTGCATTACACACGAAGTACCACTATTGACACCACCAATGTGGTAAATACCTCACATTACTCATGACTGCCAATGCTGAACTATAAATAAAACCACATGCTGGAGTACAAGCAGTGTGTAACTGATATGCAGTGTGCAAAACACTTGACATTTTTACTTGTCTCATTACTGTGCAAAGTGCTACTGAGCCAGGAATTCTTTTTTGCTATAACAGGAAATATTCCTTGGATACCAAGGCATAAAAAGAACTTGAAAAGGACCTTCAGAAAGCAGAATGAAGGCTGGTAACACTCAGAACCTTTTCAAAGCCCGCAGATTATACAGATTTAGTATCTCTGAAATCTATTAAGAGAAAGTAGTGTGATCTTTCCATCTTACCTGCATGACAGCATTAAAAAAGCAGGTATTTCCTAAATTATTTATTCCTTTAACTGGAACTGATGCACCATTACCAGAACTTTTTCCTTTCAGTATTTCACTTGTTTCACTGTTTTCTTCACGAAGACGTATGATTTTTGATGAACCTATAATTAAACTATAGATTAATATGACTACATAATTGCATAGTTTAATCAATTTAGTCCTCCCATGACTACGTTTATCAATTTTAACACATGTAGAAAGATACCTTGATGATACTCTAAGCTGCTTTGTGCAATCTTAAAAAAAAAGCAACATCAGCAGTTAAAGCCCTGGGGGGGAAAAAATCCCCAAATCCTCCCAATAACTACATACATCCAACAAAACCTTCCACAATAATCATACTGTTTCATAAGATTGTAACTTCTAAAATTACACAAGGAATAAATAAAGTAAAACAAGCTCTGTTAGCTTATTAACAATAGGCAACAGAGATATATGCTCATTAGACACACTAAAAACACCACGCAAAGGCTTCTTTCCCACACATTTGAAGAGAGGTAACCAAAAGTTACCACCTGAATACTGCAAGTCTTGATCAGTTATCATGCTTCATTCAAACTGCCTTGTCAACAGCCCAACTGGAGTTATTACCAGTTTACTCAAATGCTATATTTGCTCCTCCACCCACCTTCCTCATAGCCTGAGGAACTGCTAATGCAACCCACATACCTACACACAATGCTAGTGTTTTAATTTCAAGTAACAAAAATTTGATAAAACTATGCTACCAGTATAACATCCATGTAATTCCCTATTTTCCATATTATTTAAATAGATAAGGAGCAGCAAAGTTAGACAGTCATTAACTTGTAGCCTAGAGGTAATGGAAAGACTTGAGATAACAATATTTAGCCTTGAATTCTATTAGCAACTTTCACATTGTCACGGTTGCAGGACTAAATATGAACATTACTGACATCTGCAGTGTCTTAAATATTGATTAACAATGCATGTCAATGTAAACGAGTTATGGACTTAATAGATGCCAAGAACTGTGATGCTACAATCTCTGTCTTGACATATGAATTCATATATTTGTTCTAATGAGTTTCACATTGAAGTCTCATTAAAGTGTTCTTGAGAAATAACTAACAGACCAATTTACGCTAATGAAATTCTCATGCCAAAAGGTTCTTTTATGTACACTCCTAGGTAGCTTCTTGCTTAGAAGACAGAAAAATATAATTAAATAAAAAAGAAGGCATTAAAATATCTCTTGTATCTGACAACAAGCTTCTGACACAGTCTGCCTGCACCCTACAGTGCCATCAAGGCATAACTATTCTTCCAAATTGTGTAAGAGTTTGTCAAAACACAATCAGATGTGATTTGTTGTTTAAAAACATTTTTAAATGTTCTTGCTAATACTGCTCACACAGCTTTAAATTACTCTCCTTTCCACTCAGGTGGGAAATTAAGACAGTACAAGGGCAAACTAAAGGACCGAGCTCTCCTTGAAAAAGCAAGACAAAGTGTTTCTGAATGCAACCAACACCACACGAGCTGCTCGCACCCTGAAACAGTCACTGTTTTATAGGCTACATGCAGCAACACCTTTTAACTGGCATGCTTACAAAGGGCATGCTCATCCACCCACACAGAGCTCCAGAACAACCACAGCAGGGGAATGGAGTTCCAAATATCTGCAGGTCAAAAGCACTGCTCACTCTCCGAAGTTTAATAATGTAAGTGGAGATGTTGTCCTCTCAGAAAAGTGGGCCATGCAGAGTAGTGCTGGGGAGAAGAGATGGTTAAAAATGAAAAAAAAAAAAAAGAGGGGAAAAAAGCCAGAATTGTGTAAATAATTTGTGTATTAGTATACCACAGTTGTTGCATTTATCCATCGGCATTCAAAAACATCTGGGACAGCATCTTAAAGTAAACAATGTTCACAAGGCCATCTGGACAAAACTGCAGGCAAAAATTAAAGCATAAGCATATGGAAAAGCAGATTTTTCTCTTCCCTTTAGCAGTACAGGATGACAAATGTCAAACCTAGATCTGTCCACGCTTCACTGTGCTATGCTTTGCAGCACCACCTGGCTCTCCTTGCACAGCCACCAAATATGGACAGCACTGCCACAGCGGACCATATCTGCAGGGCAAACTCGATAAAAGCATTTCACTTCATGGTTAAATGGCAGCTTCACACAAGTAGCAAGTCTCCATTTGCTGAACCTTACATATAAATTATTTAAGGGAGGGAAAACAAAGCCAAAGCATCCAGCTTTCCGATAAGAGCTGGATGAATACGCAATTACAAAACACAATAAATGAGAACCAGACATCTGACTGCCTCAAAGCTGGATAATTAGTATAGGGATAAAGAGAACTAGTAGTAAATTGGGAAAAGGTCTGGATGTTGTTATCGAAGTCTAGGAACTTCCTTTCGTTCAGAAGGTTTTAATTACTGCCTCTTGATTTTTTAATAATTTTACAAACACAATCCACATGACATTTTAATAGGTTTTTTTTGTATCTGTGAAAAAGTCTTGACAGAGAAGTGTTGCTTTGCCATTACAAACATTATCTGCTGCCTTTCTTATAAGACACAGGTATTTTTAAGGACATACACAGAACCAGAGGAGGGACAGCAGTTTTTAATTTAGCTTTGCTCAGTGTCCCCAGATCAGCGATAAATGACAGAGAGGCCTGAAGCTGAATGTTTACTTGACATGTGAAGAGTTGGTCAGTCTTAATAGGACATGCTGGTAATAACTGTGATAGCTAATCCTTCTGCAGACTGGGGCTGGAGGGTCCTTCTGCAAGATTAACCCAAGGCTACAAGCATGTTATTAATCAAAAGGCTAATATGTAATTTTTTAAAGTGAATTTGCACTGAATAACTGTTTCATGGACCCTTGCCGGCTCAATCTTGCAACCCTGTAATGTTTTAACAGGCGCACTTTTGGATATGAAAAGTGACTTTTAAGTCAGTAAAGACACAGAAAGACCACAGTGGAAGAATTCCATCAAAATGGCTGTCATCTGCTGCTGCCCACGAGACCTTCAGCTCCTGACCAAACAGGAGAAAAGAAGGAATCCAAGCCATCCATCTACATGCAGTAATACATCTTATAAAGGACTTTGTTAATATTAACAAGAGCAAGGGCGGTGAAAAGCACAAAAGTAATTAAATTCATAGACCGGTTTCTGTCTGTTGTTCACTATTACATCCTTCAGAGAACTGACACGGTGACCCTCAAACTCTCTGTCCTTCTTAGGTAGTGTGGACATCAGCTCCAGATAGACCTGTTCCTCCACAGTGCGGACAGAATATCTGACTGTGCCTGAGGCTCACACATTCAGACCACCCTCTGTCAGGCTCTTCCTGCTGTTTTGCTGCAGAGGTGGCCTTCCCAATCCAGTCGCACACGGAAAACTCTCACCCGAGGTGGGCCTGGATCACCACAACCTCCTCTTTCCTTAACAAAGTGTATCTGGCTGCAGACACACCCTACATGAGCACTGTCAAGACCCATTGCCCAGCTCTCCATCCAATTCATCACACCCTACCGACCACCTTTCTAGACACCAGGTCAGTGCCAGCCTCTGGTCCCATCATGACATCCACCACCAGCACTCACTCCTTCAGTTCAGCAAAGCTTCCTGACATCACCCTGCTTTCCTCCTTGCTAGAAATCCCCATTCCTGCCAGACCCACAGGAAAGAGGACAGCAGTCAGACAGCTCCTCTGCTACAGCTTTTGCCTGCAAAGCACCCTTTCCTTGCCACTCTTTTCTTTTGCCTGCTTCTGCTCACCTGTAATCCTGTCCCATAAGCTCTTAGGAAGCAGGGAACATTGTTTTGCCCCACAGCTGCACAGCACCAGCTTCATGAGTATATGACCGAGATTCCTAAGCCCAACATTAAAATAGAAAATGATTCATTCCGTGAAGCAGAGCGAGTTATGGGACCAGGTGTACAAACACACATGGTGATGACACACCAACTTCCAAAAGATGTTCACAAAACTTATCGTGGGTTCCCTATCCATTTGCTTTGCCAGTATTTCAAACATTTTCAGGGCACATGGACTTCTGTACCACCCTTGCTGAAACTAAGCTGTGCCTGGGGGTGCAGATGGTATGCAAGCAAGAAGATAAATGACATCGAATTTTTCTTTCAGCCAGGAGAGTAAGCACTTTTGCTCATCTTTTCAATGCAACTTTTTTTAATTAAAAATGAGGGTTCCAGGAATATGCGCTTTTATTCCAAGGTCAAGCCTTTTCTACTGAATACAACTCTGGTACTTCAGCTGAAGGTCTTCACAGTAAAAGCAAAGTTAATAGACAGCCTTTCTTTTAAAAAGTTTTCATCATGCTGTATTGTGAAATGCTACTAAATTATGTGGTACTCCTTTTTTATTTAAAACATTTAGATTTTTTTTCAACACTGTACAACAACGAAAATCTAACCCTTAGAAAAACAGCACAGTTTTCTTCTGAAATTGCCACTAGCTTTACATTTTAAAAACACAATCTTCTCTTGCAGCATTACAATCGTATCAAATTAATGATCAGAAATTGCAATTTTATTTCTCCAAAACTGCCACAATGTTATAAACTTAAAAAGACATCTGCATAGTCTGAAAGAGCAACCTATTCGAGCACCAGTCTTCATTCTCTGTGCTCAGATGACTTGTGCTACACCTCACAAGTACGTGGGTAGGAAGGGAAGAATCCAGGGGTAAGACTTACAGAATGCCTAAAAAATTTTTTTGCAAATGATTCGGTGTTCATGCCCTTGCAAGGGGTATAATTAACCACAAGTACGCACATTTGAAAGAAAACTTATGATACATAACAGAAATGTCTTTCTGCCGAAGTGTATTTCAGATCTGGAGAATCAGTTATTCTGCTTTACTTGTTAATTTTAAATAGACATAATGGTCTTATTTGACTCCAAACCACATGTAGTAAAAATCACTTATGAAATAATACAATTTCTTTTTCAATGCAGTCCTTTGTCAACTGCTAGTATCCACAGATGAATGCAAATCTGAAAAGTTATGCATCACACTATTTGTTTTTCCATACAAGTGAAAAACTATTACTTGTACTGTAAAATTATATAGATTTTTATACATCTGTTATACCCATTAAAATAGAAATCAGGTTTCTTAACTTCATTTATTGGCAAACGTGGGCAGCTGAACTTACTAGCAAAATCTCATTCCTCTGCCTGACCTTCACAACAATAAATTTAACTACAAAATTTGAGAATATATATTCTTCCTTCCCATTCTATTTCCAGACAAACCAATTTAATTAACTGCTCTATAAAAACTATGCAATCTTACGCCTCCACCAACATCTAATTTGGTTTTTGTAAAGGAAAATATGCATAATATTCACTTTTAAGACTGCAAAACAATTTGTTTTCTCCAGCAAATGAGCAGACACACAGATTGCAATGTCTCAGCATGGTTCCTGTGTACTACATGTGCATTATGTCCATGTGAAACTCACAAGTGTGCCACACGGACAATACTGCACCTGCCTTTCTGTGGAAATCATCATGGCCTGCTAACCTTTTCCACAAAACAAATTTCTGGGTGGTACACCCTAGAAAGCAATCTTGCTTTATTCTTCCATCTTGTGCCCAACATGACCTCTTAACCAAATAGACTCCTTTGAAAAAAAAGGCAGGGGTGGGGGGGGAAAGCAGGCATTGCTGGGTACAACAAACCATAGGATCAGATGCGAAAATCACACAGCTGCAAGCATTCTTTTGGGAACCCAGCACTGGGATTTATCTCAATCGCTTAATGTAATTACAAAAGTCAGTCATGTAGTAGTAATGTAATTTGCACATTTTTACAGCTGAAGTGAAGTTGAATCTTTATGAGAGGCTGAGTGAAAAGCAGGGATCCTGCTGCCACACTATTCCACCACATTAGTACCAAATGACAAGCATTTTGCTTTTGTTTATTTTCCAAGATGCATTAATTAGGAAATCTATATAACCCTCCCTTACATGCTGAAACTGATTATTTTATCTTTAAATGAATCCTGCACTTTCGAGAACTGAAAAAAAACTATCAGTCCTCATCTGCTACTTATATCCACAACCATACTGCATTTTTACAGAAATTTCTGCACAATGCTATTTGAATTTTAATGATGCACCATGCCAACCAGTTGTTACAACAAAAAGAAATCCAGGCATAAGACAAATTGTTGTTACAGTACCACATTCTGATGTGTCTGATATGAAAATTGTTCTCATTTTTGACTGCTTTTTTAGAAAGAAGCACAAGACTGATTTTTAAATGAGAAATATCAATTGAACTGGTAATTGTCAGCTTTACACTACTTGTTTCTCACAAGTTATTTTTCATCCTTTTAAAATTACTTAATGTTTTTAATGGCTGAATATACAAAATAAATTTTAAAAATCAATGCCAACCAATAATTTAAAGACTGACAGTTACACTGAAAGTATTGATGGAATATGAAATAAAATGCTACACTAAAACAAATAAAGCAAAAGTAGAGTTAATTCTCACAGTTATTCACCATGTTCTTTGTGTTTGGGACAACAGCATGAATTAATTTAAATTTCAGATTTTATTTTTCAAAAATCTTTAAAAGCAGTCTAATTTAAAGAAAGAAAAAAACCCTACAAAGATTTCGTATGGGAAGTACCAAGTGTGTCATTTACCAAAACGGCCCAAGAGTATCAGCTCTGGGTGGGAGGCCCCTGTCAACCGCACCACGCATTTACAAATACACATCTGTTTTCCAGCCTCTTCCAGTGAGGAGCCTGGCCCAAAGCAACAGAGTATCCCAGGCAAACAGCTTTTCCTTGCCACATAAGAAAACCCAGCAAACCAGCTTTGGGCCAATGGTCCCAGACCTTTCATGAACGCGATGCAAACTGCTCACCACAGACACAGTGAAGAGTGTTATAGACTGGCACTTTTAAAACATCATGGAAGTACACATACATGCTTTTTGCATGAATACAAGCTTGCTCTTGAGCCTCAGCCCTTTCCCAGGATGGAGCAGGAGACACGACAGCACTGCAGAAGCAACCCTCAAGCTCAGACCTTTGGCTGTCAAGGTGGGCAAGGCTATGCCTATGCCCTAAACAAAAAAATACATTCCTGGTTTCAGTTATAGAAACGTTTCCAGTTATATCAGGAAATACTTACATGAAATATATGCATTTTCAAAACAGAGTATCAAAATTAAACACAAATGCATATACAGCAGAAATATACACTATGCTGCTCTGCTATAAACACCTGCTGTTTAAGAAATCCTGGGCCTACTTTAAGCTTACTTTCCCTGAGTTAGTTTGGAATTTCAGTTGCTTAATTTAAGACATTCACAGAAAACTTCCACACTTCATACTCTGAAAGCTTTGGATATTTTGAAGTTTCACAAATTAAGAATCTAAACCATGAGGCACAAAGTCATATCACTCAGAAAGTCTTATCCAACAGTACAATAATGGAATGAAATAGCTTCCATTACATTAAATGAAAAAAACCCTACAGGACTTTCATCTGTGAGAAAGCTGTAACAACTACTTACTACATGTAAACTTGAAAGTGAAACCATGAACAGAAGTAAAATCACACACTGTATTTTCAATGCTCCAAGAAAAATTATGCAAAAAGTAGCAATTTATCAATTTATTACAATTGAAAAATTTAACATATACCTAGTGACTAGATCAAAAGATAGTATTTCTCAGTGGCCCTCAACTTTCTCCCCTCAAAAAATATGTAACAACTCTTAAACCCAGTAGTATTTATGCACAGGCAGCTAGAAGACCTAGTCTCATGCATTAAGGCAATCCTCCTTCATTCTTACTTCTAACCAGCTGATTATCTCAGCTAAAAAATGTAACCAGTTGTTTCAAAAGTTTACTCAAGCTGGTTTTTGAGAAGAAAATCTGGAATTCAATGCACTCTCTAAGTCTCAAACCAGAAATGCTGCTATGTGTTACAGTGGGGATGAATAATGACATTATCAAGAGTAGACAGCTGAGAGCCACAAATACAAAGTTCTATCGACAATCACATATATTAAGAAGGTATGCAAGGCTTCTAACATAAGAAAATAATTTAATACTATCTTGTATTAATAGAAATGAGCGCTGTATCACTTAAAACCAAATAGCAGAAAAGAACAGTGCATTCAACAACAGAGTACTGTAAAATCCACTTAAACAAATTTAATTAACTATGGAGAACAAATTTAAATCAGGAAAATTTTACCTTTGATACTTGGATCTATACTACGAAAATTTAATTCATTTGTAGTGAATGTATAGTGTATACTTCCACATATTTTTTGTGCATTTATTTATATGGCATCTTATTTATGGTAACAACTTCTCCATGATAAATCTTTCTCATTAAAGACAAAATTTGGAAAAACTGTCCTACAGTGCCCAAAATATTTTTCAAATGTAATCAAATTACAGAAAAAAGTGCATTATGACACTTACGTGTCATAAAAAAAGACATTATGTTTTGACAGCCATTACTTGCCCAAGTAGCTGTGCAATTACAAATTACATTATAGTCACATCATGCATAATTTTTCAATTGTATTTTTAACACAACTCAAAATCTAAAATGCTTATTTTTAGAGTTGGTACATTACAGGGGTCTCCAGATAAAACTATTTGGACAAACTTACTTGGTTCAGCCCTGGCACCATGTTTCTGAAGAAAGTCAACTATCTGAGCCAGAACTTTTTTGTTGCAATGTGTTGACAGCTCTTCATCACATTCATAACACCTAAACAAAAGAAGAAACAACTTGGAATTCAGGGTATCTGCATGCACCTTCCAGCTTTCACAAATCTCTCAACTAACCTTAAATAAATTACTTAATCTCCAGGTTTCAATTTTTCACACTAAAAAAGAGGAATAGAATTGAATTCCCTCATCTCATATATGCTTATCTATAGGTAAGTCCCAATTCACTGTGGTACCTACAGATCCAAATAATCTCAGAGAATCAAAAGGACAAACTAATTTTCTCTCCAGAAAGCTTGCCTTTCCTCTACATAAAGTATTAATTTTAGCTGTCACAATCATGAGAAGACATTGCTTTAAGTTATGTGTAGTCCTTATATACAAGCATGCACAAAGCACTGCATATTCATTCTTACCATATGATCCATGTGCTGAGGTTGATAACAATGCAATGAGGTTCTGTGTGTGCTGTTTGGAAGTGTTTCAGAGAATGCTGGCCTTCTGAATTCTTACTACATCCCTAAAAACAGAAACGTCAGCACAATAATGGGGGAAAAAAGGAAAGAAGGAAAATACCATATTATTAGTAAATAAACTGCAAAAACTTCACCATTCAAAATTCAGAAGCTGTTCTGTCCTACCCATTCAGCATTCTCAAGGACTGAAAAGATTTATAATCCTTTATAATTCAGTGTTATAAAGATATCAATTAGCTTTTCTTCTAATTAAGGAAAATCAATGACAACACAAAACCAAACCCTCATCTTTTCTACTTGGAAAAATCAGATACAAGTATAGAGATCTATTAAGTTTGTTTTAACTGAATAGAAATAATTCCTAGCTTTCGCATAAGTATTGTGTAAATATCAAGACAGAAAATTATGCCATCCACAAATGTAAGAATGCTCTAAAAATGAAATTAAATGAATGAAACAACTATGCAGCCTATTTGGTCCATAGAATATCAATGAAAGGACAACAAAGGTAACCCTCACTGCTCAAGAATGCCGAACGCATTCCAGACAGCAAATGAAAAAAGTACTTAAAGTGTTTTGTACTAAAAAGCTACTCAGAACACACCATTTATGTACAGTAATTTTGAGAGAAAGCATTTGCAATTTTTCAAGTATCTACAGAGTAGGACTTAGAAGATTCGGCACTGGTCTCTCAATGAGACATGAGCTAGAAGCCACTAACAACACAAACATGAAGCGGCACACAGAACTAACTCCTTTTAAAAACCCTCCTTAACTAGAAATTTTCAGACAAGATACAGAAGTTCTCCTCAGATCTAGTTAACTATCTTCTGAAGCCTCTCAACAGCACATTTCTTGGCAAAATCAAATCTGTTCTGATTATACTGAGAGGAGCTGGCTTCTGTCCTTACTATAGTAAAACCTACTGAAAGTCTAAGAAAATTGTGAAATGCTTTGTTCAGGCAACTATTGGCTAACTTGAGCCTGACATTTCCCATAAACTGAGTTTTTCTATATCAGGCTTTACTTCACCCACAGGGCAGAAACGTGTACAAACCCTTGGGGTCAGGACCTGCTGTTTTAAACTCCGAGGCCATGATTTGACATTATAACTGATCCAATCTAATGGCTAGCTGCCACAGAAGCAGCATTCTCACTCTGGCACATGGTTTCCCTGGTTTCAATCAAATCTAGCAATTGACTGTCCACAGTACAAGCTGATTCAGCAATATACATGTTTGGTTTTTCATTCATTTGTATTCGTGGGAACTTCTGCCAGATGAGCGGGCTGAATGGATGCATTTTGCAGCCACACAGTTCCTGAAGCCAATTCTCTGCAAGCGGCAAGAGCATGCAGATGAAGAAGAGAGAAAAGGCAGGACGGTACCATAACACATAAAGCTAACCCAAAATGCTGCCAAAAATGAGAAAAGAACATAAAGTCACATCCCGCTTTCCTGAAGAAGCTGAAGCATGGACTCTCACAACTAAGCACTTATGTCACACTGTTTCACTGAAGGGAATGGGATGCCAGGCAGAGAAGGATCCACACCCAGTGGTATCCTTTAGAAAATCCACCTCTGTAAATTTAGCACGTGTGCTTACCTGAAAGCCACATTTGAGACACAGCCATATGTCTGACGGTGCCACAGGCTCACCATCACTCATCCGCCTCTCCTTCAGACAGTCCGCACATATTGACCAGACGCTCTGAGCTACTGCTCTCTTCACATGGTGCACATCCACTGCTTGGCTCACGTGCTGGCAGGTTAGGCCTGGAGAAAACAACACATACTCACTTTCATCCATTAAAAATAATAGCTATGAAAGGGAGCACGTGTACACTAAAACAGCATATCTCCAACGAATTCAGCATTACAAAAAAAATAACAGCAAGGAACTAGAATAGGAAAGATCAGCCAGCTGCTCCCCACATATTGAATTTTATGAATTATGAATTCTATTTCAGTCTTCCTGTAATGAAAATTCTTTTCAAGTAAATAAACAAATACCCATGCATCCCCAGTACGACTGCTCATTCTGAACACAAATATCAACCATTCTTCTCTGTTATATTTCTTGCATATATTCTACTATATCACAGAATAAGCTAGGTTTGAAGTAACCTCTGAAGACCATCTTGTCCATACCCTCATTTAAAGCAGAGCCAACTAATTTAGATCTGTTTGCTCATAGCTTTGTTCATCATTTTACTGTCACAGTATTCATACAGGCCCATCTTACTCTTCATACCCCTCATCAGATCCAAGTCTAACTGAGTTTGTTTACCTAATCCCTAATCCTGCACACTCTGGACCACTGCAAGGGCAGCCCAAACATGTCTCCACCGTCTCTGCCCTTCCTTTTTTTCCTCTGAGCTCAGCTGGAAGCTCCCTGTTCAGCCAAGCAGCCTCCTGCCATGTGTGCATGACCTTACACAGAGAGGAAAGGACTGTTCTGCTTTGAAGAGGTTGTCATCGAAGATCAACCAACTCTTAAGCCCTTCAGGGTAGTCATGCAGTGTAAGAACCAATCATGTCATAAACACTTGACTGGGGATATTTCTGTTACATATTCAAACAAGAGAATTATTTCATGGTACCAACGATCTGTGGTTTTCATCAGTTGACATGGAGGTTTTCAGCCCTCAACCTCAGCGACGAAAATCACCTAATGTAATTACCTGAAATATCATCTGAAGAGTCTTCATCCTGTGGTCTGTTAGGCCTCTTACTTCTCTTTGGCTTCTCAGGGTTGGTTCTTGATGGATCTTTCACCCGCATCTGTTACTTACTAGGAAAGAGAAACAGACGTTGCTTTATTGTTATTGCTATGTAAATGCTTCATCAAATGTAGTGAGTTTGAACTCTAAAAGCACAAGATCGAATCGCACATTCAAACTTCATGAGTGCAGTTCTAGGCTTGGACTAATGTCAGCTACTGTGTAACAAGGAGTATGAAAGTGTCATGAATGAAGTCCTACGAATATCCCAAGATCAGTTACGCTACATGACATTATGAATTGTATCTGTAGCAACAGGGGACAAACACACTTCTAGGCAGCAGTGTTAATATTTGAGATACCAAGATTTTCTTTATTTCTGTTATTGTAAACTATTACAGAGCTTCAACCATACCTCACCAGAAAAACTTCATCAAAACAAGAGCTTCTCTTCCTTAACATATATCCCTTGGGAAAGGTTTTAGTCATCACTTACCCTTGGCACATTCCCTAAAAGCTTTTGAACAGTTTCAAACACTTTAAAAGAATACAAAAACTCTTCCAAATCTGATTAAAGTGTCCTATCCTATGAGGCATGACAGACTGGAATGCAAAATGACCCCTCTATTAAACATCAGAGAATCCACAAGGATGAAGTCTCTCATTTCAAAGGAAATTTGGGTCATTAATCAAGGAGTCTCATAAGGAGCAGAATTAAAGCATAGATATCTGCCACTCTACTTTAAAAAAAATATCCTCAGAAATTTCAGCACACCAGTCATTTAATCAAAATCCAAATGTAAATTCACTGAAGGAGTGTAGCTGTGCATCATACAAACAGCTGCTGGGGTTTAGTTTACAAGCCGTTTTTTCACAGACTCACAAAATCAAATATGTTGGAAAAGACCTCCGAGATCATCGAGTCCAGCCTTTAACCCAACACCACCTTGTCAACTAGACCATGGCACTAAGTGCCACATCCAGCCTCTTGTTAAATACCTCCAGGGACAGTGACTCCACCATCTCCCTTCCCTGGGTAGTCCATTCCACTGCCCAATCACTCACTCTGTAAAGAACTTCCTTCTAATGCTGGTTGCCTGGGAGAAGAGATCGACCCCCACCCGGGTACAAACCAGGCAGTTGTAGAGANCACTGGATTCGGCCCATTTATCCAGCCTGTCCAGGTCCCTCTGCAGAGCCCTCCTACTCTTCAGCAGATGGACACTGCCCCACAGCTTGGTGTTATCTGCAAATTTGCCAACAGCAGACTCAATACTGTCATCCAGATCATCAACAATGTGCTTCAAAATAACCAATTATTTTCATACACAAAGCAATGAACATAAGATAGTCATATATTCACACAGTGCAAACCTGTGAGCCATTCTGTTTAGAAAAAACAGATTGTCGTGTATCACAAACAGACTAGTAATGTCACCTGCGCCACCAGTACCAAACATTTTCAACTGTGCTACTGCATTTGTGCACAGGAAACCTCTAAAATGCCCTACATTTGGGAATAGCAAACGATATATTCTTACCACAGATCAATTAGTCAAATTTGCCAAAGTTTAGAAAGTTTGTCTATTCAAGTTTTTTTAATTTTCCCTGTATATGCATTTACACCTTTGTACTACTGAAGCTCTGAGAGACACAGGAATCAACCTGTACATTGAACTCAGTATTCCCCCTCCTTTTTTATCCATCAAGTCAATCAGCAGAACCATCACCAATATTGATAGTAGGGCACCACCATGACTGCTATCCGAATAGCCTTCACTGAAGCAGGCAATCTGTCCCTCAGAGCTCCTGTGCCAAGCTCCTACAGATCTGGACAGACACCCCTGCACCTGCCACACGTATTATTAGTGCTGGAGGTTTCCTGCATGAACATATCAATTAGAGATCTGCTTTGGACAAGTCAAATTTTTGTAGAGTATGAAACAAACCTCTCTTTCCTTCTTTTCATCAATGGCTTCATGGCTCCTCAACCTTCAAAATACACTGCATTTTTTTCATTTTTGCTACATGTACACAGAAATTAGTTTATACTATATTAAACCCCATGATGTTCTTAAATTACAGCTTTAAAAATTTCCTATATTTACAGTTATAAAGCTTCAAAGGCCTAGACATTCAAGAACAATGCCACTGATTTCAGCTTTGCTGATTTCATGGGTTCACAATTCCTGTTCATACAGTAAGAAAGATCTAAATATTCCAGCTCTTGTCTATTTATATTTAACAAGTGTTAGCACACCTAATGTTCATCAATAGCCATGCATCATGCCATCCCTAGAACATGAAAAGGTTCAGCTTCAACTTTGTTATTTCTGCCTTGGCACCTTATCATATATATCCAGCCTTCATGTGAGACTACCCATCACCGTTTGTGGCACTGCCACTTAACTGAGCACAAGATACATTGAGACATTCATCAAACAGTAAGGCCAATACAGCTGCTGCTAGAAAACCCAAGACTTTATACTAAATTATGTAAAGAGTCAATAGCAAAGACAGCAAAAATGTCCTCCCTAAAGGAAAGTAGTTTCATTTAGGTTATTCAACACTGACATAAACAATCTACGAGTTCATTCCAGCATAACAATTTTGATCTCTTTGGACAGATTATGTAAGACTGTCCAAATCACAAACGTCATCCCAACGAAAGTCATGTTCATATCAGCATATTTAGAGAGCTGGGATAAATAATTATGGGCCCAACCAGCTGAAATACAAGCAACTTTTTACCACCCGTGAAATCATGTGGCCCACAGAGCAGGAGATACAATCCCGATTGAGGCACACACAGCCCACTGCTGAACCCACACTCCCAGGGACCTTCAGGACACATGGAAAAGAGAGTTGAGGACGACAATGACTGAAAACACGGCATGTCAAGACCAACATAATCAACTGAGCATCAGAAATGAACAGTGGCATAAGGAGCTGGCATTCACACTGCAGGTCTGGGAACCCACTGCACAGCCCAGACACTTTTCATCCTCCTTTCACTAAGAGCAGGCAGAGCAAAAGACAACACGGACCATTAGATTAATTACTTTTCATGAACACACATACAGACAGGCATCCATCAGACAATGTTTACTGACCTGTGAGCTCTTGGAAAAGCCAGAGCATATCAAGGACTTAAGAGAGCCAGGGCTTGTGCCTGATTTTGAAAAGCATGTAAGTGTGATGGAAGGGTAAGAGCAACGAGCTACTCCACATGATCTACAACGCAAATAGTACAGTACATATGCAGTACTATCTGCCCTTTACCAGTACATTTAGGGCCAGAAAACCCTACAAATGAAAGATCTCACTTAACAATTTTAACATGATCAATTTAATATGATCAACATTTCAAAATCAAAATGTTTATGCCAGGAATTTGATTATTATATTTAATTGAGTGAAACAAGGAAGAAAGTTAAGATGCTTCAGAAAATGACTTCTCAGAGATATTTCAGTTTATGGGAAAGACAAGATTTGAGATTTTATTAGGATGAAAACTCTGAAAAACCACAGACTCAAGAAAGCATAAAATATAGCTAAGAAAAAAGCAAGAGAGAAGTTCTGTAGGTTTCTGTTGACCATAGGCACAAGCCATTCAGGACCAGTAGGCAAAGGAGAAATGAAAAATTTACACAAAATTAACTGGATATACTGAAAACTAAAAACTGTGGTAGTATTCCCATTATTTGACTCTTTCTAATCTATTCTCGTACTCTTTTAATACATTCAATGAGTATTTTGTGTCTACAGGCACCAACTACAGAGACTCCTAAAGGGGACAGACTGTCCTCCTTTTCCTATGCAGAAAGAAGTCACCATGAATCCCTGCCTGGAAGTTTCATTTTGTGATGGAAAAATAAATATGGCAAGTTTTTAATTTTGTATACACAAAATCAAGTCATGGTACATATGATATTTGACCAATGAATCTACAAATAAAAAGACACTGATTTTTGTGGTAGTTCAGAAGGTATGTTAGCTCTATTTGGCACACAGTAAAAATCCTAAGTAGAAATTATGCAGTTTCATGGGGAAAAATTGAAAAATAGAAGAAGTTACATTAGAAAAAGATAAATCTCTTCCTTTTAAAAAATAATTTCATACAAAACTAAGAACTAGTCCCGATAAAAATGTTCAGATTCTTTGAGCTCAACATACAAGAGTTTGAAGTGTAATCATAATCACTAGCTATTCTCTGTTGACTTTTTACTTCTTAAAAGACTCCTAATGTCAGTCAGCCCACAAAAAACTGATTAAGATCAAAACCTCCTCACTGCAACTGCTCATTTCCACCATTCTAGAAAGAACCACTTCAAAAGCAGCAGAATGATCTGCCTGTCTAATTTTAAAAGCTTCAAATCTGAAGCTTTGATTTGAAGCATCGAAAATCAATGTACTGAATTTGTTATGTTAAATCTAAGGTATGCCTAGACTATTTTAAATGTAAGGTACACATGAAATATTCTATATCTAATAGCATTAATATTCCTCTATTTAGAAACTGACTCTCTTCATAAAGTATATATTTAGATACTTACAAGAGCTGAATGTAGTTCCTAAAATAAATAACTGGTATTTTAAAAAAATTTTACATTTTGCTATAACTCAGTAGTCCTAGAATCGATAAAAGATACAAGGCTAGTACAAACTAAAAATCACTTTTCCTTGGGAAACAAAACCAAAACCAAACAAAAACCCAAAACAAATAAACAAATAATTCCTTTTCACAACATCTTTATGCAAGAGAAGTGGAGAAGCAAACCACGTCTTCACTGTCTAGACCTCCCATAACTTTTTCCCATCTTGCACTTCCTACTTGGAAGTGGAGTCCCTCTTCCTAGAATGTCTACAGTTCACTTACTAAATTTTGAAATGTGTCACCTTAGTGAGTTTTCCCATGCTGTACCTTCACCATGATGCTTATAAGAAACACAAACCAGACCACCAGTATGTTAGAGAAACTACCTGCTCTACTGACCAGTACCATATCACTGCTTCCTTTTGCCAAAATCCACTTTTTCCATCCTCTGAGTGCAACATTTTTGTTCTTGTCTGTGTAATACCTATAACATTGCTTCTCTTGATTCTTGATTAACTAGGGGGATTACAGTTGCATTGCTAGAATGCAAACAAGCTAAAATTATGGAAAACCCACCAGCTTATTTAAGCATACTTAACCTATGAAATATAGTCAAGTAAGTGAGTCTACAGGCAGTCTCCAGCTACTATTTTGGATATGGGTGGTATGCTCCCAGTAGGGAGAAACCAATATTCTTAATTACTTCATCAGTGAGTACCTGAATTCAAAGAATACATTTACCTCAATCTTTCAATTCATCCAAAGTAGAATTCCAGCTGTCTCACTACTTATAGTCAAACTTTCAAGTCAAAATGATATCATTTTATGTTGCTAATGCAAAAGAAAACCTGTGTCACACTGAAAGGGCAAAGCATGCACTGGATACAAGGGAAAATTAGCACTTTCATGTAACAACAGAACTGTCCAGCTGTCAACAGCAGCCTCACTTCAAAGCAAGGGGTTGAGGAACAGGACAGATGTGCAGATTAAGTCCAATGATGCTCCTCAGCACATCTGTGACAGGTCTTTATGAACTTTCACATATCTGTGAGAGCACAGAAAGAAGAGCCTTGTATGGGTCAGTAATGCCAGACCCTCCGCAGAACTGCTACACGTTTTGATGTAAGCTGCAAGTTGATACATTTTGGACATCTGTTCCAAGCGTTACCTGTGGCATTTTGGCTTGCTCACCACTAGATCAAATGTCACCCAATCAAAACAGGAACCACATCCATCACAGTTAGCGACTGGGCAGTGTCACCCATCAGCGGGCCGGGAGGCTCAGCGCTCTGACAGCCACCGAAACCTTTGCAGCAAACAAGCCCCCGCTGCCTGCTAGAGCAGTAAAAGGACCAGAATCGTTGACTGGTAGTGGCAGCAAAGCTTCTTCCCCTGGAAAATGTCATCTGAAATTCTGAAAGCGTCATCTCCAAGATTTCCTAGCCCAAAGGCACATCACACATCCCACAGCATCACTGGAGCTCAAACGCCAATCCTGACATTACATTACAGTCCTAAAAGAGTAAGACACTTCTGTACTTTCTGACCAAGGAGTGAGACAGAGCCTTTGGACTATCAGATATAACTTTCCAAGTGAGTAAAAATCCCATGGTATTTCTCACTTTCATTAATCTATTTCATCCAGTCACCCAGGGTAAACATGGTCTGTCAATGTTTACGTTTGTACCCTGCACGGTTCCCCTCAGATTTCCTACTGAACCCCACTTGCTACAGAAAAATTACTTCTAAGGATGAACAGAAATCAAATGTGTCCAAAAACAATAATGAAAAGACTCTACAACTAGGTTTATGACTAGAATATATTAAAGGATTGAGTGGGTAAAAATAATAGTATTTTAATAACGTATTTTTGCTAGTATCTTATAGCAAAGATCTTACAGAAAATTTCAGGGATGCCTATCAATATCCAGCCCCATAAAGCAAATTGTAACTTTTGTTTATGTTCTCTATCCCATATTAAATGTATTTTTAAAAAAATATGAACACATCAAGAGGGAAAAAAATCTGGATAGATGCGCTGATGGTTCAGCATGGATTTTACTAGAAAATTCACGCTTTAAAAAGCAAAACACGGAAGTACCATAAAAAGAGCCATAGCTTATAACTAATGTCTTGGCATGCAAGTGAAAACTTTGTGAAAAGGCAGTCAGATGACAGAGCTGACAGACTGCACACTCCTGTCATATGAACACTGATGTAACAGTGCCATCATTACAGAAAATCTGAGAGCATAACAACTGAAACAGCTGGAGAGGGAACAGTGAACTCACAGAACCTTGGTAGGATAACCATGTGGACAAAAACTGGGGAAAAGTGGTCCAAGAACACGAAGGGCGACGTGAGCGAAAGATGAACTTTACAGAAATGCTGATTTTGATTCAAAAAAATAAAAAAGGAACTGTGGTTGCAGCATGTATGTGAGACAGAAGGCTGAAACCCACACAAGACAGTACGTTAAGCTAAGATTCCCACTGTACCTCTGCCTAAACGGCTGAGTTGGTGCAGATAAAGGAAGACTGCTGCCCATAACTCCCCATCTACTCTGGAAGGGTGTTGTGGGCGTTAGTTAAGTAATGAGGGAGGAACAGATAAAAATGTAAATTACTACAGAAAACCAGTTCAAGCTCTTTGAAAGTCTAAGTCTTGCCACCAAGAACAAAAAATTTCATTTTCTTCCTCTACGCAAACTGCCCCAGTTTCCTTTGATGACGTCTGAAGTAGAACAACTTGTCCTCGATCTACAGTCGATGCTCAAAACAGAACCCCAGACACTAGCTGTAGCTCTGAATCTCTCAGAAATAAACTACAGAGCACCAGTTCTTCAATATTTCATGAAGAAATCTGACAAAATACTTACAAATCTAGTAAACGCCAGAACAGTTTTACAAAGGCATATTCTGCTTCAATCCGGCACATCATGCCACTACTATGCTTTCATTTAAAAAGTTGGAAAATGAGAATGGAAAGAATCCTTTAAATATGACTCTGCTCTATATGCTTGTATGAGAGGATCATTTAATGGAATTGGGAAATAATCATAGTTAAAGATGCCACGCAACCAGAATAGAGTGCTACACCTGCAGCTATTGCCATCTGCTTCTATCTTCTTGATGTCTTCATTCTACTGCACCCGTGTTTAATACGCCATCACACATATCCTGTTTAATAGTGTGAGTAGCAACATACCCATAGCAAGGGCAGGATGAAATCCTAAAGTAAAGGACGTCGCAGGGAAAAAAA